>CM024687.1:32085361-32479806 GCA_014182735.1 Corymbia maculata
GCATATCTTTTATCTCTCTTGGAGAATCCTGTACGTGCGCTCATCAGATGCACCATTACTGCGAAAAGCGCGGAATAAAGCCGAGTTAATCAATGAATCCAAAATATCCTCATTAAGAATAAGCAAGTCAAATCTCTCTCTCTCTCTCTCTCTCATGCTCACGCGCGCACATCAAGAGTAAACTTTGGCGCCAAAAGTGGAGTGGACGGGCCACTAGGAACATTTCTCTGAACTTTGGTACTAAATTATTGTTTCCAACTTAGGAAAGAAAGAGCAAAAGGGAGGCAAAAAAACATTGCCTTGCTTGAGAAAACTGAAAAAGCAGCTCATGCTTGCTCAGGCTCAGCCCGCAACAAGGAAGGAGAGGTGAGATTGGTGAAATGATTGAGGAATTGAAGTAACAGAACATTGGCATGATAAAAGAGACTCCAACAAAGCCAACTAACAAAAGCATGATAAGGGTCCCTACAGAAAGCGAAGGATCAGACCCCTTGTTCCCGTGCTTCTTCCAAAAGTTGTGAGGTCGGGCTTATTTGTCTCATAGCGGGAGCAATCGTGGGACCATTACTATAATTGAAGAAAGACGAAGGGGACCGTTCATGTTCTGCCAATCAACGGGGAATAAGTAATGTGATCCATAATAAATCAAACAGAAGACGAGATGGACACGTCACTCATTGACTTTCATTGAGATCAAGAAGTCCTGGTCATGTGGGAGACTAGGCCATACACTTTATGTAAAACATGTGATCTTTGTACATTTCTTGAATGCACCTGACCAGTTTGTCTTGTATACTACTTCTGATATTCCTAAGCGAAGATGAAAAAAGATCAAAAAATAAAAGTACTGAGAAAGGACGTTACTAGAGCTCAGAACAAGCATCAATTAGCTGCACTGCACTCCATGAAGAACTGGTACTGTTAATTGTTGAAACCCTCTGATCGTATGCTCTGCACAACATTTTAGGAGAAAGCCAAGATTACTCATGACTTGCCCTGGGATAACAGAGTGAATGCCCAAAATGTTTCTTTTGCATTGTGTCTGGGAGATTCAGCTAGCCAGAATCAGTGATTTCATATCTGGGTGAAAAATTTAGTCTCAATTGACTTTAGTTCCTCTCTGTCATACTAAGAATCTATAATGACAATCAAGCATGGTTTTAGGTCAGCACAGTAAATCCATAATCAGTCCCAAATCAAGCGTGCTGCAATTGGGCCATTCAAAAACTATGCTACTTCAAAGGCATAATCAAATTTCACCAGGTTTCCTTTTCCTGCCTCGTACAGATGTAGACGTGTGAACAAGGCTGCCAAGGCTTATTAATGTGATGTTAACAAGTCAAGAACCTGGATACCAACACCTTAGGTTGACAATTTGCAAGGACAATCTCGTCCTATTTAAACATATGCTTGTCTGGTTTCGCAATTATTGATGAATTTAAAGGCCTTGCTGTCGTTCACAGTGCCACAGACACGGGGATAAACCACAAAAGAATTACCCCAAAAAGAGAGGCTTTGCTTTGCTCCCGCATCATCTGTGGTTGGTTGGTGAATATTCACATTTCCCCTTGAAGGAAGAGAGATTGGCTCTGGAATATGCTTACTGCAGGGTTGGACAAGACTAGCATGATTTCCCTGGACAGCTATGTAGGAAAAAGGCATGCAGGCCATAAGCTTCTGTGGGACAGAAATTCCCCTACCAAGACTGATGTGGCGAATGCCAGCTCTGGTATTTCAGGAACGGTCTAGATGCAAGTGTTGTCTAAGAACTATATCCATCAGTTGACATCCGACCTCAAGCCTAACTGAATATGAGCAACAGTGGAACTGGTCCTGAATTAGGCACTTGGTGCCCATCTCTGACTTTCTGGACATAAGAAAGGATAATGTTCAAGGAAGTTTCAATCTTGAAGAAATCACGTGATATGCCAATTAGACACCCATGCCTGATGAAAAAAGATTAAAAATGAGGTGCCAGAATTAAACATCAAAACCACACAGATGCTGATGCACACAGAAATACGTACTTCATTTCTGCTTTATCTGAAACTTAAAATGTCTATTGTAATTAAATCAAGTACACAATTTTTTGAGAAGGAGAACCATCAAGTAATGACAACCAAAATTGGAACTGATTGCAAGTCCTTTTCTAGTTCACTATCTTCCTAAGGACTTGCAAAATCAATCTAGATTTGCTCTCTCCTCTGAAGTTGTCTTTCTTCTAATGATTAATTTGAATGGTCTTATTGCATGCATGTAATTACATCTATATGTGCACTTATATCAGTAAGCCTATCTTTGTATATGTGCACACGGATTGTTAAAGAGAAATAACCTCGCAAATTTTCCCCTTCCTTTTCAAAACTGCTTCCACTTTCCAGTTTGGAATATACAAACTGTAAGGCTACACATAAAAATTTAGAAGGATTCAATTCACAATCTCTAGAGCACTGTTGCTGATTCCCAATTCAGGTTTCTTCATTTGCAAACAAACCTTCAAACAGGAAACACTGTAGCAAGACCGCATTGACTATTTTAATAGGACACTAAAAGGAGAAATTAGGAATCTCAATTTACCTCTGAATTTGGTGCATAATGTAGCTGCAAAGCAGCATCTGCCAGATTATGCTTTTCAGATATCAAGTTCTCTCTTCTCATGAACTCAATGTGGCGAATAGCAGATCTGTGTGCCTATAGAGGCATAGACCAATATGACATGTCTTCTTCACTTCCCCATAAGCATCTTAGATTGAATTAATCACAGAGGGTGACATTCATAGATCTCGATTAGAAAGAAGAGGGAAGTTTGGGTACCTCTAAGGTGAAAGATGTAGAAACATTTTAGGACAATGTCAAGAGGCATATCCTGGTAGAATTTCTACTACCTTTTCTGGTACTATATAGGAAGCATCTGCATCTTCCTTCCATGTGATCGCTCAATTCACTGCAGAAAGGCTATCTAGTATTTTGAACCCTGAAGTCATTTTTGCATAAAATTAAAGCTCCGTTATGCATACTGGAAATCAAGACTTCTAGGTTGAAATCTCCACCCAGCTTTTTCCAGCTGCTTTAGTCCCCAGTTTCTTAGCAGATTTTCTCACTTTGGTCAGGTTTGCCCACATACCCAGTGTTGCATAGACGTTTGAGAGCATCACATATATTGAAGGGTCGTCTGGAGCAATTGCAAGGAGGTTCTCTGCAATGCCATCAACTAGTTCAGTTTTACTGTGACTTGCACAAGCCTCCAGCAATGAGCACCATATGGTTTTATCAGGTTTAAATGGCATACTAGAAATTAACTTTTCTGCCTCTTCAAAATGCCCGAACTGACCAAGAAGATCTACCATGCAGTAGTAATGCTCGCAATTAGGTACTAGGCCATGTTCACTTCCCATGGAACTGAATACTGTTTTTGCCTCTTCAATCAGACCGGCATGTCTACAGGCAGCAAGAACACCCAAGAAGGTAACTTCATTGGGCTTTTGCCCTGTTTGTAACATCTCATAGAACAACTTGATTGCCTCCATTGCTCGTCCATTTTGTGCACAACCCATAATAATAGCTGTCCAACAAACAGTGCCCTTTATAAAAATGCTGCCAAACAGTTTTAAGCCATCCTCAATGTCACCACATTTTGAATACATATCGATTAGAGACGTGACAGTAACCTCTTCTAGTTCATACCCACTCTTGACACTCAAAGCATGCACCTGTTTGCCATTTCTGATAGATGCTAAATTTGAGCAGATTTTTATGATACATGAAATTACAAACTCATCCACATACATACCTGAAGCCATCATATCCCTAAACATTGAGAGAGCCAACAAGTCATACCCCATTTTTGTACACCCCGCAATCAAGCCAGACCATGCCAAAATATCTCTCTGTGGAAGTAGGTCAAACAATCTCAATGCAATCTGAATATTCCCATGCTTTGCATATAAATCTACAAGAATGCTTCCAACAATATAGTCCAATTCATATCCACTGGTAACAACTAAAGCATGTAATTGAAGTGCAAGTCCTAAGTCGAGCAAGTTGAAGCAGGCCTTTAAACCACTGCTAAAGGTGTAAGAATTCATGCGCACCCCTGACCAGTAAATGTCCAAGAGAAGTTTGAGAGCAGCCCTGTTGTGTCCACAGGCAACATATCCAGAAAGTATGGAATTATAAAGAGCCAAAATTTCAGGATCTGAAAATCTGAAGTTTGTGCATTCGTCAAACACTCTGAGTGCGTCACCCAGTTCATCACATTGAGAATACATATCAACTAGTGCCGATGCGGAGTAACAACTAGATTCCAGGCCTGACTTAATCAAGTAACCATGAGCTTGTTGCCCAAAAGCTAGCAAACCAAGAGGACCACAAGTTTTGAGAGTACAGGAGAATGTGAAACCATCAAGCTCTAAACCTTGGCGGTGCATCATATGGACATAATCCAGTGCACGCGGGCTTCCCTGATCAGCAAAACCAGCAACGATGCTGTTCCAAGAGACAACATTCCGGCCAGGCATCTGATAAAACAAACTCAATGCCTCGTCCATTAAACCTTCCTCACAGTACCCGAAGATCATAGTATTCCATGAAACCGATGTCTTCTGCGTTATTTCTTCAAAAACGCTCCTGGCATCACTCACACTCCCGCACCTGACATACATGTTGATAAGGGAATTCATCAAAACAGTGTCCGACTCCATTTTAGCTGCGGAAATCCTGCTATGGAGCCTTCTACCCAAATCAAGATCACCCAAGAGACCACAAGCTTTTAGAACTGCGGAGTACACGAACTCATTGGGCGTCTCTGATCTGCACTCCAACATTCGGTGGTACAATCTGAGAGCAACCTCAGGCTCTCCCACATTAGCATAGGCGGAAACCATAGTACCCCATGTGACCAGATTCTTGCAGGGCATACCATCAAACAGCTTATACGCATCGCCCAATTCATTAGAACCCACGTACATGGAGATCAGATTGTTAGCAAAATACACGTCATTCGAAAGCCCAAGCTTGATCACCTGAGAGTGAACCGATCTTCCAGGTTTGAGAGCTCGAAGGCGCCGACAATGGCGCAGAGCCCCCACGAGGCTGCTGCTCAAGTCCATCACTTCTTCCCCCCGAAGCTTCAAGAAACTAAATTTGCAACATCATTGCACTAGGAGTTCACTAGAAAACAAGTCAAGCAGTTTGATTCCCCGCAAAGCTTAAAGTTTCGCGGGAAGGACAGCATTGCAGAATCAGTCAATTCATTAAGCCCTGCTGCTGTTTGAGACGAACTGCGAGGCAAGTAAGCATTTTTTATAAGCTCTTGCACGAACCCGACACATACGCATTGAGCTCATAAAACTCAGCTGCACGTTATAAATTGAAAGACGAGACATCATGGCCAGTGTGAAAATGATATTAGGCTTCGCTTGCAAATTCGTGACCATCCTTAGGATATTGCACATATGATGTTTAAATGTTGATTCAATGTGCAATGTGATCCATAAACTTTTAGTACATGTTCAATTTAGTCTCTAAATTATGTGAACATATATTGAATTTTTGTTGATCACATTGACTAATTGAAAACTTTAGGGATTATATTATACATTATGTTAAAATTTTGGGACCATATTGAATAAATTAAAAGTTAAATGCTTACATTTCATATTAGGTCAAAGTTCAAAAATCATTTCTATGGTGAGGCCATTTCACAATTGGATGAGGTCATCTCTTGTACGGTAGAACATGCTTATTGCTTATTATTAATAACACATATTTTGTGGTAAAACACATTCATCATTATTAAAAAGTAGCCTATTTGTTGTTTTGGGACTCAGATCCTTTGCTAATAAAAAAATAAAAATGAGCCAACTTGTGGTACACTTTATTTATTGGTGATAAACCTTATTTTTCAAGGTCAATTTTCTTATTTAACTAATTTAAAATATCAAAGATAAAGTGTGAATAATTGGTGACTTTTTTTAAAATTCCAAGTAAAAGTAGCTTGGAATGTTGTATACCATAAAGTAGCATTAGTAAAGTTATTTTACATTTTGTAACAAACGATGAAAGAGAAATTTAAATTCACTAAGAATAAGTTATCTTTGCCGCAAACAACTTATATTTGCAAAGAACGACAACTATTTATCAAGAAGAAGTTGCATTTACCGAGAACAAATAGGGTTTCTACCCTCTATCGCAAATGCAAGTTTTCATGACACATGCAAGTTGTTCTTGGTAAAAAAAAAAATTATTCTTCGTAACTATAAGTTGCTCGTGAAAAAAAAATTCTGTTACAAAAAATTATCTGGACAATATTGACGAGGACCACAATGAAATGAGTAAAAAACCCATTTGTGGTTATAGTTGCTTGAAATATAAAAAATTTACCCCAAAAAACTAAGAATTATTGCGAACTCATATACTATATGAACAAATAAATCAAGTTTACCATTGACATGGATGTAACATATTCTCAATAAATACGAATTGTTCTCGATCTATGACACCGTTCAAGATAGAAGACATCCGAACTCCACGATTATAAATTTTCCTAATTTTTAGTTTCTCTTAATTTTGTGCTCAATTATTTAAAAAAAAAAAACTTTTATGTAGTTGGGCCTCTTGCTGTGCGGCGTTTGATATTGCCACTCATGGGTTCGGTTACCTTAAATGAGATCTTTCGCCACGCACGAGTTTTTTTCACCGCACGTGACGTTCTTCATTGTAAAGGGTAACTTAAGTAGCAAGTGAAGAAATGGAGGCTGAGATTATATATGCAATTTTTTCATTTCAGGGGAGAGATCTAATCTCATGATGAGGTGACCTCGCCAGTAGAAGCCCTTTGAGTTAAGAGATCAAATGCATTCTCGATGACATATAATGATATTGGCGCAGGCAGACAGTCCATGGCTGAGGAATTATGCAGATGAACGAACACGACGGTGTAGATGACGAGGACTATGGACTCGGGTACGATGCATCGTGAAGATGGTTGGTCCATCGGAGAGATGTCGTCAAAGAATGGATCTGTGTATCTTATTGTCGTCCTCTTTGACAACCATAATCATCCAAACCACCGAGAGAAGAGAGGCTGTGTAGAACTGAAAATGTTTCATCTTTTTTCTCTTGCCTGCTTGCTAAGTTACAGGATAAGTTACAGAGAGAGGAAAAGGAAAATGTGATGAACGACAGCCCTCCTTCCCTTACTAGAGGACTGACAAGTTAATGTCAAATGTAAAAACACATACAAGCGCCCTACTGCATATCTACACTGGTCCATAAAGAGAGAGAAGCTTTCCCCAAATCCTGGTGTGATATTCTTTTGGACAAATAAAGGCTATGGTCGAGTGAAATGAACGAATACTGAGTCATCAAAACTGGAACTTGGCACCTCACCAGTCCAAATTCAGCGAGAAGAAAGAGAAAAATCAAATCTGGGATACTGCACAATTGAGCGGAAGTTTGAGATAACTATGAATTGGCTGTGCTATCTACCAGTACCAGGTTTGACATTCCATGTGTGCATAAGCTTGTGAGTTGAGTCATTCGGTTGCTGGAGACATCCACATTCTGGTAAAGGATAGGTATAAATGGAAGTCTTTCTGTTGAACTTTTTGACTCTAGGTACAATCATGCCTTTGCGATCGTTCTCCCTTAGCATCGTCTCCATCTGAAGCTTAAAGGATGTCCAACTGCAATTACACAGAAACAGACAGCTGTGAGAAGTACAGATAAGTACAGCCACTTCCTCTGTATCATCTATAATGAGAATATTTGTCCAGGTATGTGGCCATGATGATTGCATCCGTGGACAACATTTACCAGAGTGAACATAGTGAGAACTTATCCAACTGCATCTTCCTTTGACTTGGTGATAGGATTGTTAGAAAATATCCCATCCATATCTCGTCTATATCTCAAACAAAATTCTTAGCTATCAGGTGGAGGAAGTAACATGCTAGGAATCTTTTGTATATTACATTTCAAAATCAGTGTCAGCCTGATTCACATGCTGAAGGATGTTCAGATGGATAGGTTGAGAATAAAAATAACATTGATTGTGGGATAAACAAACACAAGAAATTCTTGGCAGGATGGATCATGGATGAAATCATGGGAAAAAACGCTTTAATATCATATCAAAAAACTTAACCAAAGCTTAGACTTTGAGGAAGTAACCTTACATGCATTCTGTACAAACCACAATGGTAATTGATGGAGACACCTAACAAAATATGAGCTTTCAGTTTACTGCAGAAAAATGGATAGCTCTTAAATTTGAAAGCCAGGCCCACTTTTCATCTGGAGTGTTTAGCTGGTATAAGATGTGACTACTTCTGAACTGTTAACAATTTTCATCACATGCTTTATATGCAACTTAGATCAAGTAAAGTACTCATTCAGTGGAAGATGCTTTGTACTGTACTTTTTTGTGTACTTGCAACTGTATATGGATGTATTGTGTATGAAGTTACACAATGCAAAATATGCATTCTCACAGAACCCAAATAGTTAGTTTGACAACTCTAAAAATTACTCTAAAGGAGTAGGAAGAGTAAGAAAGAGAGCCAGAGAGTTGTAGCAAAAAGGACTGAGGGACATTACCTTATACTTGCATCTTGCAGTAAAAGAACCAGCTTATTTTTATCAGGCTTAAGAGTTTTCGAATGTCCACCATATAGGAATCTTCGGTGGCCCATGAGGAAATGCGGGAAATTCCCACCTTGAGTTGTCACAAAAACCTCGCTGAGCAAGCATACTGTGTAATCTAAAGCCGCCAACCTTGAAGAATAACCCTACAGAAGAGAAAGGGGCTACTCAAACAAAGTAACTTGCAGCTCCAGAGAGCATCACATCATTAGACTTTAGTCAGAACTAATTTGGTCATTTCAATTTTCTGTCGTCTCCGGGGTCGACTTGGGGAAGAAGTTGTGAACCTAAGCATTATTCATGAGATCCAAGATGCACAGTTCTTTTAAAAAAGGGTTTAAAACTTCTCAGAGGTGAATGCTAGGAAGATGCTCCGATTGAGGCTCAAGCTAGGCATAACCAGATTTTGTGATATATAGTGCATGTTGCGTTCTGACTGGACAAAACTGTGCATTATCAGATATATCCAGTGAATGAGATAAAAGTCCATGGAATGCGACAATATAAGGTAAGGCACGAACTTTGACAATGTGCAAAACCAGCATATCTGCGTTACCTAGAGATTTAACAATGTGAAAAACTAGCATGCCTGTGTTACCTATCTATCCCAGAGTCCCCAAATTGACCCTATTGGAAGTGAGAGTAAGAACATTTACCGCAAATGGAGCAAGTTCTTCAGGGGTTGCAAGAGAATCCTTTGTATAAATAAGGGGAAACATCTTCAGCAGCGGAGCTAAGTTCCTTTCTGCATGGTAAATCTTTCCTGAGGCTAAATATATAGAGGTGGTATTATCAAAGCCCATGCCACGTAGCATCATCCCAACCTATGCAAATAGAAAAACATCATGCAAATTTCCTATTGAGCCAAATAGCAATACTATAAAGATTGAAAATATTTCATGGGAAGCAATCATATATCTGTATTAAATAATCAGTTAGTTCAAGTAAGAGCACCTCTAAAGGCGTTAGAGGGCATTTCCCCTCCAGCCGATTAAGGCCAGGTACAATTATGCGGTCTTTCCTTTTAAACTTCCCTTTCCAACCTCTTTCTCGGATCATGTCAAGTTCAACCTTTTCAGTCTTGCCTCCATCATAAACACAGCATGAGAAGGCCACCATATCCTACAGTTAAGGGGGAGACAACCATTATTATAAATAAACAAACAACCTTCTCATGGGGTGGACAATTTGTAGAGACCAAAAGGTTGTAAGTAATAGGCAGTAGTACCTCCTCAAAGCGAAGGTGGATCGAAACATACTTTCCACCTGTTCTCAAGCTCTTCTCTTTCATTCTACCAACTACTTTATCTGCAAGTACTGCTATTGGAGAAGAGAATCTCAATGCCCTAAAATTTGCTAGGCATCTTAGCATTTGAATATGAGGTGGCACATTCATTGACAATCTGTTGGCAAAAGGAGCAAGTCGGATTACCCTGCATTGATGTTCAACTGCATTAGCAGTTAGATCTAATGATCTTCTTAACCTTCGTAGGGAAGATGATTGAAACAAAGCTATGTGCGGGATGAAATGATCTTATTCCATGCTCAACTTCTTAGGTGTGCTAATGATCTTTGAGAGGACCATAGGCAGATCCTTCTTAGATGGACATATCGCGTATAAGTACAATTAAAGATATGGATGTTTGTGCTCACCCTTGTTCCTTCATGACAGGAAAGACTTCTCTCATATAGTATTTTGCAGTCGCCCAAGCCGGGACACGGATGTTTGGCATATTTGTGATGTTGTGACCATATCTTTCCATCACTTCCTCTGGCAATCGACGAATCACTTTCACATAGCCATTGAGTGTGGCAATGAAATGATCCTCATCGTATATATCTCCAAACTCACTGTCAAATAATGTCATTTAATTACAAGCATGTCAAAAAATACAATGGAATTTCGTTTGAGAACTGCCTTAGCATAGCTGAAAAGATTAAGCATGAGAACATGCACGGGCATGATTTCAACTTCCCCTCTCTTTAGGATTTCAACACATGATTAGGGTTGTGGAATAATTTCTGTTTATCTGATCGGTCGATCCACCTAATTATGGCCTGTTGTATCAAGTTACACATGCACGAGCATAAGTGTAGTGGAGTGGGTGGAAGAAAAGCATAAGTGTTTTTGGGCACGCTAACACGTAAGAAACTAGCATGATGTATACAGGAACCAATGCTTATTGATGTTCTTTCTGGTGAGAAGCAAAGTGAGTTAGCTAATCACCTGGGATCCCTCCAAACACCATTGAATTCAAAGCGAGGGATGATTAGTACTGCATTCAAAATCCCAGCGACAGCCACTGCATTGCAGATCTGATTAAACAAAGAGAGGCATTAGGAATATATTAGAGGGAATACGTCAATGCTTCACACCAAAAACAGATCGATCTAAAGTTTGGTAATCCTATCTCTCCCCCTCTTACAAAGACAATGGATAAAACTTCCCCAATTACTGTAAAAGGTCATATTTTTTTCACGCATAAGAAGTTGCTTACCGCAGAGCGCTGTTGATTAAGACCGCCATTAGCTTCAACAATCAAGTATCCATTGTTTCATTTGCTTCTGAAATAACGCAGTTCATAACCAGTTTATTTCATCATAAATGCATTAAAAAAGGCTAATCACTTCTTGCATGGACTAAAGCACATTTGGAAGTAATAAATGTGGGCTCGGTGATCTGTTTGGTTTCTGGGCATTTTTGGCAGACATGATCAGCTCGCATGCTGTGCCACGCTATTCCTCAATGACAAGGGAATATCTCTAGAAGAAAAGCATTAAAGTCCATCTAAAAATGTTAGAGCTTTACCTGTGCCATTCATGACACCGAAATGTTGTCCAACAATTGTACTTAAACAAGGTCTTTGCTCCTTGAGCTTCCTTTTATATGTCCAAAGAGTTTCCAACTGTAACAAGTTCCATAAATCGCAGAGAATTCAAGGATCAATACAAAGGGATTACAAGGTTATCCCCCAGAGAGAGAGAGAGAGAGAGAGAGAGAGCTGCACTTGAAAGTAAACGGAGGTCACAGTTTGGCCAATGAACAATTCGATTTGATCAGACTGACGAAAAATTTGCAAATAGCAAAGTTATGGATGCACTCTATGATCTGCAAGTTCTTACTGTGCTAAGCGAAACAACCCAGAAGTGCTACTGGTAAATGGACCAAACAAGTTCCTATCTTTCCAGAAAATAAAATCCAGCACAAGACAGCAATTAAAACAATACTGCATTAGCGATATTGATATGTACAGCAAACAGCAAGCTATTACAGAAAAAATAAAAATAAATAAATAATATATACTTTTCAAGTTCTCTTTCTCAATCAAGAAATTTCAAGCTGCTTCCTCCAGAGCCACACAAACAGGGTTAAGCACCATCATTTTAGTCAATGAGAAAAACAACAAAATCACAGAACATTTGAAAAAAGAAAACACAGGTAGAGCATAGAAAGAACAAAAGCAAACAAACAAGAACTCAAACAAAGTGAGAGAGAGAGAGAGAGAGAGAGAGACCTCAATTGCAGAAGAATTATCAGAGTGTATATCAGGCCAAAACTTGTGGAAGATCTCATGGCTCCGATAGACAGAGCCCGGGGGTGCAAGGAGGAGGCCCACCAGGGAAGAGAAGGGGCCCACACACATGAGCATCCCGCCCAAGTAGAGCAGGGCCAGAGCCGCCAGGCACCGGGCGTTCCGCCGGATCACGCCGGCGGCGAAGCTGGGCCTGCTCCGTAGCCTTTTCCGGCAAGGCCCGATGGCGGAGGCGCGGCGGCGGGGGACGGCGGAGGGCTCGGGGAGCTGCTGCTGTAGCCGAGAATGCAGCAGCTGTACTTGCTCTTCATGGCCTTTGCACTCGCCTTCCCAATGGCCATGCAAGAAGCCACACACACACACAAACCCAGAGAGAGAAAGGGAGAGATGAAGAGAGAGAAGGTGAAGGCTTTAGACTGAGATCGTCCCTGTTCCCAGCTACTCTCCCTTTTTCTTTTGTCGCCGTTTCGAGTTTAGAACTTTGGTTGTGGTGGGGGAGCATTGAACAGTTGTTCCTTGTACTGTTTGCATCCCATCGTGAAGTGGTTTTATTACTAAATATCCACTCGCCTCGCAAGAAACGGTTTGGTTTGTTGAGGAAGGAACAGGAACCTCATGAAAATGCAACCCCTTTCTTAAATCCTCATGTGAAAAGATGTCGGGAAACCAAACCAACGCAATAGCTGCCGGGCGAATGACCCATTTACCACGCCCAAACTCTGTACCTGTACCGTTACTGTTTAATCCCCCGCCGCAAGGACTCTTTTCATACTTCCTAGAAGGAACAAACCCTCGTCATAACCTCGCCGGCATGATGCACGTATCATCACTAATCCTGCTTATCATCTGTAGCGAGAAAAGTAAGAAGTACACGAGGAAAAAAGAGGGGGCCCTTTCTTTTCAGTGAAGCAAGTGTTTTCTTGCTGTACAGGGAAGGTACACATTTTCCCTCCGTGCTTTGATGCCCGAGCTTGGAGTGTTTAATTCTGATCTTTAGCCTCTGCTTTTGATGTGGAAGTGATGTAGTTTACAAGGGATTTGGCTGTATTCAGCATTTCAATGATGCCGCAAGCCCTTTCGCTGCATTTGATTAATGCAAAGACCAGCTCGTATCATGTCTCGTGATGGTCTCTTTGACCAGGATCATCTGATAAAAAAACAATTGCATGTGGGATTCAACGGATAAGAGGCGACAAAACGAGGCCCGAATCAAGATCCGAATCCAAGAAATGTCGCCTGATAATCGTGCTAGGGTGACTCCTCTCGCAGGATCATATCACAATTCATTGGTGCAAGCAGCTGACGAGAATTAAGCAGCACGGTACTCTCCAAGAATTATCAAGATCTTTCTTTCTTTGTTTCTCTCTTTTTTTTTTAAATCTAGGTGCACCATCTCCTTTCCACTTTAATTATGATTTACAAGCTTTAAACTGTGGAGGTCGCTCTCTTGTGGTCCTTGCTAATAAGGATTGATTTGTTCAATGTAAAGTGCGCCGTTAAAGCACGCAAATATACTTGAATTTAAGGGCATTGTCCAATCATTCCCGACCTTATCATATAATACCAATTGAGCCTTGAGCTTGGCGATTTAGTTTCAAACTTTCGCGCGACATTCTAAACTAGACCTCATGGACAATCTTCGCCGAAAATTTGCTGACGTGGCCGTATGCTATGCAGGATGGTCGACGATGATTGGGCTATTAGTTAACAATCTTCGACAAAGATTAACTGGGAGGACTACAATGAAATTTCACACAAAATTTTAGAATTAAATTGACAAAATTAATATTGACATTCATTTAGTATATTTAAAACCGATCAGATAACTTCCCTTTTTAGAATAACTTCGGAAATCAATGTCCATGCTTTTGTCTGTGCACCATCTGGATAAGCATGGAAAAGAGGTAACCAAAGAAATGCTAGATTATTCCTTTTTCCCCCCTTCTTTCTGTGCTTTAAAGATGATGAAACTATTGAAGGCCCTAGAATTAGCCGGAGATTGCCGCTGGAAGAAGAAGCCAAAAAGCCAAATCGAAGCGAGTCCCTCCCCCCACCTCCACCCTCCAACTAAATATCTCTTTTCTTGCATTTGCCTCGAGCTTTATGGCGAACGCTCTTGGCCCCTCCATTCTTTCGATTGACCGACTTTTTCATCATATAATTATGCTCGAACCTTTCCTTTTCGAGGCAGTGACATAATTGGCGTTTCTGCTTTGGAGTGGCTTCACCACTCTTTTTTTATTCCAAAGCAAAGCGGAAAGCACCTCTGAAAAAAGTAAAAAAAAAGAACGGTGGAATTTACTCTTGATCCATGTATAGACCGTAATCCTCGATTTAGAAAAAAAAAAAAAAAAAAGAGACTCATTTGTAAAATTAATATACTTTATGATATGATGCACTTTAATTTTATATCTATTGTGACCCATTTATCTGATTATTCTGTTATAACTTATCGTATCACTTATAATATACCATGCATTATTCTTACTTTTAATTGGTGCCCACAAGACACGTGACAGAACATTTTGAGCGTATGGACAAATTTAGGAAAAGGGAAAAAAGAAAAAGAAAGGCTGGTTTGTAAAATTAATATACTTTATCATGTGATAAACTCTATAATACGATCCTCTCGGCTGATTGCTCTCTTATAACTTATTGCGTCACTTCTAATTGGTGCCGGCAAGAATCATGACATAATATTTCGAGCATATGGATGAATCATCAAATCATTTATATCAATTTCGTGAATCGTTTTTAATCAGGACTAGTGAGTACAGGCCCCATTTTGGTGGGAGCAGATGAAAAGCCGAATGAAATTTGAGAGAGAGAGAGAGAGAAGAGAGAGAGAGAGAGAGAGAATTGATAGTTATTGAAATGGACAGTCCCCTTAAATGTCTCCCAACGCTAGGGAAAAAGAAATAAAAAAATATACCATTGGGCAACGACCACGGAAGCTTGACGACAACGTTGTATGGCATCCACACATTTGAACGTACCCAATATAACACCAAAGACACGCGCGCCCTCCCTTGTCTTTTGATGAAAAGATGGCGGGGCAGCGCTCAAACAATGAATCTCACGTACCCATTTAATTAATTCAATTTGATAGGATTATCGAACCTTATTTTTTTTAATAATTGAGATGTATTTGATATGTTAGATGAAAATTTTATTGACGTGAAAAATTAGATAAACAAAAGTAAATTTTGATGATGGAAAAATACAAGACAAGTCAATAGTCACATCAACTTCGAAATTAGTTGCGCTTAATAAGATGAAAAGTAGAATGTGATTCATCTTTTATATTATATTAATAGGTGAAGGTTCTATTCATTGGCAAAATTATGAAATATTAAAGTTGTTAAAGTAACTCGGATGCGCGTGGAAATTGAGATTGCGATGCCCTCCAAAAAGAATTGATCGCATACCTTAATTTTTTAAATGTCGGGTCATCTTTCCGCCTCGAAAAATGTTGGTCTGTTTTGTTCGAACTTGACTATCCTTGCTTTGACATATCGGCATCCTGCAGATAGTGCAAATGACTCATGTATATTTGTCGTAATTCTTGTACGCGACAAGAGATCTTATTAGGTGGATAGGAGATCAACATGGATGTGACCTCTCACGCCATTAAACATATTTGTCGAATTATCAGCGTCCTCGAAATAATCTTCTTCCCCTTGCTAGAATATGCTAGAATATGTAACATTTCAAGCATAGGTGATTTTGTAGTAACAAGGGAGAATATTTTCCAAATCTTGTCCGGTAAATTGATTAGGACTAACATGTGTTAGGATACTAAAATAATAAATCATATATTTATTTAATAACTTAAATTTTTAGAATAGTTAGTAACGAAAATCTCATAATATAAATCACATTTCTATCGAGTTTTATGAGATTTCTTATTTTCTTTCAAAATGATAACACTTGGCATGCAATAGTTTGTTTGGGAGGGATACAAATCTCATGTTTTCAATAGCATCTAAGACTCCCACTTATGGTGTTGAAAGAGATTTAGGATAGAGTGGGCCGTTCAAAACCCCATCTTTTTTGTGATAATAGTTTTAATTTTGCAGCATAAGAGAAAACCCAAATCATAAGTGATTTGGGAATTCGATTTTGCACTTAGAAAAATAATGAAATCTTGAATTTAATTCTCATTCGATGTGACTTTTCGTTTTTCTCACAAAAGAGGTTGTGATACCTCATGACAAAACTCCATAGCCTCACGGCATCGCTTCTGATAAAAATAAAGGGTATCGAAACTTTCCGATTGGTTTTACGAAAGCCGATTCAAGTCATTACAAGATCATTATTTGACCAAAAGAGATAGCGAGCATGCAAAGGAAGCAACAAGGGGATAAAGATGGAAACGCGATGGAATGCTTGCGAAGATGGAATGGAATATTTGAGAGCTGAAAAGTATTTTTGCCTTTTTGGATGGGCAAGAACGAGGGAAAGCGGATTTCGCGGGGAAGCCGATGAGTTTGCCGGGACATGCGCTTTTTTCTCCAACATCTTTCATTGGATCTTGCACAATGACCCAGCTGTATATCATTCTCTAGTTTGACTCTCCACCCCTTTCTTTTTATACCAATTAACACCTCCATGGAATGTTCTGCTACTTCTCTGAGGGGGAAGTCGCATCATTGTGAATTTACGTGAATCCGCCACCCCTTTCTTCCCGTCAATTTTGGGAGGTTCCAAATTCTAAAACGTGCGCCCCACTCTCTTTTCTAAGATCACTCTTTTCTTTATGAAATTTTTGGCGTGCTGAGTACCCTTTGGCAAGGCCAAAATATCTGGCTGTCAAATCAATAAGAAAAGTTTTGGAATACAGTTAGCTTCATGCTCTCTCTAGCCTCCCTCTTTTTCTCTCTCTTTAATAGATCAGAATGTCCTGTCTTCTTGCCAGCTAACTCCAGGGAAACCGTCAGGATCCATGTGACGAAGTTGTGCTTTTTTGATCTTCGGCAAATTCTGACTTCCGGTTGATCTTTCAAGGGCATTGTCTAAAAATTCCGTGGTAATTTCAGCCATCCACGATACTTGTATCGCTCGCAGGGCTCTTACAGTCAATCCTACCTACAAGTCAAGAGAGACCGCATCAAGCCACGATATGTCGTGGATCCGCTACTCCCTATTCCTCATATACGGCACAAGGACGGACGTGCCTGCTACATAGAAAAATCGCCCATGTCCAGTCCTCTCTCGGAATCTACTTTTTGTGACCAATTATAATTGCTTCCCAGGGTAACTCATTTTATTAGTTAAAAACACCAGCAACAAAGAAGAGTCACACCACTTACCTGGGTGGCGTTACTGGTTCGCGCTCTTTTCCTCTCGCAAAAGTTCGAGAGTTCGAATCTCAGCTTCGTCATAAGGTGACTTACCTGATTGCATGTGTGTAGTGGCTAGCACGGGCGACCCTCAGGGTTTACTCCCCTAGTTGTCGGAGAGATGCGGGCTAGCACGGGCGACTCTCAGGGTTTACTCCCCTAGCTGTGTCGCCCAAGGTTTACTCTCCTAGCTGTCGGCGGGATGCGGGGGCGACCCTAGGGTTTACTCCCCTAGCTGTCGGCGGGATGCGGGGTTTCCTGGGTCATAAAAAAAAAAAAAAAAGAAGAGTCACATGCGCAACATCAGCTACAGTAGGCAACATGCGCAACATCGGCTACAATAGGCAACAGACCGATGCGCGCACCTGATTCCAATTACTTTGCCATGAGCTAGGGCAGGACGGTGATATTTAAATTTTCTATCTCCTTGTTCTGGGAAGGATTGTATATCCCTAACACGAGAAAGTCTACTTCCCATGTTATCGTTGCTCTGAGGTATGTCCCACAACCCAGATACATAACCATGTTTGTCATAGTGTTTAACTACTGGAGTGCGAGGCCACCTGGTTAAACATGCTACAGTTCGAACACTACGCGGCATAAACATGAAATCACTTCCCTTCTCATATGACACGCACCATTCAATATGTACTGTACTTCCACGGTTAAAATCCCGTTTCTTTATGAAATTTTGTTTTCTTGTCCGCTTCCATACAGCATGACATGCTCTCTTCTCAGTTTACAAATTTCTTTCCACCGCACCCAGTCCTCCCAAAATTAGAAAACTTAATGGTGTTTGAGTGAACTGTCTCTTCTTCAACCAGCCAACAAGCGAATAAAAGGTTGCTCAGGAGACAATGAAGTGAATGCCGTAGGCCGACATGCAAATTAACTCACGAGTCAGCTTCAGAAACCCATATCAATCATGCATAATCAGATTCACATCCTGCTCAATGCTCGTCCACTCTTACTGCTTTGAATGACCTTTTATTGAACCGACGATAGATATGGTGCACGGAAATGTGGACCTCCACCTCTCATAATATCATATCTAACCCCACCAACCCCACAAATTCACTAGCAAAACAACAAATGCACATTGGGGTCACCTCTCCCAGCAGCATTAAATTGTCGGTACCAACGGCTAGAATATTAATACTTGTCAACAATAAAAAAGAGCAACAGCACATTTCTCTCCACTTTTCCATCTTTATTGATTCTCATCTGTGATTCACACAATGATTTTCACTTGTTTGATGCCAATAGCAGTAGATCGATCATGAACAGTTTTGATAGGAAGAAATATCCAAGGACAATAGAATGTCAAGTTGCGGGTAAAATTAACTAGCAACATGTTCACACTGATGGCGATCGGCATGCTCCAACCCTATCACGAGGGATAAGACGCAGCTCTGAACCATGTTTCAGGAAAACATTACCTGCAGTTTTAAAAGTTGTTTCTATAAGTAAACAAGAATCTAGACTAGTCTATATAACTGCTCTAAAAATTAGTATAAGATTCATGGAGACTGGAAAGGAAATCACTTGTATAGGTCCAACAAGAAGCAGGATGGCCATCATACAAATTTTTTATTTTTTATTTAATTGTGGAAACTGAAAAACAAAAACAGAACAAGATGGAAAAGGGCCATGACATACCGGCACTTTGCTGAGGATTAATGCCCACTCCATCTGCAAAAGTAAGGAAGAGTCAATTGAGTACAAAATAATAATTGGGAGCTCAAAATATCTAGTGCTGAAGCTTGATGTACTGGCTAACAGGCAGACTAAAGCCACCCACATCTACCTCTTTCTAGTAGTTTGAAAAGCACTAACAAGACTCTATTAAGTCAAATACTTCACATGAATACCAAACCTACGGATGCAGGCCCTCCAATGGGCAGCAGTCTGTCTGATTGTCAGTTTCCAGTCTGAGAGTTTGCAATATATTGTAGAGACCAGATCAAGATATTCAGGAGTGAAGTCATCATTTCTGGATACCATCACTCCCTCAAGATTTCTCTCCAGTTTTTAACCCTCCCATCTGTTTTAGATTATAACCAAATATAGTATCCATTCATATATTATGGGCACATAAGCTGCAGAACTCGAGGGTATGCTAATGGCCAAGTATACCAGATAAATGCCAAAATATAAATTAATGGGGAAAGAAATCTTCTGAGCAAAATAAAATTTCTAGTGACAACAAACATCCAATTAGCAATTTTTTAGGAAATTGCCCTCCAAAAAAGGGTTCTTATTGCAAAAATTGGACTGTTTCATCCAAGGCCTTCGCTCTCAAATTCCTAGAACCAGATGCATCCCACAAACAAGCAGTAAAAAGTTCAATGCCCTAGCACATGATAAATCGGTAAACTAGATAGAGCCTGACTCTTTTATGTGAACACAAAATCTTAAAAAAAGATATGCATGCTCAGGCCTTGTTAGCATGAAAACTCAGCCTAAGGCTAAATCCCATCTGTTAAGTTTTATTTCCTCTCAATCTAACCTACAAACAAGCATGAATATATAACCTTGTGAGATAATGAATATGAAAACATGATTTTTTAATAGCAACAATAGGTCATATTCCTGTCTTTTGTCAGAATTAATCAATAATACAACCACATATTACCTTATTTTTAACTTATTTGGTCACACTGGTTGGAAAATCACAAAAAACTTGTTTCTTTGAATCAATTGAACCTGCTTGCGGACATATTTAACTTAGACTAAGATAAAGAGCACCTATCAAAACTAACAGGTCTCCAACATATTGTAATCAACAAGTACTTTAGAAGCTGTGGCATCAAATGCTTGACAGTAACTCAAAAAAGAATTAGCTTTCCCCCAGGCTGAATTTCAGTTAAAACTATAAGGAACCAGAGCTTCATCTCCAACCTTTTCCTCCCTTAATTTAAAAAATTTGACTATGTGGGGCATTGTGTCTTCTCTGGTTTCATATGAACATACCTAAGGTTGATTCTAGTAACCCTCACATCTTGTGCCACTCTAGTTAGACCCTAATGTACTTGTGCCTCCTTGGTGTCACTAATAAGGCTGAATTTATATTTCTCATGCGATGGTCCTCAAGCTCTAATCTAACCTTTTTAAAACCTAATAACTTCTAAAATCACGTTAAAAGTCTTCCCTCAAATAGGAAATAAGCCCCTTCCTTGACATCTTACCACCTACATTGTCATCATTCATAACCTTGAGCTTCAAAGTTACAGCTCCTCTTTATTCAAGTATGTGAAATTTATTTGCTGATCTGCTAGTTGAAAATACATCAATATTCACAGGTATAACAGGACAAACTTCTTATTTATTCCACCCAGGCACTCAAAGGACTACAAGCAGAAAGAATGCATATATTTATTTTGGAACATCTAATTTAGATATGACTAAACTAGACCATTTGGTTCAAAAAAGATTCAACATTTAGACACAACTAAGAAAAACTCGAGAGATCCCAAGTGGGAGTAGCCTGAAGGAAGAAACATCCTTTCCAATTATCACTATCATAAAATGGATTTTGTACCCCACTGGGCTTCCAATACATCACGTGAATTTCCATACTTTCAGTAGGAAATTATGACAATGCACTAAATCTTCAAATTACATATCTTCTCCTATTTGTTATACATGTCAATATCTGCATCAAAGACATGTCATATTGCGGTTCATAAGATATTTGCTCACAGGCAGCATGTTAATGGTTCTTCTGAAAGGAGAAGTTACATGAGCTATTACTGTCTTGATCACAGTGAGCTGTAGTCTAGAATCCCAGGGGGGCATAGTTACTCTTTAAATCCATCAATCAGCATAATTTCCCAGGCTGTCTTTATTTTGACATAACAAATTATTTGAAACAGAAACTAAGAAAATGCTATAGGACAAACACGGGGGCAGTTCTTTCTTTGTTTTCTGGTTCTTTAAATTTTCCTTGGGCTAAGATCTTGAAGAAAAGTTTCTTTCTGTGTGCATAATTAGCATTCATTTAAGGACCTCCTAAGCATACTTAGTCCTAACTGCAAGACTTGATGCATCACTGCATTCTCATAGTACACACTCATGACCCTTATTATCTTTGTTCCTCAAAAGCAGAAATGCTGCTGCAGCTTTATCTCAGGTACTCTTGTCTAAAGCTTTCCTAAGATGCTTATCTTACAACTTCTAAAGAACATAAGGCCGTTTTGAGCATTAAACTTCCAATTGTTCTTGATAGATCTTCTGACACATACCCAAACGAATCTTCTCTTCCAGAGAAGTTTAACTATGACAAACACAAGAATATAATGAAGATATTTAAGAAGCCAGAGGAACCAAAGAAACAGAGTATTTCCATTAGCAGAAAAGACTTTAAAAAGCCTGCTTAATCAAACCATCTTAACTCATATGAATGATAGCAATGCCCAAATAATGCGCAAAGCCCCATCGGGACAGCTCAAGCACCAAGCCCATGGCTTCCACTGGAGCAGCAAATACGCATATATGAGTTTCTTACAAATACACAATAATCAGGTGGTATCCTTGTTGCAGCATGCAATGCATTCCTTATTAACTTAACTAGCTGAGAAGAGTGTCGTCTGGACAATTGTCCACTAGAAGATGAATCTGAGAAGCTCTAAAACAATGTCCTGGGCCAAGTTAAACAGCCTCTTCAAAGAGAGAGAGGAAACGCCAGTTCTGAAGGAACTATCCAACTTTGATTCTCAAATCAATTAGAATCCACGTCCGATCCCCCTCAATCAGCCAAACATACATCAAGCGATACCAAATGCAAAAAGAAATTAAAGACGGAAAATGAAACCCTAGATTGAAAAGGTTTCGGACAGAAACTAAAGGTACCGTTGGTGATGATGGCGCTGGTTTGAGGAGGCACTTTGAATTCTTCGGCGGCGAATTTGAGAACAGCGGTGAACGGAGCTGCCTCCGGCACGCTGAACCTGATCGATCATGCATCGAACGTTCGAACGAAAAACGAAAATGAGACGAAAATCGAGATTAAAAAAAAGAAAAAGAAAAGCGAACTTTGTCCGCGAAAGAGAGAGAGGGAGAGGGAGATCGAGGTGGAGGACGTACACTTTGAAGGGGAGCTTAGGATCGGAGGTGAGAGTGACTTTGAAGGAGACCTTCCCTCCTCCGCCACCTCCGGCGGCGGCTGCAGTACCGGCCATCTCTGTGTCTGCTTTGCGTTCTTTTTCGCTGATTTCCCTCCCCTATTTTCTGGCTTTATATTGTGCGAGGGAGAGAAATATAATTTTCAAAAAAAAAAAGAGCGACGAAAAATTCTTTTTGTCGAGGGTTCATTATAAACTAATCACCTATATCTTTTTAAAGAAAATTTGACGAGGACTTTTTGTTAGGAGTTTCGTGCATAATTTATTTTTGTTCTCGAGTTCTTTCCATAAAATTCTATTTTCTCATATTTTATGGGAAATTTTAAGATTTGATCCTCAATCATTTTATTTTCTGAATTATCCACATCTCTCTCTTTCTTTTTCTTCTTTTTCAAACATCTGTGCACTCTGCTACCATCCACATAATCCCTTTTTCTCTAAAAATTACTCATCCATTTTTTTTTTGGCTATCGTGTTAGCATGAAATTATACATCGTAAAAATTAATTATACATTTGAGCACATGATGATCTATCCTAAAACTAGCATGACATTTTTTATTTATCATTACTAAAAGATTAAAAACATAACTCATTAAATATCTTGAAATTTTGTTCATACAAATACCTAGATGATTGATAAAAAATCCATTTAAAAGGCGTGCATGATAAGATATCTTAATTCATTCGCATGTAAAGGGAAGAAATGAGGGAAGAAGCAATGCATATTCATTTATTTTCAATAAAAAAAATTTCATAGCGATTTTTCATGATGAGTTGTCAATTATTTAAAAAGAAAAACTCACGCTCGTTGATTTCATTATTGTAATTCAGACTCAAATAGTTATTTTCTTATAATTCCTCTATCCTTCTGTTCTCTCCCAATTTTCTTTCGAAAGAAGACAGAGCATAAATGTCATGTTAATCCTTTTTTTTTTCCTTTCTTCTTTGCTATTTCGGGAAGGATGTTTTCTTTCCTAAAAGGAGTCTACACATGACGATGTCTTTTTCTCACGTAGGAGAAGCTGGGCCATCCAAGATAATATAGGGGAAGTTGGGCCAAGCCCAGTATTTCCTTTCCAGCTCGTGGCCCATTTCAAGCATCAGTAGAAGTCGCAATTAATTTACAGCATAAAATCAAAAGAAAAAAAATTAACTCAATCGTAAACCAAATTCATATTTACAGACAAATCCAAGAAATACATATCTGGTTGAAAAACTCCGACCGCCTTTCGATGCCGACCATCGAACTCCATAGGAGGAAGAAAAGGATCAGAAAAAGAATACCGTTTGTAAAGAAATGAGTTTTTTTTATTATTATTATTGTTTTTTTCTTTTCTTGAAAGTTAAGACATGTTCAACAAGCTAAGTAGCGATGCCAACACGAGCAACGAGATTCCCAATATTCCGATCCGAGATCTGAAGTCGTTGCTGGATCCGTTGCACACGAGCTTGTTATCATGGTAAGTGCACACCGTTTGATTCCTGAAAAACACGACGACGAACGACAGCATTAAATCATGTTAATTCGTAGCATGCAAATTTCCCTAGCGCTAATCGACGGAACCATCGATCGGTCGGTTGGTCCGTTCTCGAGGCAGTTAACCGTCGATTTTACAAGCAAACTGGAGTCAGGGGAAATGGGTTCGGACCGAGTCGTTAGAATGACTCGGGTGAACTCACCGACCTGGCCGCGCAGAAGGTGATCACGTAATCAGTCCCTACGCAGGTGAAGATGCTGGTGGGATCGTCGTAAGCGTAGCTGTAAGCGGTCGGGCAGGCTTGCTTGAACAGCTTGGAGTAATACGTCGGCTGGCAGATCACGGGATTGCCGTACGTCCCCTTGCAGCAGTACTCGTCCGTGTTGAACACGTCGCAGGCGCTCCGGCACCCCACCGTCTTGCCCTTCACCTTGACCGACAGCTCCTGCGGGCACGTGGGCCGGAGGTCCCGGTCGCACCCCGCGACGCTGCAGTTCCCCTGGCCGTTGATCGGTGTCACCGCCATGGGCAGGTTGAACCCGTCGACGAGGCTGACGTCGTAGAAATCGGTTGCGGTGAGGGTGAACTCGGCCAGCGTGGCCGGGGGATCTCCGGAGGCCTTGCACTTGAGTTCGCTGCCGCAGGAACCCGTCTGGCACGTGCCATTGCCGTTCTTGTCGAACGTGCAGCCCGACCGGCCCCATATCCGCCCGGACCACCCGACGGGGGCCTTGAAGACGATGGACTGGCCGGGTTTCAGGTCGAACCCGCCGCCGCCGAAGTTCTCCCCCGGCGTGATCGCAGGCCATATCGTCTCTTTGCAGTGGTTGATGATGGTGAAGATTCTCGCGGAGTCGGAAAACCCGGGTCCTGCCGATTTTAATTACCACATTGTATCAATCAAAAGAGAATGACTAAGGAATACAGACACAGAAAGAATACACAAACATAGAAAGATTATCTTCTCTCTCTTCTTCCTTTCATTCCATTGTACTGATAATTGTACAAGTTATCTCTAGTACCCTTTCGGCCATGGGAAAAAAGCTTAATACGTCGACAAATCCTGTCGTTCAACTCGAGATCAACTCGCGGGTTATGTCTGAAATCCAATGATACAGAGAGGATTAGATGATGTATTATTACCTGTTGCAAGTATGGCTAGAATTAAAAGGAGTGGCGAAACCACACTGAGAGGCGAGGCCATTTCACTGTCTCTCGATCCCTTATCTTCTCGTGGGGTTTTGGTAAGAAATTGGGAAGGAGCAGAATGTAGTGCGAATGAATCGCATCGGTAGATATAATGCGAAGAGAGGAGGAGCAGAAGACGAAGAAGAATACGTGCGGAGGGAGGGGGAAACAAAGGATTGAGTGCAAATTTTCTTTTCTTTCTTTTTGCAGGAGAATTTGAAGCTTTCGTGCAAAGACTAGGGGGAGATTCTTTTCCTAATGCACTCGCCCAAAGTTTATTCCAAGGTTCCTTACCTTCCCTTTTTGTTAATTCTATTCTATTTCTTTCGGAAATGGACTATAGTTTAAGGGAACACGAGTGCAGAAATCTGATTACTAAGAGACATTTCACGAGTCTCATTGAAACGATTGAAATTCCAGGGCCTCTAGCCTGTCCAAGGAGCCGAGGCTCGGAGCATGAGAAATCGAATAAATATCATACCTATTTGTGTGCATATGATGTTATACAGTTGCGTTTTAGTCTATAAAATGATAGTCGGCAAATCATGTCGTCATTGATTAATGAAAATATATGAATAAGTTAAGAGGTCAAAGGGCTTTTCCCGAAATATGGTACAACAAGTATTTTATGATACGTGTATACTTCGTTTTCCTCAAAAAGAGCTAATGCCGTTTGATAAATTCGGCACATGGGGGAGACGAACATTTTATTGAAAATGTTGGAACCAAAAACACTAAAGAAAAATGGCACAAATGAATACTAGAGAAGAATAGAAATGGAAATGCTTTCTAGTGGATTTAAGGGTATATTACAAGTTTGAACTTTTCAATCTTTTAAAGAGGTTGGATATGTACATAGTGGAAAAACATTAAATGAGGAACACACAAAAGTCTACAATAGGAAGAAAAAGAGCATAAAGCAAAAAGTAGTGTCTGCAAGACAAGTCTTTTGCAGCACAAACAACACCCTTCAACAAGGCATGCATCGATGAAGGAGAGAAAAATTGGCAAGTCTTCTGCAGCACAAACAACACCCTTCAACAAGGCATGCATTGATGAAGGAGAGAAAAATTGGACATAGAACCTTCTCTCCTTTCCTTTCTTTTTCAAATCCCTCTACAGTAGAATTTATGAGGAAAGAACAAAGAAAGCTCACTTTTGACTCTGGACTCCTCTCTGCAGAAGTTGTTTGTTTTGTTCTTTCCATTTGTCTTCATGCAACCTCCCTTAAAATTGATCGTTGAATTCAACAACATCAAGCATCGTTTTTAATTTTTCAAACAATTCCGCCTTTAGTGGTTTTGTCAAAATATCTGCAATTTGATCTTCTGATTTGCAGAAATTTAGTTTAATCTTACCATCTTTAACTCGCTCGCGAATATAGTGATACTTGATGTCGATATGTTTGCTCTTGCAATGAAAAACTGGATTCTTGGCTAATATAATAGCCGACTTGTTGTCACACATTATTTTGGTAGGACCTGTTTGCTCATGTTTCAATTCACACATCATCCTATGAAGCCATATTGTTTGACAAGTTGCCGAAGCTAATGACATGTATTTTGCTTTAGCTATTGAGAGTGCAACAACTTGTTATTTCTTCGAGGCCCACAAAATTACTCCTTATCCAAGAAAGAAAGCATATCCAAAAGTGCTCTTCCGAGTCTTAATGTCACTTGCCTAATCACTATCTGTAGACCCCACTAAATTGAAATTGTCAGTATAAGAATATAAAATTCTACGGTTATGAGTTCCATTGACATACAGTAAATTTTTTTTTACTGCCTGCAAATGTGATTGGTATGGTTTTTTCATGAACCTACTAATAATTCCCACTCCATAGGTAATATCTAGTTTAGTAGAAGTCAAATATCTCAAACTATCAACAATGCTTTTGAAATAAGTGGGATTTATCAATTCATCAATTCCTTCTTTCTTCAACTCCAATCGTTCCACTACAAGAGTCCGCATTTGTTTGAGTGATTCCATTTTCAATTGCTTCAAGATATCATTAGCATATTTTTGTTGTGAAATAAATATGCCATCATTTGTCTGCTTCACTTCAAGTCCAAGAAAATAGGACATCGATCCCAAATCTGTCATCTCAAACTAGCTAGTTATAGCCTCCCTGAATTCAACAAACATTTTTTCACAACTCCCTGTAAATATCAAGTCATCAACATAAAGACACAATTATTATGTCATCATTAAAATTTGACTTGATATATAGTGTATGCTCATACGAGCACTTTTGAAAACCATGCTCTAATAGGTTCATGTTGATTCGTGTGTACCAAGCACGAGATGCCTATTTTAGCTCATACAATGCCTTATTCAGCTTGTAAGCTTGATTTTCATGCCCTTTCTTCACATTACCCTGTGGTTACTCCACATAGACTTCCTCTTTAAGGACACCATTGAGAAATATGCCAATTTTACATCCATTTGATATTTCCTCAAATGATTTTGAGCTACAAGTGCTAAAATCATCCATATGGCATCCATTCGGGCCACTGGTGCAAATACTTCAAAGAAATTAATACCTTGCTTTTGTTTGTAGCCTTTTACAACCAATTTGGCTTTATAACAATCCACTTGACCGTTGGATTTATACTTCGTCTTGTACACCCTCTTGATACCAATGGGCTTCTTACCGGGAGGTAAAGAAGTTGGCACCCATGTGTCATTCTTCTCAATGGAGTTGATTTCTTCATCCATTGTTTGAATATACTTCTCATCTACAGCTGCTTCATCATAGGATATAGGGTCACATTTAGCAAATAGACAAAAATTTATCATAGTTTCATCAATGATTCCATCACTATCACTATCATTGTCTCTTGTGACTACATAATCCCTGAATTTTGTTGGAGTCTCTCGTAATCATTGCAAATGACGTAATGGTGGTTTTGAAGTTGTTGGTGAAGAAGATGCACCACAAATCAAAGATGATGAAGGTTTTTCTGTGTCTCCCTCCAATGGTTCATCTTCAATGGTAATGCCTTTTTGTTCACGCTTTTGGTTCTAGTCCTAGGCTTCATTTAAAAAAAAATGGACATCTCTATTGATGATTACCTTTTTAGTGATTGGGTTGTACAGCTTATAATCCTTAATTGTGTCACTATAGCCAATGAAGATGCACTTCTCGCTTTTGTCATCCAATTTCTTCCTCTGTTCATCTAGTATATGCCACACACCCAAATACTCATAGGAACAAAACATCTGGCTTGTTGCTGCTCTAAGCCTTTTCTAGGGTTCTTCCAAGAACACTCTTTGTTGGACATTTGTTCAACACAAATATAGCACACTCAACTGCTTTTGCCCAAAATTTATTGGGTAATATTTAAGTTTTTAGCATACTTCTTGCCATTTCAAAAATTGTCCTATTTTTTCTTTCAGTTATACCATTTTGCTGAAGAGTATAGCTGTCAGTCAATTGACGTTTCACTCCATGAATTTTACAATATTTGTCAAATTCATTTGGGGTAAATTCTCTCCCTCTGTTTGATCTCAAAGTCTTCAAATTAAAGCCACTATGTTTTTCAACATAGACTTTAAATTCTTTAAACTTGCCAAAAGCTTCAAATTTTTCTCTTGAGAAATATACCCAAGTTTTTATAGTAAAAATCATCGACAAAAATTAGCATGTACCTTTTTTGTCCGAATGATTCTACTTCAATAGGACTGCATAAGTCTGTATGTACCATATCCAATGGTTGTTTTGCTCTTCTGGCTTTTCCGATTGGAAAAGAGCCTCGATGTTGTTTCCCAACGAGACATCCTTCACATGGACGGTTTGGACAGTCAATCAATGGCATGCCGATCACCATCTTTTTCTGGACTAGTAATTTTAGTCCACGAAAATTTAGATGCCCGAACAAGAGATGCCACAACCAGTTGCTATCCTTCATCATCGCTTGAAAACTCAAGAGACTCTTCGTCTAAAGAGTAAGAGGAAACATCCCGTTCTTTGTCATTTGTATTGTCGTGATCAACTTGTTGTCGAGACCTCTGATGGTGCAAACTACATTTGTAATATGAACCTTGTAGCCTTTTTCAAAAAGTTGCCCAACACTTAGCAAATTCCAAAAGAGTCCTAGCACAAAGTAAACATATGCAATAGTAACATTAGTATTATCTTTTGACTTGATATCAATGTTACCTTTCCCCATCACGGGAATTTTTGATTTATTCCTGAAGTTGACTTCACCACGACTCGTCTCGTCCAATTGCGAGAATAACTCCTTTCGGCTAGACATATGATTACTGCAAGC
The DNA here is from genome assembly GCA_014182735.1 of Corymbia maculata. NCBI lineage: Eukaryota > Viridiplantae > Streptophyta > Magnoliopsida > Myrtales > Myrtaceae > Corymbia > Corymbia maculata. The sequence goes on from CM024687.1 coordinate 32,114,944, forward strand.
GGTATCTAGGTACCATATGTCGGTGTCTACGGTGCTCGAGTCATCCTTCTTACATGCTAGGACCATTTGTTCCTTAGAATTGGCAGCATGTGCATGTTTTGCTTGCTCATATGTCGTCTTTGCTTGGCATTCGAATTTGTAATGTCCGAATTTATTGCACTTAAAACACTTGACTTTTGATTTGTCACGTGTTTTATATTTTCCGGTGAAATTTGAATTTCCACCTCTACCTTGGCCTCTTCCACGGCCTCGATCGCCTTGGTAGCCTCCTTGACTTGATGGAGTGACCTGACTTTGCAATGCTCGCTTGGGATTCGAACTAATGGACTTTTGATTCATTCTTTGCTTATGTGAGCATAATGAACCCATCGACCGCTCCAACGTTAGGGTTGACACATCTTGCCTTTCCTCGATCGCTGCGATAGCGTAATCTTTTAGTCAAAGATCTCGAGATTTTTTCTACAACTCGTACGTCTTGGAGTTCTTCACCATTAACCCTCAATTGGTTAACAATAGTTTGCACATGATCGAAATATGTCGAGATTGATTTAGAGTCTTTGAGCTCGTTTGGTTCAACTTTTGGGGAATGTATTTGCATTTCTCCAAATATCTTTAGCTCAATGGGCATTTGGTGAAAGCAAAAGTGTTGAGCAAATTGAGTTTTCCGAAATGACTTTGGGCATTTGGTGAAAGCAAATACCGTTTGGTAAACTTGCATTTACAAATAGCTTTTCTTATTTTATTTTTTTAACCAGGCCAGTGGCCGGCCAGCAGTGTTGCTATTCGGCGGCTAAGGACAGCAACCAGATCTGGCCACCGGCATTGTTGTCTGGTGGCTAGATTTGGTCGGCGATGACGCCCGGGTCGCGTGAACGCAAGCGTGCGCCTGAGGTCGTGACCTCTGCCGAAGGTCGCGGGAACCCAGGCGTCGCACGACCTTGGCGACTCCGGGCGACGATTGTTGGGGGATGCATGACCTCCGACGGCGGTCATTGGGGGTCGCCGCCATCGGAGGTTGCGTCCAGTAGCCGCTCCACCTTCATGGTTTCTAAAAAAAAGAAAAGTCAAAGGAGGGGTTGACTTACATTTTGAAATGTTGAAAGCTCAATGTTGGGGGACCAGCATTGAGCTTTTAGCATTCCCCAGCATTCCAAATGCTAGCATTTGACTAATGGAGTTTTCAAATGCTGAACCAAACACTAAAATTTTTTCCCAAGGGGCTTTGGGGGCTGAAAGCCCCTTGGGAAAGCTGAACCAAACGGGACCTTTCATGTGTAAAGACTCAAAATCACCTCGAAGTGTTTGAAGCCGCACCTGTCGAACTCGATTATCGCCTTTGTATGATTTTTTGCAAAATATCCCACGCTTCTTTTGCAGTCTACGCACTCGATATGTTTTCAAATATCGTTTCCTCTATGGCTTGAAAGATCGCATACAATCCTTTTTGATCTTTCTTCTAAGATTCCACCAAAGAATCTTTCTCCTCTTTTCTTAGAGCCTCGAATGCTTTAGCATCGGCCACTTCCGTGTAGCCATTTTCCACCAAATTCCACAAATCTTGCGATTTGAAGAGAACCTTCATTTGGATGGACCAGTTGTTGAAGTTTTTTGCGTTCAACTTTGGAAGTTGCAATTGAACGGAACTAGTAGATGCCATTTCTAGCTCTGATACCAAATGTTGGAACCAAAAAAACTAAAGAAAAATGACAATGTTTGGAAAATTTTGGAACGAGGCACGAATGAACACTGGACAAGAATAATAGAAATGGAAATGCTTTCTAGTGGATTTAGGAGTATATTACAAATCTGAACTCTTCAACCTTTTAAAAAGGTTGGACACGTACATAGTGGACAAACATTAAATGAAGAACACACAAAAGTCTACAACAATAGCAAAGAAAGTCTACAATAGGGAGAAAAAGAGCATAAAGCAAAAACTAGTGTTTGCAAGACAAGTTTTCTGTAGCACAAACAACACCCTTCAACAAGGTATGCATTAATGAAGGAGAGAAAAATTGGACGTAGAACCTTCTCTCCTTTCCTTTCTTTTTCAAATCCCTCTGCAGTAGAATTTATGAGGAAAGAATAAAGGAAGCTCACTTTGGACTCCTCTCTGCAGAAGTTGTTTGTTTTGTTCTTTCCATTTATTTTCATGCAGCAAAACATGCGCAAACGAAGTAAGTCTTCAACAATCAATTTTATATTATTCTAACAAATCAGGCATGCACATGCAAAATTTACACAAACTGATGTATCGTCCCATTGAAATCATATCCGGTTTATCATCCTCCATTCTCAGTCTCATCTCAACTGGTGTGTTCTCTCTATTTTCTCAGCAATTGGCTTTCAAAATCATGGAGTCAGAAAGAGAAGAAGATGCGTTGTTGGCATTGTTGCTGCTCGGACAATGGAAAAAGTCGTTCTAGAGGCAATCGAGGAACACTTTTACCAGGCTCGCGAGAGCGTGGTCAGATAATTGGTAAGTCATCGGTCCTTCTTGTCTTGTTTGTAAGAGCACTGTTGCCAAGTTCTTTTTCTCCTTCTGCTCTCTTTCGACGTCGATGAATCAGAACTCGGGGGTGTGCACAAATCCGTCCCCTGAATCCCCTCAACATGGTCCGTACGTTTCTGAATTCTCCAAGCAAGCGTGTAGCGAATACAACCAAGGGGAGGTATCCGCAATGTGATTTTGATTGATTAGTGATGATGACGACACTGACACGATGAAGAACGGGAAGCTAGAGTATTCGAGGATGGTCAAGGCCAACTTTCAAGCGGTGTCCGGGGCCATGTTCTATTCAACATTCAGGACGATCAATATGGAGGATGATGGTCGCCGGAAAACAGATCAGCTGGCTCTGGTCCCCTCCTGCAGGTCGACAGCAGCCAGAATACTGGCCTTCAGACAGAAGCCCGTGAATTGCGATTTCTTCAGTATGATCCATCATCTCGTCCTCCCTATTATATCGTTGGTCGTTTCCATGATATAATTGAGCACTTCTTTTCCAAGATCCACAACTTTATTCTAGTTATTACAGAAGAAAAACCTTTTCTTTAGATTGCGATTCCTCTTGAATCCTTCTTCATTTGGCTTTCACAATCTATTCTTAAATTCCGTAGATCTTATTAGAATCCGGGTTACTGTCATATCAGCTCTCAGTGTAGAAAAATTCCTACACGTGTCTTCTATTATTTAAGGTAAAAATCAGATCCTGCTCTTGGATAAATCAGAAGCCCACGATATTTTTCCTGTCGGCACCAAGGGATAATCAGCTGCTTAGGCTGATACTCAGGAGCAGAATTCTATTAATCCGTGTGAAAAGATATGAAGGTTTTTCCATGGCGGCCGAAACAGGTGTGACAGTTGATGCCGGGCACTCGTCGAGCTTTGTCATGTCGAGTAACAATGATTTCTTTTGATTCTTCTGTAGGTGTTAGTAATGAGACATTATCGCCTGCACCCGGAGCATGGTAGGCGCCGATGCATGCACAGTCGCATGGACCAGAGTCCATATGCGCCGGGGGCAACTGATAGGTTTCTGTGGGGAAGAAAGGTGAGCGCTTATGTTGATCGAGGATATGAATGACGCTTCTGCTGGTGATTCGGAACCAGCTTCAACATTGAATGTGCTTGTGCTGCTCCCCTCGTTCGAACATATTTTTCTGCGATGCTGAAGCGACGATGTTGATGAGTCATTGACCATGTATGGTTTCTGCAGTGAGGATGTGACGCGGATTAGCTGCAATAGGCAAGCTTCTAGTTTGTTTTCAATTCTGGCAGTTGCCTCTTCAATCCATCTTACATATGTGCTCATGAACATTTATCGACATTCACATTTACTTGAGAAGAAGGATTTAAATGGTGTTTCCACCTACGGAACTCCTGGGCTAGGTATGAAAATTACAAAGAAGGCATTTGGTCGCCACATGCTCTTTTCATTCAAATCATATTGGATCAATCCTTTATTTTAGGTCAAAGAATGAAATTGAATTGGTGTGTAGTTAGCCAATAAAGGGACCAAAAAAGTTTGATTATCTTCGCTCCAACTCAAATGTGAATTTAAAGAAAATCGGAGTAAACAGTGTATCTTAAACTATCCAACTCTCTTTCAGGGCTATCAAAATGGGTTATTAACCCACGTTTTAACCTATTTTTATTTAAATGAGTAATAAATGTGTCTGTTATATGAATCATAATAGGTCTAAAAAACAGAATTTCGAATCAAATAAGTTCGTTATGAAACCTACTTTCGGCCCAAATGATTTAAAGAGTAAAGTTAAAAGAAAACAGATCTACCTCATGTTCGCTCATTGCTAGTCTCTCTCTCTCTCTCTCTCCCTCTTCTATTCTGACAATCCCTCTCGCGGCCCCTCTTACCCTCTCTCACCCTCTCTCCTCTCCTCACCGACTAGGCCTACGCTCTCTTCCTCAAGTCCGGCCACCTCCTCTACCCCTTCCTTTCCACGCCACTCATCTCTTGCTCTCCCGAGAACGACGGTTTCTCTCACTCCTCGACCCATTTTTCACATAAAGAAACTCTTCATCTCATTAGACCATAGTTCTGTGATCTTGACAAGGTAAGAAACAATACTAGTAACGGATACGAATACCAAATTGCGTTTAAATATAAGTCAATCAATTTGGGAAAACAATTAGAACAATCGAGGTTGTGTTCTCTCACATATTGAATTAACAAGTTGCTATGCATCTTTCACCAATTATATGTTTTAAGAAAAGCACGCGTTCACAAAATCTGTCATCATGACACATATATACTTATTTAGTTTCTCATAAGTATTTTGATCTATGGGTACTTTTACCTTTTTCTTTTTACTTACGTTTTTTTATATTGTGACATGGAATTTTTATGCAAGTAACATATATACATGGACATATTAAAATAGGCTAAATATGTGTATATGGGTTTTTTTAGGTTGGATTAAATATCGATGTGCTTTGGCAATATGGGTTGAGTATTGATTACTAAATTTATATTGTTGTAAATGGATCGAAACAAGTTAATTTAAATCAGACCTTTTCAATTCAATATAAACTTGACTTGGCTCAACCATTTGACGGCTTTACTCTCTTTCGTGGGGAAGTTGTCTAAGGAGGTACTCCCAAACTCTTGAAAGGAAATCCTAAATTCATCGACCATGTCGGCCACGAGTGAAAATACCAGTGAATGATCTAAACATGACATCAGTTGCACCCGAATGACGTGAGAAGCCGGATTTTTGCAATTCACACCCGATCCATGCGTGTTGCTTACCCAATCCTCTTTGGGACAAAGCTATTTCAACCATCTCCCCGTCTCTCCGTTGAACTGTCCCAAAAAGAGTGAAAAGAGTCTGGTCCTCATCATGAAATAGAGGTACTTTGATGGCATTTATGAAGGGGCATGACACCGTGAATATGATAGGATAGGCCTTAGAACAAGCTTTCACCAAGCCAACGAAATCATTGATTTGGGAATAGAAAGTTGAGTGTTTCTCCATTGGCAACTTTTTTACTTTAGACCCCTATGGCTACTTCCGATCCACATGAGACCCACTTTCCCTATTTCAAAAAGCAACTCGCTTGTCCAATTCCATCTTCAGTCATATCGTCCATTCCTTCTCCTCAATCATCCCTAGCCAAACTATTTTAATCATCCAATGATCATGTAGAGACTTAGAGATCATGATTTCATGGGCACGCCGAGTCAAGGTGGGGCGACGTCTATTTGCCCCATGAGATTGCCCTATTGCAAAGGGATTGTCCTATAGTTACTGTGCACCCATCTTTCAAGAGAGAGATAGGGTGACCTACCAACTTCGTCAGGTAACACATAGGTTATCAAGGAGAGATAGAAATGTGTCTATGTGAATGATTGTAACCATCTCATTCACCCATTATTTGCAATGTATCGAAACAAAATATGCTCATTATTGCCATTAAACTTCCTTGGACCCAAGAGAAGATGATGCCTCTAATTTTTTTTAAGGATAGGAGAGAAATTTGTTGGTAAGCGAAGAAATTCTCTTATGACTTGTTGTCAAATACCAAATTAGAGGGAAAAAGATACCATTTGTGCCATACCATTCATATGGTGTTTACTTAAATATCATAATTTTACTTTTTTATCACTTGAGTGTCATAATTTTTAAAAAATGTTCACTTAAAAAATGAGTGTCAAACGGTTAGAAAAATCGTATCAAAACCAAAACTGTTTCAAATTGTAGTTCGGTTCGAATCATTTTTACTTTGTTTATTGGAATTTAAGTAAATAATAGATGATAAAAAATAGAGATTATTCAATTTTTATTAAGAATTCTAATTCGGTTCGGTTAACCAAATCGAACCGAAAACTGAACCGAACCGAAAATATTAACGGTTATTTTTTGGTTAACAGAAAACCGAAAACATACGAAATTTCGGTTCATTTTAGTGCTTCGGTTTTTTTGACACCCCTACTTGAGTGTCGCGACTTAAAAAAAACATTCATTTTAGTGCTATGACTTTCAATTCATCATTTGAGTGCCTTAACTTTTCAAAAATATTAAATACAATTGCAATATTTTTAAAAGAATAATTCAACATAGGCTTATATGGATTATTGATTTGAATGTAATTGGATAGTCATCAAAGCTAAAACCACCAATCAAGAACATTCTTGTAGTTTTTTTCTTTCATATATGTGATCGATACATGATGTTTCTATCAATAATTGAACAAGAGTCATTCAAATTGAGTAGGGTCACGTCAATCTACCTATATGTGCACATGACTCCTCAAATATTCGATTTTTAATATCTAATATCTAAATATATTAATACGCAAATACAAAGATGGATTTCACTCATTAATGATATTTAATTAATAAATCAATATATATATATTTAATTTGAATAAGTTGAAAAGTGTGTGACTTTCTAAATTACAAAAGAGGGACCATTTGTTTTACACTTTCCACTGCCCAATGAGTTGTCGAATCTTCACCTAAATGTTGCAACCCCTCATTTTCGTCCGGTACGTCAATCCCGCAAGGAAGATAGATGCTTTGCACATTTCGAAAATTTCTAGCAGATTTATATTTGTAAGAGATTTACATTTATCTGGCAACGTTTATGTTCATTTACTTCACAAGAAATTTATTGTTGAAAATTTTTTTCCTCATTTTTTGATATTTGAATCGTTTAAGAAAACAAGTCAATCTAATTTTTTTTAATTATTAATGATAAATCTATACTTCAATTTCGCAAAATGAATTTCTCTTTCAAAAGCCCGAAAATCATTTTCAAGAATATGACCGGACCAAATAGCTCGTGCCCAGTTCTTCATAGCATGTGACTAGGGTCATTGACAGTCATGTTTGCGCTTGAGATCCCGAAGCATGGGTTGCCCTAAGTTAGCCTAGACCCTAGCTCTCGAACCCGGGATGTACAGTTATACACAAGATTTTTTTCCCAAATTTGTGTTTCATAATTTTCCAATGACATATGACTGAAAAGGGTTGCTATATTATTTGAACCAAACGTAAGAAATTACTTTCCTTAAAAAATAGGTTTGTTTTAAAGCATTTTAAACAAAAGTAAGTTAGAAATACGCTCCACATGCAAAATGTTAAATTTAAGATCACCCAAGAATGTCATAGCAGGTTCATACGCAAAATATAATGATGTTCACAGATTTTGTAATGTCTTTCCTTTTTTCCTTTCTCATGAGCACATAAAACTCGACTATCTCAAATGAATTTCTTATTCTTTCCTTCACTCAATTCGAAGCTATCAATGAACAATGACTTGACCTCAAATCAAGCAAACACAAGCTTTCATTTTGGACTTCCAATCCATTAGGATCTACCAACATCGATTTTGAAGACGTAGCGAATACTTAAACGTGATAAATCCTTCATGCGATTCCACAAATAAAATCAACCATCGAATCTCTTTTCCTCATTTGGCCAACTACTATTGAAGCTTGATCTGCCGCTAACCATGATGGTGGAATGATGTTCTTCATTCGGGTCTAAAAATTTCTCTCGATTCTCGGTTTAACACCAACTTGAACAAATTGCATTGCAAAAGAAGCAACACTCGGTGAACTATACGTACATAGAATGAAGTACCATTTCATTTTCCAAACATTATGCTAAATCATATGAGATGAAACTTTCGGTAGATGCATATGCAGTCATGATTAGAGAAGCAAAAATCACTGACCAAAAAGAGGAAAAGAGGGTTCTAATAATCACACCCCAAAGCGACATTAAATAAATCTAAAAAGTAGCGAGAAGGAAAAAAAGGGGGTGGGAGAAAAATTGGGGAAATCGATTACATCTTTTTGGAAAGGGAGCTGGCACACGTGTGGTGCTAATCATGATCAGCACTAAAAAGCCCACCTCAAACGCAATCATTCCCTCCATTACATGACACCCCCGCACATACATACGCACGCACAGTTTCTCCTAATCTTTCTCCCAAAATTCTACGCCATATTTTATTATGGCATGCAAGGTGTATAGGCTACAAAAACAATGCGAAGGTGGGCCACCCCGCCCGTGCAGTGCGGGCTAGATTGGGCCCACTAAATGGCCCAAAGAGCCCAATACACGGAAAAAGTCGAGATAATGCAAAGATATTGCAGAAAATAAAGGAAAGCATCCTTCTCTTCTTCTTCTTATTATTATATTGGCATCGTTATTTCGTCATTTTTCCTAACATTTTCTTAAGATTGATGACTTATCTTTCGGAATATGTTCTTCTTCTTCTTTTACGAATTGTCCCGTAATGCCATTTCTCTTGTGGTTTTGCAATTGTTTGGATTGGAGAACTTACTTGATATCCCTTCAATAATGCAAGCGCAACATGGGGAGAATGGGAGAAAATCCCTTCAACCCTAAAGTTATTTTTATTTCCTATGGTTGTTCTCTTCACAACCCCAATAAGGTTCTTCCGGGAAACAGGCTCTTTTGTCCAATTTCCCTTTAAAGTATGAATGTTTATCTAATTTATTTTTAGCTAGAAATTATCTGGTTTGGTACCATTTCCAAATTTCCTTATTTTTTTCATGATTTATTCCATACTTGGCATACTTTTGAGTTTGGACATTGGAAAAAAGAGAGTAACCATAACATATAATATGAGTAAAAAAAAAAGTTTGCACAAGCGACCACATACATTGACGGATAAGATCGACAAAAAAGCGAATAGCTTTAATTTGTAAATCAATGGTGGATAAGATCATTTGCGTAAAGTTTCTTTTGCATTCAATTTATTGGAAAAGTTGGGGGCAAATATCATGTTTGAAACTAAAGTATGCAAATATTAGAGTTCTACATATATCTTATCCATACTATTGTCTGGACCCTAAATCTTGATCATAGTTTGACCTGGTCTTTAGTTCCGAAAACATACCTCAATGACAATTTTGTAGAAAATGTTCTTTTATACAGTCCTTTAGTTACATTTTTATTTTCCTTTTCTTATATACTAAACCAAATATCTGCTACCGAAAGAAGGGGGAAAAAAAATACTGCACAACGACATCCTAACGGTGACCTTGGCCATGTCCCCACTTAGGTTTTAATCAATTATTGCTCCTAATTCTTTTTATAAAAAGGCAAAAGAGGAGCAGAATTCAAGCAGAAGGAGGCAAAAGAAGGGCATACACTAGCTCCTCTCCTCTCCTCTCCTCTCTATTTATGTAAGCACGTTACTCTCTTCCCCTGCTTCCTTCATATACCTCTCACCAAGAAAAGGCCGTTAACAGAAGAAGAGAAGGAATTAACGATGGCTGCGGAGAAGGTCGAGACGGTCGTTGCCGGGAACTACGTCGAGATGGAGCCCGAAGAAGGCGACTCCAAGTCCACGAAGAGCAAGCTGTCGAACCTGTTCTGGCATGGCGGCTCGGTCTATGATGCGTGGTTCAGCTGTGCTTCTAACCAGGCACGACACCATACACAAACCACACTGATTCTTCTTGGTCATAGTTAAATGTCTAAGTTGACCTCTGAAATCACTTTGTCGTGCGTAATGCAGGTGGCCCAAGTACTGTTGACGCTGCCCTACTCATTCTCACAACTGGGAATGTTGTCTGGGATTCTGTTTCAGCTGTTCTATGGTCTGATGGGGAGTTGGACTGCTTACCTCATAAGCGTGCTTTATGTGGAGTACAGAACCAGGAAGGAGAGGGAGAAGGTTGATTTCAGAAATCATGTCATTCAGGTACTTTCAATTAACCAAATTCTTGATATTAAACTATATGCTTTCTCTTTTTCAATTCACAAAGTCTGCATGCATTATATATTGAAGAATTCACGCTTTAAAAACGTAAATTGATCGGTTACTATTTGGCATGATCAACTTGCAGTGGTTTGAAGTGCTGGATGGATTGCTAGGGAAGCACTGGAGGAACTTAGGCCTCCTGTTCAACTGCACATTCCTATTATTTGGATCTGTAATTCAATTGATAGCTTGTGCAAGGTAGAACATAGTTAATCAATAGAAATTAAGCTGAGTTACATTACATCTCTCTCTCTCTCTCCCCACATCATTTTGGAAGAACCAGGAATTGCGTGATTGACCCTTATTTTGTCTCTAACGTGACAAGTTGATATTGGCTCGTTGCAGTAACATATACTACATAAACGACAACCTGGACAAAAGGACATGGACATACATATTTGGAGCTTGTTGCGCAACAACTGTGTTCATCCCTTCATTCCACAATTATAGAATATGGTCATTCTTGGGCCTCGTGATGACTACTTACACTGCATGGTACCTCACCATTGCTTCCCTAATCCATGGCCAGGTATGTCCTTCATTTTCAGCATTTGTAATTGATTTGATATTCGAATCGATTAGAATAAGTCAGTGGGTACTAATAAAGTTCGATTTTGGCTTGATTTTGATTTGATTATAGCATATACAATGGGTTAATCACTGACCTAACGATGGTTCTTTTGTTATTTAATTGAAAGACTGAGGGAGTGAAGCATTCGGGTCCAACCACAATGGTTCTTTACTTTACTGGAGCCACCAACATTCTGTACACCTTTGGTGGACATGCTGTGACAGTGTAAGTATCCCACCAACATTAATGATGTTTCAATTGAAAAGAAAATAAAAAGTAACGATTTCCAGGTTTACGTCCTTTAAGAAATGAACATCAACATGTATTTTTTATGTGAGGACCGATAGGCTTCTTCCTATTTTTCTATATAGGTTTGATCTAACAGAATGGGTTTAGACAATAACTTCTCATTTTTCGAATATTCTCACACGATTCAGATCCAATGGATGAGAAATGACACTATTGCAAGACTTGAGAATTCATCTCATCCAACCAAGATTAATAAAAATTTGAATGTGATGTGAATCATGTGATAAATAATAATTTCAAGAAAGCCTCACTGCTATTCATAGAATGGGTATCGCTATCAATTGGCGATGCTTCTTTTGATTGTTAGTCCGGATTTATGAACAACTACAAAAAAAAAAAATGCAGGGAGATCATGCATGCAATGTGGAAGCCTCAGAAGTTCAAGCTCATATACTTGATTGCCACACTCTATGTGTTGACCTTGACTCTACCCTCAGCCTCAGCTGTTTACTGGGCCTTTGGGGACTTGCTCCTCACTCATGCCAATGCTCTCTCCCTCCTCCCAAGAACCAGGTTCAGAGACACTGCCGTGGTCCTCATGCTCATTCATCAGGTCCATCTCCTTTTCTTTTCTCAGATCTTGCTAATCTCCATCGGAAGGCGAACATCAGTAAATTACCTGAATAAACATGAGGGAGAGAAGAGGGAGTTCACTGATGTTGGACGTGATTAATTACTTTTTGTTGGTGATTTTGTGCAGTTTATAACATTTGGGTTTGCATGCACACCGCTCTACTTTGTGTGGGAGAAGTTGTTAAGAGTGCACAACACAAAAAGCATGTTCAAGAGGGCCATGACCAGACTCCCTGTGGTGATCCCAATCTGGTTCTTGGCCATCATCTTCCCTTTCTTTGGTCCCATCAACTCCACTGTCGGGTCTCTCCTTGTCAGCTTCACTGTCTACATCATCCCTGCGATGGCTCACATGGTCACTTTTGCCTCTCCCTCAGCCAGAGAGGTTCGACTTCAACTCTTTAAATTGACATATCAAACTGATTAGAACCGAACTTTCAATGGCGAAATTCCTTTTGTAGATTAGTGATTTTGCAGGCACTTTCCAAATCGTTTACCGTTACGTGGCCTGTAAAATTTTATAAATTGATTCCTTCGTTTAGTCCCCTGTCAACGATCCCTCGTGACTAATTGATCTCGATTTTGGTTGGATTGTCACAGAATGCTGTGGAGAGACCACCATCATTCCTGGGAGGTTGGGCTGGTTTGTTCTCTGTGAACATATTTGTGGTGGGGTGGGTGTTGGTGGTGGGGTTTGGGTTCGGAGGGTGGGCAAGCATGCTCAACTTCGTTCGCCAGATTAACACATTCGGTCTCTTCACCAAGTGTTATCAGTGTCCTCCTCACAAAGCTTGAGTTCATCACCAGTAGATTCTTCACTCCTTTCGAGCAAAAGGGGAGAAAACAGAGGGTTTTTTTTAACAGGATACATATGTAAGTGTGTAAAGAGATTGGCATTTGTAACTTTTTCGATTTTTCTCTTTTCCTGATTTTTTTTCGGTTGTAAGACTGTGCTTGTTGATGGGGTTCAGACAAGGTGCTATATTGGCTCTCTTGTATTCCAGCAGCACCTTTATAGTTGTGTGTTCATCAGTCTTTCGTTTGAGAAATCTCGATCTTTGGTTCCGATTGGAGGTCAATTTTGCCAATGTGTAATCATGACAAGATCTTGGTATTGTAATCAGGGGTTGTTGCAAATCACTGGGTAGAACTCCTGGATGGCAGATAGTAAATTAATAGCTATAACTCCGTCGAGATTGGCTTAATGAGTGGGGAAACTAGCACGCAGCACAAGTTCAATCCCTCTTAACAGCAAACCAAAAATCGATGATGTTTCAGGTCACCTTATTTAGGTCCTCACTCGCATCACCTAATTTGCAAAATAAGCGAAGTACCCTGCAATTTATCATGGGGGAGTTCCAAAGGCGAAATTCGATCGGACAGTAGCAGTTCATTTACAGTGAACCGGTTTCAAAAAGTTCTCTCTAGTCAATAGAGGTCCACAGAGGCCACATGAAAAGGCCAAAGCTGAAGACAACCAAAAGAGAGAGAAAGAGGGAGAGAGAAATGAACAGCCAAAGAAAGAAAACAAAAGAGAGAGGCCACAGCAAGAAAGGGAGTCGTGAAGGATATGGGACTTTCGGCTCACTTTTCACATGCCGAGATCAGCCTCACTTTCTGTGAAGTGAGAAAGAAGAGATTCATGTGTTTGGATGACCTGCGACATCGACATGCCGAGAACTAACGTTCCATGCCATGGAAAATCAATCCGGGTGATGCTGGCTTATCCCATGGTGCCCATCCATTAGCTGCTTTACAGTTGTAAGGGCGCCCATCATGTTAGGCCCCAAATTGACTTTGGTTAATGCCTACTGAGTAACGTCAGCTATAAATGAATCGTAAGTTAATTTCATCAGAAGCCAACCCCCTTGCCTAATTTGATGCGCCCTTCCTTTTCAGGTGGTCCTAGTTTTCGAATACAGGCTGAGAACTTGATTTCGAGCTTCAGAGTTACAACCGTTGCATCTTTTTTCTGAATTTAGGAATTCTCTTTCACTGTGCCACAGATATCGTGAGATGGATTCTCATTGAGAGCAGCATATGTTTAAATTTTGGGTGATAACATTACCACAACTGCTTTACACAAATACATAGACATGCATGAATAATGTAACTATAATCTTCTTTCCTGCTAAACCTCATCTTTAGCAAAAGTGTCTGTCTAATCGCTTCTGGGGCGCTCTCTCTCTCTCTCTCTCCCCAATGGCCTCATGGGGGCATCATTGCTAGATATAAAACTATTGTAAACTATTGTGAACTATGAAATTTATCCGGACATCTTCGAGGAAATGCATGTTGGGGGCTGGGACTGGCCTAAGAAGTGGGCAGAGAAAGAGAAATCAAGAGAGGACATTTCATGGTGGGTTCCACTGGTGTGGAGCGAAGAACATGGCACTGTGGGCTCTCCCCATGGACACACCCTCCCTCGCTGGTTTAAAGTCCCTTTTTTGAGCACTGAAAAGTGAAATTGGTCACACCCAATCTCACATGGATAAAGAAGCAAAACTCAAAAAGCAATGAATCCATCCATGTTCACAAGCAAAGCCCCCCCTCCCACCACACCTCAAAAGGCGTCATCCCCAGATATACTTGACAAGCCTTTGGTAGGACTATTGAAGATTTCAACTTTACCCTCGATCCCAAAGAAGAAAATAGGGAAAGGGAGAAAGGGAGAAAATAAAAGGACAATAATTCAAAACGCGGGTCTAGTCATTGCATATGATGAGCAATCAACGAGGGGCCATCGCCATATTTTCTAGCAGCACCTCTCGAGACTAGGACCGCTTGGTCGTTGTCATGGAATGTTTCCCTCCCGTCTCTCTCTCTTTCTTTTGCTTTCCTGGGTTCATGATCCATCGGATGAAGACTCGCTTTTTTGACCGATTGTCGTAACGTCGAGATCAGATGGGGGTGGGGGACCCCCCGAGTATGGATTCATATGATGGGGGAGACTGAAATGAAAATCTCCCTTGAACCGTAACATAGCGCAAAAGGTTATGGAGTGGTTAAACATCATCTGATGTTGATGTCGGGAAAGTTCATCACTGGAGTTCTGTCCCCTTTTCCTTTCCCATTTGAGATTTGTGAACTTGCCTCCTTCCTTCTCGGAGCAACGCCTTTTCTTCGAATTTTACCCCTCTTCTAGAGTAAGAGCAATGTCAATTGTCAAACACACTAAATTTCACCAACTGTTCTCGTGGGTTGGATGTGGTTTGGCGATCATTTTTCTCCTCGGTCAGTGATTGCCTTTGCTGTTCTTTTCGACTTGTATTCGTCATATGGAAACCGCCTTACAGGATGATATTTCCAAATAAAACAGACGTTTGCCAATTTCTGCTTTTCTTCTGCACCAGCCATCTTCAGGCACCTAATACACCCGACACTCCGATCTGGGCAATGATAACATTTTGGAGGCATTGTGGGTGTTGGCTTGTGAAGCGAAGGAATCGAAATCTTCGATCTTGATTCAAGCCCCGCCGTATCAACCGTGGGGATAAGGAACACGTCGGGTGGGTCCTCTCGCGAGCTTTCCTCACTTGCCACCCTGATCACGATACATATCATGTGCGATTTGAGACTAAACGCGTCGCTGCGCGCCTGTCCTCTTCATGAAATCGTCTAGCAGAAAAGAGGAAAAGGGCCAATTCTTCGTGTATCAACAACCATCATAATTAATGGAGGACAAGAGCAACCGTCCATTGCTCTTTTTTTCTATTCCCACGGGGGGCGTCCTCCTGCTTTACGACGTCTTGTCAGTCCATGGTGCGGTATGAAGTTACCAAGTGCTACAGGCGAATGTGCTTCTTGTTGGGAGGATGCAACATTAGGAGCGGATGTGGATAGATCGGCATGCTGTTTAAAGGTCAATTTGAGCTTGTCCCAGACCAAAGTGGAGATGTAACTATCCCGAGAAATTGACCCGTTGGATCATCATGTCTCACCATACCATGCGAGGAGTGAGTCGAAATTTGATTGCCGACAATGAAAGAAGAGTCTTCAAAAAGACAACGCGTACTGAAAGATGTCGAGTCACATCAATTTTAAGTGGTAGTGATTTTAGATTACAGACGAGTAATAAATCAGTGCATAATGGCAAAGGGGGGCAAAAGATCTTTCTTTTGACTTCTAGAGGGGAACCATGAATTTGAACTGACGCGTTCCTGACAAAATCATCTTAAGAAGAGGGGAGAAATTGATAAACCAAACTTTATCAAAAAAAGAAAGAAAAAGATGAGCGATGCATTGCCAAAGGAGTTGGGTCGGGTCGGATCCACAGAAGGTTCTACTTCTAAGTGAGGTGTTGTGGGCCTGCAAAAGTTGAAATCCATTATTCACGGTTGTACGGAAACGGAATTGGATAAACTGCAGGCCTCATCTCCTTCGAACTCCCAATGTTTGGCCCATGCAAATCGCAAACCGTTTTTTCTCGTCTGTCTAGGCTCACACAAAGCTAAAATCACTGTTCAATCTCCAACTTCCATGATAGGCACAAGCTACTAAACAATTGAGGAGATGATAATCGAAAATGATCATCGAAATTTCCACATTGGGCCCATAAATTCTTAATTTTCTTATGTGTGATGTTTTTATAATACAAAATCACCTCATCTGTCTAGTCTTGAATTCTTGATCTGTTGTTGGACATCACTAGTCGATTCTCTATATCATAAAGAGAATCATAAAGTACAGATAATCTCAAGGTCGAAACCCCAAACATTCGATGCTGGGCTGCATCATATATGATTCTTAGATTTACGAGGACTCTTGCATGTTAGGGTTAATCTACTAAGGAAAAGTCTCACTTTACAAAGGGAAAAGGTAGAAAATTAGGGTATTAAAAGTCGATGGTTATATCAGTAGTCGTATAATTATTATGCAAACTTAATTTCTCATTTGAAAACATGGACTGAAATGTTTTTTTTTCTCAATTTCGAATCAAAACTACTCTTTTGATTGAACTGGCTAGTTAAACTGGTCAAACCAAGTTAGAAAAGTATTCTAATAATTAAGCTTGTGCCTATTATGACCCGATCCATTGCATATTGGACAACCAAAGAGTTTTCAAAATTTGTCTTACAATTCTTCAATCCGTTTCACGCGAGTCAATTATTTAAAAGAAGTACTCTGAGTAATCACATAAGGTGGTGATCATTTGGACAAATGTGTAATTTATGAATCACTCAATAGGAATTGTCACTATTGATGCAAGACTTGAAATGTCACAAATCTAACCCTTTGAAATCATCAATATGATTCACCTCTCTTTTGATTTGTTCCGAATCTGACATGCCATTAAACTTCCGTCCAGGGGGTCGTTAGGTCACTAATGTGGCACCGCCATGTTCATGTCTTATTTTGAAAGGACGACTAATTCCTTATAGAGAGGGAAAAAGATTAAAAATAACAATGATAATAAGCCGATTATTTACCCGGGATGTGCTGGGTTAGGAGGCTTGCACACCCATTGGTGATCCGTCTAGGATGCAAAGGCCACGGATACTTCCCATGGAGAACCAAAGTTTCTCCAAATCCATTTATTAACAATGAAATTATACGCATTTGAAAGAATCTGTACGAGTGCATCTTCTTTCAATGCCCGATCAAGCATCCATCTGCACATAATATCGCATTCCATCTTTACTTTCGTTCCTCGTGAATCCTAGAATTTGGTAATCCGCATGAGCCTTTAGTTAATTAACACAAGCACTAAGCGAGACTCATTGGCTGTATATTCCCATCGAACACATGATCATTATCCGTTTGTCCACTGCGAGAGGGGCGGAACCGACTCGTGTAGATCATGCAAGAAAAGAAAAGATTGCTATAATAGCATATCCATATAGATATACGAAGAGAACATTCACTGGAAGAGACGGACATAGCCGAAGTTTGCAGTTCACTGACTAGATCACAGTAAAGTTGGACATGATGCGGACTCAAGAATTTACAACGATCACGGATCAGTTGAAATATCAAGTTCCCTAATCTTAGCGCCAAGCGTGGAGATCACCAGTTCAACATCGAATATTTCGATTTCCCAGGATATATGTATGGATGCAACAGAAGATAATGCGGACAGGGTCTTCCGAAAGGTTTTAGTTTAATCATTCACACTGCGTAGTTCAGGCTGACGATTAACTCAGCATAAAGAGTCATTGATCGTATTCCCTGATCTCGTAAATTCTCCTCCAGATAAAAGAAAAGATGGCTAGTGTCAATTTTATCAGAAACGGGAATTCGTTTCATATCTTAACCAAGGCCAGGTGAGCCATCATGGAGAAAGAGAAGTGGAAAAGCTATTGCATAAGATGAACCCAATCACATATTGCGTAGAGCAATCCAGTTTCATTTTCCGGATTTGGCCTGATTTCACAACTCGGATGATTGGGCCAGCAGCAACTCTCACCAAAGGGATTGAGCAGACGTATCTACCAAACCAAGTAAAGAAAGACTAGCTTAATCTCAAATCAGACAGAATGAATACCCACTTTCTGAAAAATTCCTTCAATACATGCCGCTCTATAATGACAGGTACTCTTGAAGAGCTAAACAGATCTCATTAAATTCTGGTCTATCCACCGGTACAGATACTGGACACTACTCCGAAAAAAATGAACCTTGCTTTGATATAATTGAACTGAGAACTAGTGCAGCAACACGAATTCACCATAATATATATATGAGGAACTGCACACGTTCCTAGCATCTGGATCGACAAACACAAACTGAAAATTGGAACATGCTAGAAAGTATGCATTTAACGACCTTCAAGAGTCTCTTCAACTATGCCACACAAAAATGAAAATCTGATTGGAAGGGAAAGTAGATGTAATCTATTAGCACAGGTAAAACCATCACTAGGAAATTGCTCTTGGAAAGGGCATGCAATAGTTATGCCTAGAAAAGCCGAATCAGAAGGAATCCTGTTAGGCTGTTATTCTTTCGACTATGAGTTAATTGGCAGTGAATGTTCCCACGGAAAAAGGACAGACAGAAGAATCTGACAGTGATAACATTCAGAATATAAACTGGTAAGGCCACACTGTTACTTATTAGACTGAGTTACTTGGTAGAGAGGGTTCTTGTGCTCCCATAGAACAAATGAGCATTGATTATCTTCTACTCTTTATCCAAGTTGACTTACTGCATACACCATCTTGAGATGATGCTACTTGCAAGTACAATACAGGCAAAGCTATACTGCCAGGAAAATCTTTTAACATGTACCTTTGTAAGCTTTGAATTTCTTAATTTGAGAAAGTTACACTCCAAATGTCAATTCCAAACCATTATAAATAAATCAAGAAACAAATCTTTCGAACAATAAGCCAGGTTAGATGATTCCATTTAGTCGTCCTTTTGCCTGATAGAGATAGGTCTAGCTGCAGACTGCTAAGATGAAACACGTTAACCATCCCTAGACAGCTATCTAATTCTGTTTGAACACCAACCACCCCCCCCAAAAATAAATATATATATAAAGGAACATGACATCATATTAAAAAAACTCAGCAAGGTCTCTAAGAGAGAGAGAGAGAGAGTAAAAAAGGAGCAATAAATTGATCAAAGAACTTAAATAAAACTAGCCCCTCTTGCTGTGAGAATGCTACTGATAGCTCTGATCCTACAAGTGGCAATACAGCAGGTCTCAGCAAAATCATGAACCCAGCAAATAGAAATTTGTGCAGAAACTTCAAACATATTTCTTTTGTTTCAATCAATCTACTTAATATGTTAGTTTTAGTTCTAGTTCAAAAATCTTGCACTTGCTTAAGCATGAGTTGCCATATTTAAGCTCTGCAATTTGGTATGTCATGCAATAAATGCAGCAGTAGTATTTTTCATATTGGCTGGTGTCAAGCAATAACATCATTTGTCTCATGGCCATTACGGCAAATGCATGCCTTCTAGAAACCATCTCCTGGGAAACACTTGAGCAAAAGGGAGTCAATTTCAAGCTACTTCCCAGATTTAGCTTAAGCAACTTATGGCCAAATCTGAAGTTCAATATTTTTTAGCATTATAACTCATTTAAATGAACATTAGCATAAAAGGCCTCCAGCTCAAAGATTCCAACAATACAATGTTCCCAATTCAGCCTGGAACCATACATTTTGAAGATACAAGGTGGCAGTTTTCCTGCTATAGAGGCAGAGGATCCACCAAAAAGGGGGGAAAAGCAACCTTTGGATGTAGAAGATAAGATCAAGAAACAGACACAACCTTGTAAATCATGAAGGCCCTTGACTAATCGTATCCTGAAAATAACATGGCAATAAAGATAGCAGATTCGCAGCATCAAATTTGTCACACAATGCCAATGAGAAGAAGATAAGGTTTCTGTGAACTCAAGCACCCACATGTTTTATGGACTTGGCCCACATTCTTTCTTTCGGAATGGATAAACTTCAACTAACTTCATGAAAGCGACGCATGGGAGACAGAATTCTCAAAGGAGAACCAAAGAAAAGGATTTTATACACCACTACAGTTAAAAGACAACTCACAAAGAGTTTTCTCATTGTAAAAGGAGCACAAGCATGTCACTCTACATTGGCAAACGTCAAGAAATTTCCAAAAGAAGAACATCTTCAACGTATTAATAATGCATGGGGGTGTAATGGCCTATTTCATATGAAAACATGGACGTTAAAAGGTCCAAAACAGCTTCACATCTCTTCACTTTCCAGAGTATTGAGCAAGAACCCACATTAGAAACCAAAGAGACAACATAGCCTTGAAACCAAATTCCTGAAACTTAGACGATAAGAATGAGGTGACCACCACTACACAAGAAGGAAATGGAACTTGGGAGGGCAAAAGTGTGGGATTAGAAGGCAAATGTATATGTCTAGCAAAAGCAAAGGAACTTAAATTCAGGATGAGCACAAAAAAACCAATCAACCACCAAACTGCCATCAAATTCAGAATGTGTACACTTAAATGCAGTTAACTGACTGGAAGACAATCCAGTTCGATCAGCAATCTCAATGTAAAAGAATGACAGTAAAATCAATAATTTAAGATCAAAAGAAGGAACTTAAAAGAGAAAGCTTTACTCAATGAACATCAGCACCAGATCACCAGATATACAAAGCAAATTCATCCAAATCCCAAATTGGAGCCACGACAGATGGAATGAACAAAGAAGCGCTCATTCCTGCTCATAAGGGCAGTCCCTGGCTAAATGCCCTTCTTCGCCACAATTGAAACACCCCCTTCCACCACCGTATCCTCCGCCGCCACCCCCGTATCCTCCGCCGCCACCCCCGTATCCTCCTCTGCCACCACCGAATCTCCTTCCTCCTCGCCCCCCGCCGCCGCCGCCGCCGCCGCCACCACGGCCACCTCCCTGGTAGCAATCCCGCGCCAAGTGCCCCATTCTTCCGCAATTATAACACGCCCCGCCGCCGCCGCCTCCTCCTTCTCCGCCGAGGCCCCCGCCATATCCTCCACCTCCACCGTAACCTCCCCCTCGCCGCCCACCTCCACCTCTCCCATAACCGCCGCCACCGCCGAACCGGCCTTCCCCATACCACCCCCTCCCTCCACCTCCTCTGCCGCCGCCGCCGCCGCGGCGTGATCGGTCCAGGACCGCCACATCGGCGGCCTTGGTCCGCATGTCCTCGCCGAACTCGACGGTGAACTCCACCAGCTGGCCCTCGAAGAGGGTGCGGAAGCCGTCGGAGCGGATGGAGGTCTGGTGGACGAAGAGGTCGTCGCCGCCGTCGTCGGGGGCGATGAAGCCGAAGCCCTTCTGGGCGCTGAACCACTTGACCGTGCCGGAGGCCCGCTTCGGTTCCGCCATCTGAGAGCAGCTCAAGAGCTTCTAGAAGCTCGGCAGGAGATTCGCCCACGGCCGGGATGAGCGAGCGAGCGAGCGAGCGAGCAGAGGAGCGTAACGAAACGAACTTCCAACTCACTGGCAGTACAGGGGATCCGCTTCTCGCCTTTTTCGCAACTATTGCTTTTGAGGGCGCGTGCTGGCCACCGCCTGGGCGCGCGCGTCGGGTTGGGGAAAGTGAGGAGAGGCCGACCTTGGGGCCGGGATTCCCACGATCGAGCGGATGGCGGTTGAGCGGTCGTTGGAAACGAACGGTGGGATTGGTGTCCACTGTCTACGTCACTCACTCTGGTCCGTTTCTTTTTCCGTTCTCGTTCTTTCGTATTTGTTTTTTTAGTTAATTTTTCGCGTGGGTTTTGCTGATTTTATCCGCTACAGGGGGGTCGAGGGTTCCCGTGTTGCTCTCCTCCACACATAGAATCGGATTCCCGCCACGTCGGATTCGCGAATCGTCATGGCGCGGCGGGAAAAAGTTAAATTCCTTTCTCTCTTTCGGCCCTTGAACCCCACTTTTGCCGACCTTGACATAACTGCCCGAAATTTAGTATCTCTTTTTAGTTGCGTCACATGAGTCGAACATTCGGATTAAAAGTTCGTTCACGACATGATTCGAACTTCCTCTCTATCACTGAGTTATCAACACTCTGATTGTGGTTGCAAGTGCAACTTACAAAGCAAAAGATTTCGTGGGCCAAGTTCCAATGGGCTCCCGTGTTTTGGAAGTCCATGGATACTCGAGGCTTCCATTTTGCACTTTCTACTCACCCGGTGTTGTTGTTATCCTATAGGCCTTGCCCATGTGAAAACCAACGTTCAAGACATCACTAAGAATGCAGTAATAGCAGCTCATGTCTATAAAGAATTCTCGACGTGAAAACATGGTGATTTTCTAGGCACATTTGATAGTTGCCACCTAATTTTTCATTCACCGTTGACTCTACAGTTATGTTTAGTCATCCAAATTTCTAATCAGGATAGGATCATATTAGACATGTTATGAAATCTAGGGATTTTACTATAATTTATTCACCGTTTGGTATTACAATAATGAATTCATATTTACTCACGTTATATCATGCATATTATTTGATATAAACAGTATAAATGAACAAAAAAAATTTACAAATGAAAATGGTGAAAATCTCCCGTGATACATTTGTATACTTTATTTTCATTTACTTTTTTATTTTATTTTCCTCTCTTTTTTATTGTATTTTTTTTCTTGCTTCCCCTTCCATCATTCTCTAATAACATTTTATGAAATAGTAAAAAATACTAATATATTTAAAATACCTAAAATATGTATACATTTGAATTTATATTTTAAGGTAGAATTAAATTCGAATATATAGATAAAAATAATATTAAATTAAAAATATAATATAATTATTTTTGTTATTTTGAATTTCTTATATTATAATTCAAATTATATTTATATTGAAATATAATCTTAATTTTTTTCATCTAATAAGTTTGTTACTCGAGAAAAATAACTTTTTTATTATAAATATTAGAAATCATATCCACCTTTATCTTACCTTTCTTATGAGATAATTTTATTCGATCTATATGTCCATATATCTAATTTTATTCTATCTTGAATAGACATCAAATGCGGTATATGATAAATTTTATCCTATCTCAAATTTTATATTGCCAAACGTAGTATGCGTGTATTGACCAGCAGATGATGACATCCTTGGTTCGATTCCTTCTCCTCCTCTTGAAACTTCCATGGAAGGAAAAAAAAAAACAAGACTTTTTTTTTGGAAATATAACAAAAGAAGAGGAGAGGGAGAGGATATGCAATGCAGTAAATTTGGATTGTGGGCTTGGATGGACACCTCCATCACTGAATGCTTTGTCGTATGATTCTACATGGAGTATTAAACCCAATCAATATTTTCTTGAGGAGAGAGAGAGGGTCAGTGCAGTAAATTTAGATTATGGGTCCAAATGGATATGTGTCCATCACTAAATGGTTTGTTGTATAGTCCTACGTGGAGTATTAAACCCGGTTAATATTTTCTCAAGAACGAAGTCCTCGATGGGCTCCCAAATTGGAAAATGTTCACTTTAAGCAGTAGTGAAGCAATTGATTCCGACGCGTTGCTGGTATGGTCTGTGCGGAACCATCGGCCAGCACTAATCTCCTTGAAAAAGTGAATTTTTGACCTTAAATTTCCACCAACTTTGCCATCACCATCTCGTTGATGACCATTCTCAATCCCCAACCATCGATGGTTCGTGATAGGAGCGGCATGCATCGCCCGTGATTCAAGCTTGCCATTACTCGATTCCTCCGTCTCGGAATTGACGTCCTCGACACTTGTCGTAGTCTCGCTTGTAGATTTGGAACATTGTCGGCTTCGCATCGCTGAAGGTTTGCAATGCGACGGCGACTTTTGTGCTGCACGGTGGTGTGTTCCACAGTTGCGGTCTCTTTGTGCATTGGCCCTCGTCGCTTTCACAGGTATCTCGTTGCTTCTTGCTGCCTCTCTCTCTCCCTCTCCCTCTCTCTCCAATGATATATTCGCCGCTCATCTGAAGTGTCCAAAATCTTCCTGCTCTTCTTCGGAATCACTACGATTTCGAATTCTAATGATTCCTTTGTTTTTCCAGGCTCGACCCAATTTTGCCAACGTTGTTTTTGATCCATATCAATTAAAAAAATCCCTCCTTTGAAGTCTCCTTTTTCTAAGCCTAACCTCGAAGGAATCAACGTGCTTCCCTTGAATATGACGATGAAGTGGGGTTCCCGTCTTAATTTTTTGTCTTTTTTTTTTGTCATGAAGAGGCTTTCATTATTAATGCAAAGTTTGATTACATCTAAGTCTGAACTCAGCACATATAAAACAGACGAGAGTAATGGCAGGGGGCGAGAAACCCAGTTTGAATTCAAATTGCCTCCTAGGTGGGCCTTAGCCACCCAATCTATGGCTTGGTTCATGCTCATAGGCTCATACAGCAATTTAACTCCTGATAATTAGTTTGGCAGTCCAAGATCACCGAGCACAAAGTGGAAGTTGTGTTTTTTTTGTATTACAGACCACAGTTTTTGCTTTTTTCTTTTCTTTTTCTTGATTTCTCTGATAATGCTGCCCCTCCCGTTCGAGGTTTCGATCCATGCAACTAGAAGTTACAGCAAACGAGGAATCAAAATTTGTTAGGAACAATAAATCAAAATCGCGCTTTCCGAGGTGCGATTTAGCTTTGGTCAGCCCAACGTGCACGCCCGCACATGCATGGGAATGCATGACAATGGAAGGAATATAAAACCAATTGCTGTAGTTCAAAGAACGAGACCCATGTGGTACAGTGCGATTTCCTCTTTCACAGTGATCAGAGTAGAGGACTCGTTGATAGATGGATGGAAATAAATGTCGTTTGGGCAAGTTTAATGGCTGTCTTCGTCTCACATGGAGAGCTTCCTTCTATTGGTTGATCTTACTTCAGAAGTGTGTATATGAAATTACTCATGTGGGAATCTCCACACTGATAATTTGTTTTTTCATGACTAGACAATAGATTCGACAAATTCATCCATTGCACACTGTTTCTTTGTATGTGAAACAGTGCCGATTTTTCTTTCCTAGAGAGCAAGAAGTTTCCCAATGGTGGAACTTATGTTGTCATTATAAGTAGAATTATATATATCTTCATCTGTCTACTTTTTATGCAAGGAACTCCAATAATTTTGCTGTTTCAGAAGTAAGAATAAATCTTAAGTAGGACGACTCTTGGGTTACCGTACACATGTGGCGGAGTCAACCATTACAGGAGGGAGGGGACAACTGAACTTCGAGATTGTCTTCCCGCTGATGCCAGGTACTTGTTACTGGCCATTGAAGAAAAAATATCGGCAGGCTCATATAAGTGCAAATGGCGGAGTGCTCGCAACTCAAATGATACTGGAGGATGAAATTGAGAAGTGGCACTAAATAGAAAAAGCCCACATGTTGGTTGAATTGCTTCTTAATTCATTTCCAGAAGATTAAAGGTAGATTCTTCTTCTGCACGTGTCTTGGATTTGAAGAACAGTAGCTCCAAACTGACCAACGGCATTTTGCATGGTCCAACAAGCAGTTCTTGTTCTTCAAGTTCCTCGGGTTCGCTACTCTCGAAGGTGGATGGTAAAATAGAAAATGACAACCTCTGGGTCAGTGTCGGGAGATATAGCAGGTCTGGCTCTCCATAGCTGTGCAAAGAGCAGAAATGAGAGTATTAACATGCCTTTGGACAATACTCTCGAGGAAGGTATAGGTCTTCCAGTACAAGAGGATTCTTTATTGAATTCCCACCGATTTAAGTCCCCAAATCCTACAACATCGCATGTCAGTTCACCCATGACACTGTCGGTGGTGGAGCTCAAGCATCCTTCTCCGGTCAAAATAGTGCACCATGAAGATGAAAAGCAAGTAAGCTCCTTAAAAAGTTTGTCCAGACTTGTCTGTCCATACAAATCATTGAGATTTGAGGACTGTAGATTGGCTTTATGGTCGATTTATGCACAAAGGAACTTAGTATTGTTTGTCTGGTTGCATATACTGCAGTGTTATGAATTGCTGCTTGGCAAATAGCAATAAATTGAACTCAGTTTACCCTTACCATTGCCAAAGAAGAAAGAGAGTGACTTAAAAATGCACATTCTCTACACAACAATCTGCAAACTTTGTTCCATCTATCAATATGATTGTTCCTCTTCAAATGAATCGCTGGAGTATGGTTTTTAGAGCTGTTAGATGAATGTCAATGATTCGATCCTTAGGGAAACTTATATGTTCTCTGAATGCAGGGCGATGGAGAAGAACTGCCCCTGTATCTGAAGCACATTTCCCATCTTCTTCATCTAGCTGCTTTTGGCATCTTAGGGGTGATGCACCTTTTTAATCTCTCGGCATTGGACTTTCTGTTTCTGTGCTTCTTTGGGCTATAGATGGCACATTCACTCTCTCTCTTTCCTTTCCTTTTCACCATGTGGATAGGCGAATCTTCAGAAACCACTTTTCTGTGATGCTTGCATCTTTGCTAAAGCACCAATAAGATACCATGCACTAAAATCATCGATGTCCAACATTAATGGGAAAATGATTTGCAGAGTTCCCAATTCTTAAAGTAATCATATGCATCTAATTAACTCTTTTCACAGGTTTTAACCAGGTATCTGCTGCAAAACCTTTTTGGCCCACGCATTGCTGGGGTGACTAGTGACCAAACCATTTTATACCTCGATCTACCTTCTAATATGGTACTCTCTCTCTCTCTCTCTCTCTCTCTCTCTCTCAAAACAAGCCAGCCAAGAACATATTCAGCTGGATTCAGTCTCGGAGAGCCTCCATCTGTCACTCCATTATCTGTTACCACATGAGTAGCTTTCTATAACTTGAACTCTTAGGAAGTTTTGCTAATTTCTTTTATCATGCTAATTGTTCCACTCTAATCCTGTATACAGTTAAAATATAGGATGATATTGTTAGAAACAGAAATTGTCACATGCTGCAAGTCCACACAATTGCTTATGAGGAGGAACAACTAAACGTACTCTCAGGATCATGATATTGATAGTAGTGCCCTGAGCATAGGCATTATGACCAATTGTGTGGTCTGAGGGGACTGGTTGCATGTCTCTTAGTAATGTAAAAAGCTCAGGGGAGAACTTAAAATAAGTCCCATGGTATTTTCTTCTGATACATGGGTATGTTCAAGCCAAATAATTGTCCAGTTGAAAATCCAGTCACTCATGGATTGTTGACCATCAAGTTCTCACACAAATTCAATCCAACTTCATTATAGGTTGGCTCATTTTTAATGGGTTGGTTGGGTGTCGTATTCAAAGAAGATGTATCCAGCATTTCAGAATACCTCGCCATTGGATTGACAACTGGCTACTTGGGTAGCCTTACGACTTTTAGTGGCTGGAACCAGAAAATGATTGATCTGGCAATTAATAGGCATTGGTTGTTTGCTGTTCTGGGATTCCTACTAGGTAAAGACATCGAAATCATCTCAACCTGAAGTTCCAATGTATCTGAATAACATTTCAATTATACGTTGTACTAAATTCAGTTTCCTAATGATTACAATTTTGAAATAAGTAAGTTCCTTTTCATTACAAAACCTTGCAGGATTGTTTCTTGCAGCGTACTCTATCATTTTCGGGGTGGAAACGGCAATGGGGTTCAGGTGGCTCCTTAGGAGGATCATGAGGAATTCTGGATTAGTCTTTTCCAGATCAAGCAAGGAGGTGAGTGTAGATCGCAACAAGTGTCACTTTGCCATATCAGTGGTGGTAATTCTAATGCTGGCCTCATCATATGCTGTGAGTGGAATTATGCTTAAGAAAGGGTTTGAAAAAGGTGGAACTATGAGTCAACTGTGGATCGCTTGCATGGTTGGCCCGGCAGGTGTGTGGATAAGGTGGTTTTTGGCTCGCCTGAATGGGCGTGGCCTCGGGAAAGCTGGTTGGCTTAAATGGGTTCCCTTTGGTACTCTGATGGCCAATGTTTCTGCATCTTGTGGGATGGCCACGCTATCTCGAATAAAGAAAGAAGTGAGTCAACACTGACACCAAACTTGCTCATAGTCATAGTTTATATTACAGCTTATACTAGCAACATAAAGCCATAAAAGTGCGGAAGTATGGACATGTATCTATTGACGTTGTGGCTGTTGAGGAATTGATATCATGCACAACACTTTCTGTGATATTATTTTTATGTCGCACAAGCCATTGGGGTTTTATTTAGCACATTTCTCGTATCGCAGGTGAATACCAAGAACTGCGACAATATTGTCATGGGCGTGCAAATGGGCTTCCTGGGTTGTCTGAGTACAGTTTCGACTTTTATAGGGGAGTTCAATGCCATGAGACACACAGAGCATCCTTGGCACGCTTATGCATATGCCTTTGCTACAATATTCATTTCTTTTACTTTTGGAATCCTGATATATGATCTACAAGGTTTACTGAGCTAAATGTTGATTGTTGAGACAGACCTCCTTTTTGTGTTTACCTATGATGCTTTGCACCGAATCCTAATCCTGAGACGGTTCATATATATATATGCGTGCGCGCGTGTTCAAGCGGCGTTTATTGTGCCAATCAAGCATGTATTGTTAGTCTTTATATGGACGGATTATGATTATGCTGTAAACGCAAATTAGAGATGCCTAAAAAGCTCTATAATTTCATATAGAATATTTCCTTACTTTGTTGTAATTGTAACGATAATTACTCATCATATGTCAAGAACGTTATAGTCAAATTTACAAAGGATGTGATGGTAACACGTTCCATGCTCTCTCTCTTTTATGGATGCTTGTGTATAGGATGCAATAGGCACACATTGTTTTGGCATGTGTGACAATATTGTGGGTTCCATTTCAATCTTCCCATGGTTAGATAATAATGTTTCCTGGATGTTGTCGTTATAATCTGATTCGTCTCATCTTTTATTTAATTTATTAAGTCATGTTAAAAATTTGTTTGTACATTGTATGCCATTAGAATGAAACAAGAATCAAACTTGTCTCATCGAAAGTTTTTTTTTTTCTTTCTTCTTTGGCCGGTCACTAGCCACAAGTAAGAGATGAGCTCGCCCAAGGCTACCTAACGAGGCTCAAGCTCGCTTGCCAGCCAATCTGGTGAGGATTGAACTCAATCTTGCTAGATTTGGTGAGGTGAAGTCTCGCCATGGCTAGTGAGGCTTGGCTTGCCGAAACCTAGTGAGCTTGAGCCTTGTTGACTTTGGGCAAGCTTGTCCTTCGCTTGTGGTCGGTCGTGACAACTTGTGGCTGATTGCCGACTAATAATTAAAAAAAAACATGAATATTTTGGTAACTTTCCTCTAGATAACCAACTAGACGGTGGATGGTATATTTTAGTTCATTTCCAAATTTTGACCAAATGTCAAAAAAAAAAAAAAGATTATCTGACAGTATTTAATCTATTGTGAAAAGAATAGTGTATTTCAGATCATAAAAAAAATTAAAAAAATTATAATTATTACAACGCCTGTTTCTGAAAAAAAAAAAAAATACTTGGCTCATAATAAATTATTGTTTTTATAGTAATTTAAAATTTTGTTACACTAACAAAATTTATTAAAAAAATAGTTTGGACGTGTTGTATCGAAATGCGAGATGCATTTAGTGCGATCACTCATCAGTGGAAAAACAATGGTCCTCGTAGTGGGCTTCGACAGGGTTATGAACAGAGCATTAATTGGTGGTACTCGTCTCACTAAAGTCCACACTTTATTTTGGGTCGGTTCACTTATTTTATGGGGGTGGTGGGGAATCGCGTTCGAGGTCCGTATCTCCCATGTTTTGAGCAGCCTTGCCATTGGGTTGACCAGGGTCTATTTGGGAAGCCTCACTAAATGTGCCCTAACGATAATCATTCTATTTTTGACATAATTTCTTATAAATAATAATCATTCTACTCTCCTTCTTTTTTTCGATCATATTTTATTCATATTTTAACTTTCACTCACAAATTTTTACCTACCTTATTATGCTAACTCATATTTGAAATTAAATTGTCATCACCTTAATCTATAAAAACGTGAGAATTCAAATCCACAATCTCTCTATTTTCATGTTAAAAGGGTGGCCATTGAAGTTTGCTCAAGTGGTTGATAATCATTTTATTCTTTGGGCGAAATACGTATTTGATAATTATACAGTATATCTGTTCTCGAAAGATAAATTCGTTTGCTATCAACATAAAATTTCTCCTTCCCGAATGACTGGCGATGGGAGGTGATAGGCAGCAGTGGACGACCATAGATGGTGGCAAGCGAATGGTGGGTGGCCAGCCACTAGTAACGAGAGTGGGCAATAAGAAACATTTTTATTTTTCATTTTTTATTTCAAAAATAGAAAAAAATTACTTATCAAAAAATTTGTATTGAAAAGACAAAATTTAAATTTTGTTATCAAATGAATTTCTATTCTAAATTTACTCCCAGAAACAGAAAAATAAATATAATGAAAATAAAATAATTATAATGTGCACAATGGTCAGTGGGGTGATAGATCAATTTTGTCCTTCAAGTCAGGCACATTAGAAAGCTAATATATGGCTTTAAGAAGCTGTGACAATGAACTTCACATGTTTCATGTATGTAATATGACGCCAATCTTATATTATGGCATCGATGTAGACCAAAATTCAGTGGGAAAATTGTCCAAAAAGTTCTAAACTATTGTATTTTTTGCCAATTCAGTTCTAAACCCATTAATTGTATCAATTGAGTCATAAATTTTTTTACATTTTGCCAATTGACTCCATTTGGCTAATTTTGACCGAAACTCACTAACGTGGATGCCGTCTATCATACGTGGCATGACTTATCATACGTAGCGTGATTGGTGCCGAAGTAAACGATTTTTCATAATATTTTAATATTTTTTCAAATTTCTTTATTTATGCTTTTTTTTTCTTTTTTTCTTCCCTTCTTCTTCTAACTGGTCACTAGGTCTCTGCAATAGTTGATGATCGGCTAGTGGCAAGGGCAAGCCTTGCCCACCCCTAGTGAGGCTCAACCTCCTCGCTAGAGGCTAGCAACGTTGACCTCGCCAACCCTCAATGACCAGCTAGAGCCGGAAAGGAAGGGAACAAAAAAAAATTTAATAAATAAATAAATAAATGAAAATTTTGAAAAATATTAATATAATATTAAAAATTATCCACATTGTGATATCAAACCAAAGTTGTAATAGATTTATGACTTTTTAAATATTCTATCTCCATTTGGGTCTCAGATTCTCAAATACAATGACGAGCCACATTTGGTGCCTTACACATGCTTAACAATAAAAAAGATAGTTTATATTAATCACAAAACTGACATGTCGGATGAGACTCTTTATTGTCCCGATTAAAATACCTTATGTGAGAAAGTCCACAATGCTGGTTAGATCTGGAATAATTTTGATGACGGCTGCGATTGTTGGGCCAATGGGAGTTGCTTCCTGTGCCATGGTGTCATGCCCCAACCCTTGAGCATGCGATGATCCCCTTTTCACTTGTAGTTATTTGAATACAATGTCCCATGACACATTGCCAACCATTATTTTTATTTATAATTATGTACACGCGGAAACGAATATTAAACATCGGTCAAACATTAACAATAGGGATAGTCAAAAAGATAAATAATTCAAAACGACATCATTTAATCCTATTGAATAGATACATGTGCAACATTATCATTAGGCACTAATTCAATAGCCATCAAAAGATATAAGGGCAAATGGGTCAATCTACTTCATCCATTATCCTTAAAGTTCAAGGTCAGTCCAAAAGCTAGCAACCAAGTGCATCCATCAAGGACCTAAAAATAGTTCAATAATAACCGGTAAGATAAAAATCTTAGTAGGTTAAGACTCTAAGTGTCGATTAGCGTACCAATTCACCTCAGGGGTACCTAACAAGTAAGCTATCATAAAAAATCACAATCATATCGAATCCCAAGCGATCTTACCTCGCGACTTGCACATACTTTACACGATACTAGACATCAATGAACATGCAACCACATAATCTGAATACAATATATTCATCTCATGCACACAACAATTAGGCATGTCCCAATTATTATGACCTCTTGGTTCTTGCTCA
Source organism: Corymbia maculata (assembly GCA_014182735.1). Classification (NCBI taxonomy): domain Eukaryota; kingdom Viridiplantae; phylum Streptophyta; class Magnoliopsida; order Myrtales; family Myrtaceae; genus Corymbia; species Corymbia maculata. The sequence goes on from CM024687.1 coordinate 32,147,137, forward strand.
AGTCTTTCAATATAATCAAGCATTTATCACGGCCTCTCAAAGGCACACTCATCTTAGACGAGGGTATCATCATGGCTACTCAGGACACGCCAGTAAGCATACGAGGGTTTGGTCACAACCACATAGGGCATGCTCGTAAGCATACGAGGGTTTTCATCACGGCCACTCAGGGCATGCCTAAAATCATATGAGGATTTCATCACAGCCACGAATGGCACGCCCGTCCTCAAATGGGGGCATTATCACGGCCACTCTCATTAGGACATCCGACGGCCCATCGGATGTCCGGCGGCCAGTCAGATGTCCAGCGGCCAGCTGATGGAGTGACCGACGGCTGGACTAAGCTGTGGTGGTTGGCCGGTGATCGTAGAGGCAGACCGGAAAGCAGAACGCAGCAACGGGAAGGAGAAGAGAAGGAGGAGAAGAACAAAAGTAGAAGGGGAAAAGGGCGAGAGGGACGTGCGGTCAGGGGGTTGTCAGCCACTAGAGAGAGAGAGAGATGGAAAGAAAATTCAAAAAGAGAGGGGAAAAGACAGAAGAAGAGCTGGGGCAGGTGAAGCGTTGCATAGGGAAGAGAAGCATGTGGGGGTGGGGGCGGGAGAAAGAAAAATTGATGGGGGAGGGGACGTCTGCGGGAAAGGAGGGGAGAAGATGGAAAAGAGAGGAAAAAGAGAGAAAAATGTGCATTTTGTCCTTATGCACATAAGGGTAATTTGGTCTTTTCCCAAATTTTGAACTCAACATTCTCGAAATATCCTCGATCCTAAAATTGGGAGCAGGAACATATCAGATTTAAATTTTTGGCCTGATACTCCTTTTTCCAATGATTCTAAGCGAATCGAAAATTTTGCAAAATTAATGAGGCAAAAATTCAATAATTTAATTCCGATGTCCAAAAAGTCTAATAACCAATTTTGGATTAAAAATCATGGCTAAGCCAGTCAAATGCGACTTTAGTACGTCTCAAATTAACGGGCGGTTTTTAGGAGTTATGCGTATGCGAAAGTCCTTAATAACCTTTCACATTCGGTTAGTATCTCGTGAATGATCAGTTCAGAGTAAGACCTGACTAACAGTGTATTGACAAAATACACATTCATAAAACCGAAACTAGGTTAGAAAATTCAGGACGTCACACGGTTTTCGTTGCTAAGTTAGCTATGACTAGTACTACTTCAAGTCTAACTTATTCTAGTTTTAGTTTAGTTTCAAGTCCTCGAAGTGCATGAATGACTAAATCATCATCAGAGATAGGAGTGTCAATGATTACTAATTCATCGGCAATGGCTTTAAGTTCTTGGAAATTTTTTGAAACAGAACGTGAGTTTCAGTGAGCGATAGAGAGTTGATCCTTGAAATGCATAACTCTTGAGTGGGATGAGAGGAATCACAGCTTGTAAGAGGCAATGAGAGGAATCACGACTTCGGATAAAAAAACAAAAACTGCATGAAGCAAGAGCTGATCTTGGCAAATCCAAATTGTTGTGGCTGCATTTGGCATCATTTGATTTCCAGTTGAAATGGTGAGAGGCGGACGGACGGAAGTCTTGTCAACGAGCAACACCTAAAATTGAGCACACCAAGAGGGATAGTTGGCAACAAAGACCTTGAACGGCGGTTGAGATCGAGATCAAACCATTAGATGCAACTTTCCTGATGGAAACGGATCTAGAATTTGAGATGGTGTGAACTAATTCTAAAGTGACTTCCATGGTTAGAGAATGTTAAAGGTTGCCAGAAAAAGAAATGCAGAATAGCCATATCAAAAAGCTCTTAAGAGCATAATCGCTATGATACCGTTAAAAAGCTCACATTTGTGAATGAGTGAGATTGTATATGGCCGGTGGCCTTAACATGTGATGTAGATCTCATCACATTAATCGGAAATTATTAGAAAACAGAAATTAATAAATTAATAAATAAATACGAGCTTAACATAGATCTATCAGGGGAGAACGAGGTGCCATCTTACCTTCAAACAGTTGAATGGAATACAGAATGTGGGTGTTCTGGCCTCGCACACTGAAGTTGGCCAACCAAACAGCCAAACCAAGGGAGTTTCCCGTCCCTATATATTTGCACGGCATTCGAGGTCTATGTCGGAGTTGCTCCACTAAACCGCCAACCTACCCAAAACTGCCCATCAAGAGTCTAAACCCTGAAAACGGAGTAAAAGAGAAAATAAGAAGGACAAGAAAAGCTATGGAAGTAGAGAGAGTTCAAGCATTGGCGACAGCCGGCCTCGAAGCGCTTCCTGCCCAGTTCGTCCGGCCCTCCCACGAGCGGCCAGAGAACAGCCGGGCCATCGAGGGCGTCACCGTGCCGGTGATCTCGTTATCCCAGCCCCACGACGTCCTTGTCCGTGAAATCCACGAGGCGTGCCGTGACTGGGGATTCTTCCTCGTGACCAACCACGGGATACCAGGGGAGCTGATCGGGCGGGTGCAGGACGCGGGCCGCGAGTTCTTCAGGCTTCCACTCGAGGAGAAGGAGAAGTATGCAAACGATCCATCGAGAGGAAGTTTTGAAGGGTATGGGACGAAGATGACTAAGAACCATGACGAAAAGTTGGAGTGGGTGGATTACTTTTTCCACCTCATGCATCCACCTTATAAGGTCAGGCATGATATTTGGCCTCAGCACCCGCCTTCTTACAGGTATTATTTTTTTTTTTTATCTATGTGAATGAGGGTTCTTCAAAACTTATTACGAGAGGATTCGTTTATTTTGTGAAAAAATGTGATATTTATAGAAAATATTTTTCAAAAAGTTATTTTTTGGGAAGATGACAATATTTTTGATATTTTGCTAACACTTGAAAATGAACTGAAAAATAATTTTCCATGCCTAGTATGAAAAATCTAATTTGATTTTCTTAAATACATATTTACCTGGACACTAATAACTTGCGCATGAGCAGTCAAGGAACTGGGTATGGACACCAGCGTATGGGCACTGAGGTCGCAAGCTTAGCTTGATGGATTCGAGCCCAAGCATTGGAAACTTGGTCCCAAATGCCGAGTACTCATGACCAACATTGGGATTTCTATGTTTAAATGTAAAGTTTCAGGCCTAAACGTCGAAATATAATCATATTTTGAAAAATGATTCTCGAATTTTTAAAGAGTAAATCATCTTCCTAAATTTAAATATATATTTTTCGTTAATTAGAAAAAAAATTTTGGTAAAATAATTAGAAAATATTTTCAACTCTAAATTTCTTAAGAAAACCAAACGTCAAACCATTCATAGAGTGAATGACGAATCTTGGACTCAAAAAAGAAAAGTGTAAACAAACGGATCCTAAGTTCATTCATAGAGCGAATTTTCTTACTCTGGCCATCCATAGAATGAACCTATGGAACGTCCTTTTGCACCTCATTTACGAGGTTTCTATCTCGGACAGAAAAATGTCAAACATATTACGACACAAAAGTTTTCCGGTGCACAGTCGCCTGACGTGGTTGACTTTCTTGATTGGACCATTTAAAATTGTAATATTGATGTTGCTTGCGTGATGGAATAGAAGACAAGAACGTCTCGAACTTTAACACGGGAAATCTCAGTCCAACATCTCGTTACTGCTCGGTTTCACCGCTACAGTAACAATATATGCCCGTCCGATGCAGGGAAGTCACTGAAGAATACAACGAGGAGTTACTGAAAGTAACGGAGGTGCTGCTTGAGCTGATCTCTGAGGGTCTAGGATTGGAGAAAAATGTCTTGAAGGCAAGTTTGGGAGGTGACCAGATGGAGCTGGAGATGAAGATAAACCTGTACCCACCATGCCCACAGCCTCAACTGGCCCTCGGCGTCGAGCCTCACACCGACATGTCGGCACTCACCATACTGGTCCCGAACGATGTTCCCGGTCTTCAGGTTTGGAAAGATGGCAACTGGTTCGCCGTAGATTACCTGCCCAATGCGCTTTTCTTCCATATCGGCGACCAAATTGAGGTAAAATGTGATAAAATAGCGAATTGCTTCAGGGGAAAATTTTCGTACATTCTACTTACTAGGGATGCTGGTTGCAGGTTCTAAGCAATGGGAAGTACAAAAGTGTTCTTCATAGGAGCTTGGTGAATAAGGAAAAGACGCGAATGTCATGGGCAGTATTTTGCGCACCCCCGCAAGAGACCCTGATCGGGCCTTTTCCTGAGCTTATCAATGACCAGAATCCAGCAAAGTACTCAACCAAAACGTATGCCGAGTTTCGATACCGCAAATTCAACAAGCTCCCGCAGTAGTATTCTACGTCAGGATCCACCCACATGATGTCACACCTTCATTTCCTCCATTGTTTCAACTAGAACTCGTTTGTGTGTTGCCAATCAAGTGTGCCTTCGTTATCTTTGGAAGTGAACTCTATGCAGTTGCATGTCCTGAATAATGTTTCCCTGTTCAATCACCCCAAAGGGATTTCTTCGTAATTTTTAGCTCTATCATCTATGACATCTGTCATTTTCATGCACATTACATGCAACCATTTTGAATTTGAGGCTGTCTCTAGAATTACATTCGAGAAGAGTCATCGATCTGAAGAGAATATGCTCCGACCGATAGCAAGTTGAGTGGTGGTTGATGTGGATTGACTGGTGCAGTGCTACTGCTACGGAACCCGAAAATTCATAAGATGTGAGGTCATAGATTAAACAAGGGTTTAATCGAACTCCGGAATCATGTCAAAGATCTGTGACTTAAAAAACTAAGCTTCTAAGAGATGAGTGGTATTCGTATATATTAGCAGAAAAACTAGCTAAGCGACGAAGCAGACGGTCGGGAAATAGTAAAAGAAGATTAAAAAGAAAGAGAGCTGTCTCCCAGTAAATTAAAAATGCTGGAAAAAACATTAAGTAAAAGTACCTTCTACCTGAATTTGGATCCCTGGCTTCCCATATCTTGTCGTCTTCTTCTCAGTTCCCCATGTAAGTGAGAGTTGTCTCCATTGCCCACTTCTTCTCGTCATCGGACCGTCTAATCCCCTGGGAAATAAGAGGCCTCAACCTTCACCAGGCCAGAAAATGGAGACGTACAATAGCTTTGTAAGTATCATTTATAGATCGTAATTGTTGGATATTTTAACAGTTTTAAAATATTTGAAAGCCATCATGTTGTAACGGCTTTGTTGGAAGTCATGTTATGACAGCCATGTGAGCCATCATTTTGTCATGATCGTGTAATGTTTGATCTATTTCTTTGTAAACCCTTCTGATAACTTTATAATGGTCATCAATTTAATGATTACCAATTGATTTATAACACTTTAATAACAACTCTCTTTTTTTGCCTATAAATTGAAACTTAAAACTACATTCTTTAAGACATATTGAATTAGAAAAGAATTATCTTCCATCATTTTGTTTCTTTCTTTCAAGGTTATAGATATAATTCCGTTGTTCTTATTCCTCCTATTATTATGTGAGGAGTAAAGAATAAGTCTCTTGTATTTTGAGAGTATAGCTGTTAGAACTTATCACATCAAGTTTCACACTCCAAAGGATGGAATTATTCTTAAAAACAGAGTTTGCACACCTCAAATAGTTGATTTTATTTTTACTTCTTCAACAATTTTCCAACAATCTTAAGGATAATCCCCATGGATTCCCAAGTTTAATTTGTCATTGCCATTGCCATTGTCCATGCTGCTACTATTAATGCCTTTATCCCACCAGCATTGCCACCACTACCACATGCATCCTATGCTAAACCACTTCTTGGTATATCAAAGATTGATATTTTTAACGGCAACAACCTCAACACATGGCAAGAAAAGTTTTCTCCATCTTAGATGTACACGGAATGGTTTTTGCACTTACGCAAGCCAAACCAACCGATAATAAGTTGCGAGAAAAATGAATACATGCTAATAAGGCATGCATGCACTCATTAATACGTTTTCTAATAAATTGTTTGACATGTACTATCAATACTAGGAAACGAAACAAATATGGTACTCCATTAGTACAAAGTAAGTTGTCAAAAATTATGAACGGTAAGAAGTTCGTGATTGGAAATTATCATGGAAGGGAAATATTAAACGATAAGGAGACCATAATGAAGATCAATAAATATGACAGGTTGCTGCATGTGGCAAGATTTAAGCGAAGCGTGTTGTGGCTGACTTGACAAGTCTATTCACGCAGTATTTTCTTCTCTTTTAAAATGCTCCCTTTGAAAGGAAGACGGAATGTGTGTCTTGGTCTCTGGTAGGTAGGTAGACCAAACAGCCAAACCAAGGGAATTTCCTGTCCCTCTACATTGCATCACACGGGAGGATTGTGTCGGAGTTACCACACTAACCGCCAAGCCAACTCAAAACCAAAACTGCCCATCAAAAGTCCAAACCCAAAAAACGAATTAAAAAATTAATAAAAAGAGAATCTATGGAAGTAGAGAGAGAGTTCAAGCATTGGCGACAGCCATCCTCGAAGTGCTTCAAGCCCAGTTCGTCCGCCCGTCCCACAAGTGGCCGGAGAACAGCCCGGCCATTGAGGGCGTCACCTTGCCGGTGATCTCGTTATCCCAACCTCATGACGCCCTCTTATGTGAAATCCACGAGGCGTGCTGCGACCGGGGATTGTTCCTCGTGACCAACCTCGGGATACCAGCGGCGCTGATCGGGCTGGTACAGGACGTGGGCCGCGAGCTCTTCAGGCTCCCACTCGAGGAGAAGGAGAAGTATGCAAATGATCCATCGAGAGGAAGTTTTGAAGGGTATGGGACGAAGATGACCAAGAACCATGAAGAAGAGGTGGAGAGGGCGGACTACTTTTTTCACCTCATGCATCCGCCCAGTAAGGTCAGGCATGATATTTGCCCTCAACACCCGCCTTCTTACAGGTATTATTTTTCATCTACGTGGAAGAGAGTTCTTGAAAACTCAGCATTATTTCGCGGAAAAGTGTGACATTTTTGAAAAATATTTTTTAATCATTTACTTTTTTTAAACTTAAAAATAAATTAAAAATATATATATTCGTGTTAGTGTAAAAAATCAGATTTAATTTTCTTAAATACATATATATTATTTGTGCGCTAATAACTTATGCATAAACATTCAAAAAAATTGAGTATGGGCAATATAATCTCAGGTCCAGCCTCGATGGACCCAGATCTAGGAACTAGCACATAGGACCTAAGCATAGCTTTTATAAACCCAAGTGCAAGCATTAGGGTCTTGGGCTTGGCATTGATAAGTCCAAGTATGAGCCCGAGGTCTCGAACCTTGGCCTAAAAAGACCCTTGCTTGGGCAATAGAGACCCGAGCTTGAGTGCCAGGACCTAGGCACGGCCTTTGTGCACGCGGGCCAAAGTGCCAAGTACTAGAGCTTTCCAATGTCAGGGATTCGGGCACAACCTTTGTGAATGCGAGCCCAAGTGTTGGGGATTCAAGTTTAGGTACCACAATCCCTCACTTGGCCTTTGTGGAGTGCAACCCCAGTGTCGATGTAATTGGCATGGCCATTAAGGCTTTGGGCTTGACCTCGAGGACCTAGACTTGACTTTAATGGACTTGAGCGTGGGTGCCAAAGACTTAGGCACATGCATTGGGGACTTGGGCATAGGCACCAAGGTTGCCAGCTTAGCCTCGATGGCTATGGGCCTAAGTGTTGGAGACATCATTCCGAACACCGGATACTCGAGAACCAGTTGGGGTTTTTGTGACTAAGTGTAGAATTTTGAGTCCAAATGTGGTTATATAGTCATATTTTGGAAAATAATTCTTGAATTTTCAAAAGGAAATTTATTTCATGAATTTAAGTATAAATTCTCCATTTATTGGGAAAATATTTTTCAATAGGATCGTGGACTCAAAAAAGAAGAAGTGAAAACTAAGTTCATTCTCATAGATCAAGTTCAAGATTAATCAATAGAATAACGTTATAAACTTTAATCGCATTAAAAATATAGGCGTTAAGAGTGAATTTCCCCACACTTTGGTTCGATTTATTCGCCGCACCATTCATCGAATGAATCTATACAACAATACTTGTTTCTCCTCTCTCTCGAGACTCCTCTGTCGGATTGATAAATGTGGGTACATCAAAAGTTTTCCAATTACTAGGTTTATAGTCACCTGACGTGGTTGAGTGTCTTGATTCTCTCGAGTAGGTTTTCAAAATTGGATTACTGATGTCTGCTTTTCGTGATGAAAAAAACAAGAACGTCTCGCCAAAACTCTGGACGTAAAATCTCGCTCCAATAGGGTCCAAATCATGTGTGAACAGAGAAAACGGAAATGAACAAATGAAGTTGACTAACGTGATCGGACAAAGACAAATGTCGTTCGGAATGCGCATAGTAATATTTTATGTACCCTGAAATAATTTGCTGAAGAATGATTTTATCATTTTATTTCTAAGAATAATTTTTGAGCATTTAAAAGCGTTTGGTAACTATTTTAAATTTTTATTTTTGGGATGGAAATGTATTTTTTTTTTTTTCTTCTAATTTTTTAATAGTTTTATTACATTTTTCTTTTCTTTTTTGCCTGTTGTCTTTTTCTTTTTTTCTTTTTCCTATTCTCTACTTCCTCTCTTGTGGCCGGTGGCCGCCAGTGGCGGTGGACGGCAAGCGGTTGGGCTAGTCTCACCAGGCCACTAGCGAGGATTGACCTCAACAAAAATAAGAGTATTAACATGCCTTTGGACAATGCTCTAGAGGAAGGTATAGGTCTTCTAGTGCAAGAGGATTCTTTATTCAATTCCCATGGATTTAAGTCCCAGAATCCTACAAAATCACGTGTCAGTTCACCCATGAGACCGTTGGTGGTGGAGCTCAAACATCCTTCTCCGGTCAAAATAGTCCACCACGAAGATGAAAAGCAAGTAAGCTCCTAAAAAAGTTTGTACAGACTTGTCTGTCCATACAGATCATTGAGATTTGAGGACTGTAGATTGGCTTTATGGTCAATTTATGCACAAAGGAAGTTAGTATTGTTTGTCTGGTTGCATATACTGCACTGTTACGAATTGCTGCTTGGCGAATAGCGACAAGTTGAACTCAATTTTCCCTTACCATTGCCAAAGAAGAAATAGAGTGACTTAAAAATGCACACTCTCTATACACAACAATCTGTGAAATTTGTTCCATCTATCAATATGATTGTTCCTCTTCAAATGAATCACTGGAGTACGGTTCTTAGAGCTGTTAGATGAATGTCAATGATTCGATCCTTAGAGAAACTTATATGTTCTCTGAATGCAAGGCGATGGAGAAGAGTTGGCCCAATATCTGAAGCACATTTCCCATCTTCTTCATCTAGCTGCTTTTGGCATCTTAGGGGTGATGCACTTTTTTAATCTCTCAGCATTGGACTTTCTGTTTCTGTGCTTCTTTGGGCTATAGATGGCACGTTCCCTCTCTCTTTCTTTCCTTTTCACCATGGGCATAGGCGAATCTTCAGAAACCACTTTTATGTGATGCTTGCATCTTTGCTAAAGCACCAATAAGATACCATGCACTAAAATCATCGATGTCCAACATTGATGGGATTTGCAAAGTTCCCAAGTCTTAAAGAAATCATATGCATCTAATTAACTTTTTTCACAGGTTTTAACCAGGTATCTGCTGCAAAACCTTTTTGGCCCACGCATTGCTGGGGTGACTAGTGACCAAACCATTTTATACCTCGATCTACCTTCTAATGGTACTCTCTCTCTCTCTCTCTCTCTCTCTCTCTCAAAACAAGCCAGCCAAGAACATATTCAGCTGGATTCAGTCTCGGAGAGCCTCCATCTGTCACTACATTATCTGTTACCACATGAGTAGCTTTCTATAACTTAAACTCTTAGGAAGTTTTGCTAATTTCTTTTATCATGCTAATTGTTCCACTCTAACCCTGTATACAGTTGAAATATATGATGATTTTGTCAGAAACAGAAATTGTCACATGCTGCAAGTCCACACAATTGCTTATGAGGAGGAACAACTAAACGTACTCTCAGGATCATGATATTGATAGTAATGCCCTGAGCATAGGCGTTATGACCAATTGTGTGGTCTGAGGGGATTGGTTGCATGTCTCTTAGTAATGTAAAAAGCTCAGGGGAGAACTTAAAATAAGTCCCATGGTATTTTCTGCTAATGCATGGCTATGTTCAAGCCAAATAATTGTCCAGTTGAAAACACTCATGGATTGTTGACCATCAAGTTCTCACACAAATTCAATCCAACTTCATTATAGGTTGGCTCATTTTTAATGGGTTGGTTGGGGGTCTTATTCAAAGAAGATGTATCCAGCATTTCAGAATACCTCGCCATTGGATTGACAACTGGCTACTTGGGTAGCCTTACGACTTTTAGTGGCTGGAACCAGAAAATGATTGATCTGGAAATTAATAGGCATTGGTTGTTTGCTGTTCTGGGATTCCTACTAGGTAAAGACATCGAAATCATCTCAACCTGAAGTTCCAATGTATCTGAACAACATTTCACTTGTACATTGTACTTGATTCAGTTTCCTAATGTTTACAATTTTGGAATAAGAGGTGTCTTTTCATTACAAAACCTTGCAGGATTGTTTCTTGCAGCATACTCAATCATTTTCGGGGTGGAAACGGCATGGGTTTCAGGTGGCTCCTTAGGAGGATCATGAGGAATTCTGAATTCGTCTTTTCCAGATCAAGCAAGGAGGCGAGTGTAGATCGCAATAAGCATCACCTTGCCATATCAGTGGTGGTAATTCTAATGCTGGCCTCATCATTTGCTGTTAGCGGAATTATGCTTAAGAAAGGGTTTGAAAAAGGCGGAATCATGAGTCAACTGTGGATCGCTTGCATGGTTGGCCCGGCAGGTGTGTGGATAAGGTGGTTTATGGCTCGACTGAATGGGTGCGGCCTCGAGAAAGCTGGTTGGCTTAAATGGGCTCCCTTTGGTACTCTGATGGCCAATGTTTCTGCATCTTGTGCGATGGCCACGCTATCTCGAATGAAGAAAGAAGTGAGTCAACACTGACACCAAACTAGCTTTCTTGGACAACAAACTTGCTCATAGTCATAGTCTATATTACAGGTTATACTAGTAACAGAAGGCCATAAAAGGAGGTACGGACCTCCGGAATGCCAAAACTTAGCACGGAAGAACACTTAAGTGCCAAAAGTTACAGAAAGTACACTTAAGTGCCAAAATCGAAGCAAAATGGATCGGTTAAGTGCCAACAGCAAAAATTTTTGGTCAAATTGCCACGTGTCCATTTTTCGGCGACTTCATTTGCTGACGGAACATTTTTTTTCAAAATAAAAAATCCACGTGGCAATTTTTTTAAAAAGAATTGTCCACGTCAGATTTTAAAAAAATTAAAATCAATTTTATTAAAATAATAATGATAAAAAAAATAGAGAAGAAGGGGATCAGCGAAAGCTGTGTAGCCCTCGCCGCCCCCACCCTTGCCAGGAAGGGCCGGCGATGGTGGGCGAGGGTTGGCCGGGGTCGCCGGGCCCCGGCCACTGTCTCACTGGATCTAGGGGAGGGTTGTGACCCTCACCCCGGATATGGGTGAGGGCCTGCAGGCCGACTGGGGCCCAGCCGACCCTCACCCACCGTCGCCAGCCCTTCCCGACAAGGGTGGGGCGGCGACGGCGGCGGCGGCGGCGAGGGCTACGCAACCCTCGCCGATCCCCTTCTTCTATTTTTTTTAATAAAATTGATTTTATAATAATATTAATATTATGTAATTAATAATTTTTAAAATCCACGTCAACCACAATGACATCGTTTTGGCTGATTTTTTGCCGATTCAGTTTCCGGCGAGCCACGTAGGCAAGAAAATTAATAAAAAATTGTCACGTAATATTTTCGATAGGGTTCTGACGACTTGGCACTAAAGTGATCCATTTTTTTAAAACAGTAGCACTTAAGTGTACATTTTGTAACTTTTGATACTTAAATGTCCCTCCGTGCCAAGTTTTGGCACTCCCGCTGTACTTATGCCGTCATAAAAGTGTAGAAGTATGGACATGTATCTATTGACGTGGTAGCTGTTGAGGAATTGATATCATGCACAACACTTTCTGTGATATTATTTTTATGTCGCACAAGCCATTGGGATTTTATTTACCACATTTCTCTTATCGCAGGTGAATACCAAGAACTGCGACAATATTGTCACGGGCGTGCAAATGGGCTTCCCGGGTTGTCTGAGCACAGTTTCGACTTTTATAGGGGAGTTCAATGTCATGAGACAAAGACTTATGCATATGCTTTTGCTACAATATTCATTTCTTTTACTCTTGGAATCCTGATATATGATCTAACAGTTTGGCCAAAGGTTTACTGAGCTAAATGTTGATTGTTGAGACAGACCTCCCTTTTGTGTTTACCTATGATGCTTTGCACCAAGTACTAATCCTATGAGCCCTAATCCTGAGATGGCTCATATATATAGATAGATAGATAGTCCAAATCCTGAGATGGTTCAAGCTATGTTATTGTGCCAATCAAGCGTGTATTGTTAGTCTTCATATTGACAAATTATGGTTATGCTGTAAATGCAAATTAGAGATGCCTTAAAAGCTGTATAATTTCATATAGAATATTTCCTTGCTTTATTGTAATTGTAATAATAATTACTCATCATATGTCAAGGACCTTATAGTCAAATTTACAGAGGACGTGATGGTAATACGTTCCATGCTCTCTCTCTCTTGTATAGGATGCAATAGGTATACATTGTTTTGGCATGTGTGACAATATTGGGGGTTCCATTTCAGTCTTCCCATGGTTAGATAATAATGTTTGCTGGATGCTATTGAAGAGAGCACCGCCTCTCTCTTTCCTCTAGAGTTTTCCCTCTCTCACCAGATTTCTCTCTCTCTCTCTCTCTCTCCATATTTTTCTTCAGCCACTTTGTTGACTAAGGCAACCTCCAAGTGATGTTGACAAGTTGCTATAAAATATTAATATCTTGAGGGATTTTGGGTGAGAAAGTCGGTTCATTGACCAACCTATTGCCCTATAAATAGGGGCTGCTGTCCTTGTGTACTGTGTGCGTGTGAAATGTGCTCATGAGCAGGACTCTTGTGAGAGGAAAAGAGCTGTAAGAGTGGTGTGGTGTGAGTAGAGAGGAAACTAGGAAAGCCTCAAGTGTTTGTAGGAGTCAGTGTCCTTTGAATATTGTAGGAGCTAATTTGCTCCAAGTATTGTAATAGTGAAATTTAAATTTTGTGAGTTATATTTGTGCTACTCAACTCAACAGTTATCATATAAATAATTTTGTTTGTACTCCAATTCGTCTCATCTTTTTTTATTTATTAAGTCACGTTAAAGATTTGTTCGTACATTGTATGCCACTAGAATGAAATAAGAATCAAACTTGTCTCGTCGAAAGTAACTATTTTTCCTTTTTCTTTCTTCTTTGGCCGGTCGCCGGCCACAGGTGAAAGACGAGCTCACCCAAGGATAGCCAGTGAGGCTCAAGCTCACTCGCCGACTTGGTGGGGCTCGAACTCGACCTCATCGGATCTAGTGAGGTAAAGTCTCGCCCATGGCTAGTGAGGCTTGGCTCGCCAGAACCTAGTGAGCTTGAGCCTTGCTGACTTTGGGCAAGCTTGTCCTTTGCTTGTGGTCAATCATGGCAACTTGTGGCTAATTGTTGGCTAATAATTAAAAAAATATGAATATTTTGGTAATTGTCCTCAATAATCAAATCAAAATTTTCATACCAGACAGTAGATAATATTTTTTAGTTCATTTTCAAATGTCGACCAAATGTTGAAAAAGAAAAATGATTATTCGACAGTCTTTAATTTATTGTGGAAACAATAGTGTATTTCGAATCACAAAAAAATCAAATTATAAATAATTATAAATTATTATGGAGCACACTTTTTCGAGAATATATTATTCATAATAAGCTTTTATTTTTTCGGTAATTCAAAAATAGTAATACTTATAAAACTCATTGAAAAAATAATTTGGAGTACGGCTAGCACACGGGTTCCATTGAAAAGTGGGATGCATTTAGTGCGATCACTCATCAGATGAGTTCCATTGGAAAAACAATGAGAAAATATTAGGTACCCAAGTTATTGACACATCAACTTTCTACTGGTCCATTTAAAGATCGACATGTGACAATTTTAGACCCACTTGCTAGACACCCTAGGTCTCCTCTCTCTTTCTCTCTTCAATTAATATTTTCACTTTTTTTTTTCCTTTCTCCTTTTTCCTTTGTTTTCTTCTTCTTCCCCACTTGTCCTCTCGGTTGACCCTTCCTCCACTGCGACGAAGCTCGTGAGCTAGGTTTGCAACAAGACCGAGGACCCCAGCTACTACATGACCACCCTCTCCTCTAAACTCGACACCCCCAACGCCAACTCCTACTCCCTCACCTACATCTGCTTCAATCTTGCCTACCTCAACATCACCCACACCCGTAACCATATATCCTACCTCCCCCGCAACCCAAGCCTCATCGACCGCAGCCCCACCATCACCAGCAACCTCCAATCCTGCCACCACCGTCACCAAGCTCGTGAACCTACAACAACCTCAACTTTGAGACCTTCACTGATCTCACTGGGTACTCCGGTAGCAGCACCCGCGTGGTTGGTAGGGGTGTCAAATGGGTAGGTCTGGTCGTGTCGAAAATAGTCCGACTCACATCGATCAATTTAACCCGTTTTGACTTATTTTCATGCAATGTAAATTTGATAACTCATACCCGACCCATATTACTAACACATATTAATATTTAACTTAATTTAAGAAAATCTACTCCCACTTATTTAGTCCACTTTAAACTTTTCACATGTAAATTATTTGAATAAAAATTTCACATCAAATTTATAAAGTAAATTCAATAATAAAAAATTAATAAATAAAAAAAATGTGGATACCTCTAAATTGAAATAGTTTTTGGAAAATAAATTTTTTTAAAAAAATTGATTTTTTTGATTATTTTTAAAAATTGAATTTATTACTATTATTTATTTTATTTTATTTTTTCTTTCTTTCTTTTTTTTTCTTTTTATTTTCCCTTTCTTTTCTCTTTTCTTTCTTCTTCCTTCTTCTTCCCCCTTTTCCTTTGCTGGTGCCGCCCAACAGTGATTGACCAAGATGTAGGCCAGCAAGCCCGAACTTAACCAAGGCCAACGAAATCTAGGCTCCATCGAGATCATTGGCAGTGGTCAAGCTTAGGTTTACCCGGATCTGGCGAGCCATGAGCTCTGTTGCGGCTAGCAAGTTCGGGGCTCACTTACCTAGATCCGGCAAAGCGTAACTCGGCCAAGGCCGATAACCTCGTAGCTCGCTTGTCCCAATCTAGGTCGAGCTCTGACTAGCAAGCTTAGGGCTTGCCAGCCCAAGCTTTATTGCGGCTCGCTTGCTCAGATCCAAGCTGAGCTCTAGTCGGTGATGGCAAGCTCGAAATCGAAAATGATAACGACAACGTAATAGCGAGATCAACAACAGAGATCGAGAATGCATAAAGGAAGGGGATGGAAGGAGAAAGATAATAGATCTATCTAATAATTCACGCAACCCATATTTAACTTTCATTTGATTCATAGTTAACACATTTAATTAAAAATGAGTTATAATATAGGTTTATAATCCATTTTGACACATCTAGTGATTGGGGATTGCAATAGGGCCTCCGTGGGCAGCGCGTGGCGGGGAGGAATTGGGACGTGAGGCAGCTCTTCAAGATTTGCACCGCCATGTCAAAGCTCTTCACCTAACGGGCTTGGCTTTGTGTGGGTAATCCCCAGCTGGAAGGGGGCAGAAGAAGAACAAGAAGGGAATAAAGAAAAAGAAGAAAAAAAGTGATAACATTTATTGAAGAGAGAAGAGACCTCAGATGTTTGACAAGTGGGTCTCAAATTAACACGTGTTGATTTTTTAATGAATTAGTAGGAAGTTGATTAGCCAATAACTTGGGTTACCTAATATCTTCTCGAAAACAATGGGCTTTATGGCAGGTTTCGACAGGAAACTGACTAGAGCAATAAATTGTCGTTACACATGTTGGTGTTTCTGTCGCCTAACGTATCGAGCCACGTGTGAGCATTAACTGGTGGTACTCTTCTCCCCAGGGTCGACGCTTTATTTTGGGTCGGTTCACTTATTTTATGGGGTGGTGGGGGATCGCGTTTTTGAGCAGCCTTGCCATTGGGTTGACCAGGGCTATTTGGGAAGCCTCGCTAAAGGCGCCCTAACGATAACCATTCCATTTTTGACATAATTTCTTGTAAATAATGATCATTCCATTTTTTTTTCAATCATATTTTATTCATAATTTGATTCTTACTCGCAAACTTTTACTAACCTCCTTACATGGCATGAAAATCGAAAATCATACTCGAAATTAAATTTTTCTCACCTTAATCCCCTCAGAACGTGAGAATTCGAACCCTCAATCTCACAATTTTCATGTGAAAATGATGATCACTGGAGTTTACTCTAATGGTTGATAATCATTTTATTCTCTGGACAAAATATGTAATTGATAACGATACGCTATTTCTGTTCACGAAAGAGAATTCGTTTGCTAACAACATAAAATTCCTTCTCCTATACGGCTAGCGGTGGGAGGTGATACGCGGTGGTGGACAACAATAGATGGTGGGTGGTGACGAGTGGACTGTCGCTAGTAACAAGAGTGGACAATAAAAAAAAAAAAATTTATTTCTTATTTTCTCATTTTTTATTTCAAAAACAAAAAAAATCACTTATCAAAATATTTTTTCTAGAAATATAAAAATCAAATTGTGTTATCAAACGGATTTCTATTTTAAACCTATTTTTAGAAAGGGAAAAATAAATATAATAATAAATAAAATGATTATCATACGCACAATGGGAGCGAGGTGGTAGATCAGTTTTTTCCTTCAAGTTTAGGCACATCAGAAAGCTAATAAATGGCTTCAAGAAACTGCGACAATGAACTTCACATGTTTCATGTATGTAATATGACCCCGATCTTATATTATGGCACCAATGTAGACCAAAATTGAGTGGGAAAATTGTCCAAAATGTCATGAATTATTGCACTTTTTGCCAATTCAATTATAGACCTTTTAATTGTACCAATTGAGTTGTAAATTTTTTTACATTTTACCAATTAAATCCATTCGACCAATTTTGACTAGAACTTACTAATGTGGATACCATTGATTCTACGTGGCATGACCGGCACAGACATGAACGATTTTCCATAATATTTTAATATTTTTTCAAATTTATTTATTTATGCTTTTCTTTTCTTTTCTTTTTTTCTTCCCTTCTTCCTCTAACCGGTTGCCAGGCCTTTGCAATAGTCGATGATCAGTCAGAGGCAAGGGTGAGCCTTACCCACCCCTAGTGAGGCTCAACCTCCTTGCTAGCAGCTAGTGGGGGCAACCTTCACTAGAGGCTAGCAACATTGACCTCGCTGACCCTCGCCAAGGTTTGGTGACCGCTAGAGCTAGAAAGGAAGGGAAAAAATAGAAAGAAAATTAAAAATAAATAAATGAATGAAAAATTGAAAAATATTAATATAATATTAAAAATTATCAACATCGGTATCAACTATGTCATGTGGCATCCATGTTAGTGATATCCAACCAAAGTTGTAATAAATTAATGACTTTTTAGGCAATTTTGTCTCCGTTTGGATCTCAGATCCTCAAATACAAGAAATACTAACTTGGATGGAGAGAAATGATGAGCCACTTTTGGTGCCTTACACATGCTGAACAATAAAAAAGATAGTTCGTTTGCTCGTATTACTCGGGATGAAATTCCGAGGCACTCTTCGATTCTCAATTACTTTTCACGACGAGTTCTGCCTCTCGAGCATCATTACACTCGGAAAGTCTTGGATTGCCATGAGTATTGTAGTGGGATTGTATTTGGCCAGCGGCCTTAACATGTGGTTAAGATCTCATCGCTTTAATCGAATATTACAAGAAAACAGAAATGAATGAATTAATAAATAAATAAGAGCTTAACATAGACCCATCAGGGGAGAACTAAGGCGTCATCTTACCTTCAAATGGTTGAATGGAAGACAGAATTTGTGTGTTTGTAAACCAAACAGCCTAACCAAGGGAGTTTCCCGTCCCTATATATTTGCATAACATACGAGGATTATGTCGGAGTTACTCCACTAAACCGCCAACCTACCCAAAACTGCCCATCAAAAGTCTAAACCCAGAAAACGAAGTAAAAAAGAAAATAAGAAGAAGAAGAAAACCTATGGAAGTAGAGAGAGTTCAAGCATTGGCGACAGCCGACCTCAAAGCTCTTCCCGCCCAGTTTGTCCGGCCCTCCCACGAGCGGCCGGAGAACAGCCGGGCCATTGAGGGCGTCACCGTGCCGGTGATCTCGTTATCCCAGCCCCACGACGTCCTCGTCCGTGAAATCCACGAGGCATGCCGTGACTGGGGATTCTTCCTCGTGACCAACCACGGGATACCAGGGGAGTTGATCGGGCGGGTGCAGGACGCGGGCCGCGAGTTCTTCAGGCTCCCGCTCGAGGAGAAGGAGAAGTATGCGAATGATCCGTCGAGAGGAAGTTTTGAAGGGTATGGGACGAAGATGACCAAGAACCATGACGAAAAGGTGGAATGGGTGGACTACTTTTTCCACCTCATGCATCCACCCAGTAAGGTCAGGCATGACACTTGGCCTCAGCACCCGCCTTCTTACAGGTATTATTTTTTATCCATGGGAAAGAGGTTTTCTCAAAACTTAGTACGAGAATTCGTTTATTTCACGAAAAGATGTGATATTTGTGGAAAATATTCTTCAAAAAGTTATTTCTCGTGAAGATGACAATATTTTCGACATTTTGCTAATACTTGAAAATGAACTGAAAAATAATTTTTTCATGTCTGATATGGAAAATCTAATTTGATTTTCTTAAATACACATACATCTGAATGCTAATAACTTGCGTATGAGCAGTCGAGAAACTAGTTAGAGCACCGGCATATGGGCACTAAGGTCACAAGCTTAGCTTGATGGATTCAAGCCCAAGCGCCAAAGACTTGGTCCCAAATGCCGAATACTCAGGACCAACATTAGAGTTTCTGTGTCTAAGCGTAGAGTTTTAAGTTTAAGCATCGATATATAGTCATATTTTGAAAAATGATTCCCAATTTTTAAAAAATAAATCATTTTTTTAAATTTAATTACAGATTTTCCGTTAACTAAAAAATATTTTCTTAAGCAAGCCAATCGTCAAACCATCTATGGAATGAATAACGGATCTTGGACTCAAAAGAGAGAGGCAAAAACAAACGGATACTAAGTTCATCCGTAGAGCAAATTTTCTCTCACTTCGGTTCGATCTGCGGCCATCCATAGAATAAATCTATGGAACTTACTTATTGCACCTCCTTTACGAGGTTTCTCTGCCAGACAGAAAAATGTCAGCATATCACGACACAAAAGTTTTCCGGTGCACAGTCGCCTGACGTGGTTGACTTTCTCGATTGGACCATTTAAAATTGTAATGTTGATGTTGCTCGCGTGATGGAATAGAAGACAAGGACGTCTCGAACTTTAACACGGGAAATCTCAGTCCAACATCTCGGGAATCCAATGTGCCATCCGTGCCGGTGGAGCACGGTTTTTCTCGTGGGTAGATAGTAAGGGATTGAACTCTGATGTTGACCGACCTTGATCGAACAAGAGGCGTCGTCTTTCGGTGTCTCGTCTGTCCCCAGCCCAAAGATAAACTACCTTGTCAAGTTCCACCAAACCCCACCTCAGCTGAGTCGATGTCTTTGCGATGCTCATTATTCTTTTATCTTCTCCTCCTTAAAGAGCTAAGAGAAGAGTCATTTATAAAGAAAATGGATGCCATAAGTGCTTTTATAATTTGTTGTTTTCTGTATAATTTAGTTACTGCTCGGTTTCACAGCTACAGTAACAATATATACCCGTCCGATGCAGGGAAGTCACTGAAGAATACAACAAGGAGACACTGAAAGTAACGGATGTGCTGCTTGAGCTGATCTCCGAGGGCTTAGGATTGGAGAAAAATGTCTTGAAGGCAAGTTTGGGAGGTGACCAGATGGAGCTGGAGATGAAGATAAACCTGTACCCACCATGCCCACAGCCTCAACTGGCCCTTGGCGTCGAGCCTCACACCGACATGTCGGCGCTCACCATACTGGTCCCAAATGATGTTCCCGGACTTCAGGTTTGGAAAGATGGCAACTGGTTCGCCGTAGATTACCTGCCCAGTGCGCTTTTCTTCCACGTCGGCGACCAAATTGAGGTAAAATGTGATAAAATAGCGAATTGCTTCAGGGGAAAAATTTCTTTATATTCTACTTACTAGGGATTCTGGTTGCAGGTTCTAAGCAATGGAAAGTACAAAAGTGTTCTTCATAGGAGCTTGGTGAACAAGGAAAAAACGCGAATGTCATGGGCAGTATTTTGCGCACCCCCGCAAGAGACCCTGATCGGGCCTTTCCCTGAGCTTATCAATGACCAGAACCCAGCAAAGTACTCAACCAAAACGTATGCCGAGTTTCGATACCGCAAATTCAACAAGCTCCCGCAGTAGTTTTCTACATCAGGATCCACCAACTTGATGTCACAACTTCATTTCCTCCGTTGTTTCAACTAGAACTCGTCTGTGTGTTGCCAATCAAGTGTGCCTTCGTTATCGTTGGAAGTGAACTCCATGCAGTAGCATGTCCTGAATAATCTTTTGCTGTTCAATCACCCTAAAGGGATTTCTTTTTAGCTCTTACATCTATGACACCTGTCATTTTCATGCACCTAACATGCAACCATTTTGAATTTGAGGTGTCTCTAGAATTACTTTCGAGAAGAGTCGTCGATCTGAAGAGAATATGCTCCGACCGGTAGCAAGTTGAGTGGCGGTTGATGTGGATTGACTGGTGCAATGCTACTATTACGGAACCCGAAAATTCATAAGATGTGAGGCCATAGATTCAACGAGGGTTTAACCGAACTCCGGTATCATGTCAAAGATCTGTGACTTAAAAAACTAAGCTACTAAGAGGTGAGTGGCATTCGTATATATTAGCAGAAAAACAAGCCAAGCGACGAAGCAGACGGTCGGGAAATAGTAAAAGAAGATTAAAAAGAAAGAGAGCTGTCTCCCAGTAAATTAAGAATGCTGGAAAAATCATCAAGTAAAAGCACCTTTTACCTGAATTTGGATGATTTTGTTGCCTCGTATGTTGCGTCTTCGGCGCCCGTTTTGCAACGATCCCTGGCTTCCCATATCTTGTTGTCTTCTTCTCAGTTTCCCATGTAAGTGAGAGTTGTCTCCATTACCCACTTCTTCTCGTCATCGGACCATCTAATCCCCTGAGAAATAAGAGGCCTCAACCTTCACCAGGCCAGAAAATGAAGACGTACAATAGCTTTGTAAGTATCATTTATAGATCGTAATTGTTGGATATTTTAACAATTTTAAAATATTTGAAAGCCATTATGTTGTAACGGCTTTGTTAGAGATCATGTTATGATAGCCATGGGATCCATCATTTTGTATTGGCAGTGTAATGTTTGATTTATTTCTTTATAAACCCTTCTAATAACTTTATAACAGTCATCAATTTAATGATTACCGATTGATTTATAACACTTTCATAACAACTCTCTCTTTTTTGCCTATAAATTGAAACTTAAAACTACGTTCTTTAAAACATATTGAATTAGAAAAGAATTATCTTCCATCATTTCGTTTCTTTCTTTCAAGGTTATAGATATAATTTAGTTGTTCTTATTCCTCCTATTATTATGTGAGGAGTAAAGAAGAAGTCTTTTTCATCTTGAGAGGATAGCCGTTGGAGTTTATCGCATCGAGTTCACACTCCAAAGGATTGAATTATTCTTAAAAACAGAGTTTGCACACCCAAATAGTTGATTTTATTTTTACTTCTTCAAAAATTTTCCAACAATCTTAGGGATAATCCCAAGTTTAATTTGTCATTGCGATTGCCATCGTCGTTGCCGCTATTATTAATGCCTTTATCCCCACCAGCATTGCCACCACTACCACATGCATCCTATGCTAAACCATTTCTTGGTATATCAAATATTGATATTTTTAACGGCAACAAGCTCAAGACATGACAAGAAAGAGTTTTCTCCATCGTAGATGTACATGGAATGGTTTTTGCACTTACGCAAGCCAAACCAACCAATAATAAGTTGCGAGAAAAATGAATATATGCTATTAAGGTACGCATGCACTCATTAATACGTTTTTTGATGAATTGTTTGACATGTACTATCAATACTAGAAAACGAAACAAATATGGTACTCAATAATTACAAAGTAAGTTGTCAAAAATTATGAATGGCTAGGAGTTCGTGATTGGAAATTATTATGGAAGGGAAATATTAAATGATAAGGAGACCAATATGAAGATCAATGAATATGACGGGTTGGTGCATGTGGCAAGATTAAAGCGAAGCGTCTTCTGGCTGACTTGACAAGTCTATTCACGCAGTATTTTCTTCTCTTTCAAAATACTCCCTTTGAAAGGCAGGCAGAATGTGTGTTTTGGTCTCTCGTAGGTCGGTAGACCGTACTACCAAACCAAGGAAATTTCCTGTCCCTCTATCGCACGACATGGGAGGAGTGTGTCCGAGTTGCTACACAAACCGCCAAACCAACCCAGAACTGCCCATCAAAAGTCTAAACCCAAAAAACGAATTAAACAATTAATAAGAAGAAGAAAACCTATGGAAGTAGAGAGAGTTCAAGCATCGGCGACTGCCAGCCTCGAAGTGCTTCCGGCCCTCCCACGAGCAGCCGGAGAACGGCCCGGTCATCAAGGGCGTCACCTTGCCGGTGATCTCGTTATCCCAGCCCCACGAGGCATGCCGCGACTGGGGATTCTTCAACGTGACCGACTATGGGAAACCAGCGGAGCTGATCGGGCGGGTACAGGGCGCGGGGCGTGAGTTCTTCAAGCAGGACACGAGGAGAAGTATGCAAATGATCCGTCGAGAGGAAGTTTCGAAATTTATGGGACGAAGATGACCAAGAACCATGAAGAAGAGGTGGAGTGGGCGGACGACTTTTTCCACCTCATGCATCCACCCAGTAAGGTCAGGCATGATATTTGCCCTCAACACCCACCTTCTTACAGGTATTATTTTTTATCTACGTGGAAGAGGGCTCTTGAAAACTCAGCATAGGCTGCGTTTATTTTACGGAAAAACGTGACATTTTTGAAATTCTTTTTTAATCGGTTACTTTTTTCTGAAACTTAAAAACAGATTAAAAAATATATTTCCGTGTTTAGTGTGGAAAATCAGATTTGATTTTCTTAAATACACATATATTATTTATGCGCTAGTAACTTGTACATAAGTAGCCGAAGAACTAAGGATGGGCAACATAGTCTCAGGTCCAGCCTCGATGAACCCGAATCAGGGAGCTGGCACATAGGGCCCAAGCATGGCCTTTATAGATCCAAGTGCAAGCATCAAGTCCTGGGCCCGGCATTGATAAGTCCAAGTATGAGCCTAAGGTCTCAAGCCTTGACCTCAATAGAGCCTTGCTTGGGCAACCTGGACTCAAGCTCGAGTGCCAAGGACTCGGGCACGGCCTTTGTGCACTCGGGCCAAAGTGCTAGGTACTAGAGCTTTCCAGTGTCAGGAATTCGAGCACAGCCTTTGTGAATGTGAGCCCAAGTGTTGGGGATTGAGCTTAGGTACCACAATCCCTCACTCGACCTTTGTGGAGTGGAGCCTCGGTGTTGGTGCAATCGGCATGGGCATTGGGGCTTCGAGCTTGACCTCAAGGACCTAGACTTGACTTTAATAAACTCGAACGTGGGCACCAAAGACTTGGGCACAAGCATTCGGGTCTTGGGCATAGGCACCAAAGTCACAAGCTTGGCCTCGATGGCTACGGGCCTAAGCATTGGAGACCTCATCCTGAACACTGGATACTCGAGAACCCGTTGGGGTTTTCGTGACTAAGTGTAGAATTTTGAGTCCAAATGTGATTATATAATCATATTTGGAAAATAATTTTCAAATTTTCAAAAAGAAATTTATTTCATGAATTTAAGTATAGAGTCTCTGAGAAAATATTTTTCAATAGGATCGCGGACTCAAAAAAAAGAAATGAAAACAAACAGATCCTAAGTTCATTCTCATAGATCAAGTTCAAGATTAATCAATAGAATAACATTATAAGCTTTAATTGCATTAAAAATATAGGCGTTAGAGTGAATTTCCCCACACTTTGGTTCGATTTACTCGCCGCACCATTCATAAAATGAACCTATACAACACTCCTCTCTCCCGAGGCTCCTATGTCGGATTGATAAATGTGGGTACATCAAAAGTTTTACAATTACTAGGTGTATAGTCGCCTAACGTGGTTAAGTGTCTTGATTCTCTCGAAAAGATTTTAAAAATTGGATTACTGATGTCTGCTTTTCATGATGAAAAAGACAAGAATGTCTCGCCAAAACCCTGGATGTAAAATCTTGCTTCGATAGGATCAAAATCATGTGTGAATAGTGAAAACGGAAATGAAATAATGAAATTGATTGACGTGATTGGATAAAGACAAATGTTGTTCAGGACGCGTAGTAATATTTATGTGCTTTGAAATAAATTCTGCTTAATAATAATTATTTTTTATTTTATCTCAAGAACAATTTATAAGCATTTGAAAGCGTTTGGTAACTGTTCTAAATTTTTATTCCCATAATAGAAATGCGTTTGGTAAAACTATCTAAGATTCTTATTTTTTTTTTTTTCTTCTAATTTTTTAATATTTTTATTACATTTTTCTTATTCTTTTGTCTTTTGTCTTTTTCTTTTTTTCTTTTTCCTTTTCTACTTCCTCTCTTGTGGCCAGTCGCCACCAGCAGCAGTGGCTGACAACCGGCTCGGCGAGGTCCGGCAAGTCTTGCCAGACCACTAGCGAGGGTTGACCTCGACAGAAATGAGAGTATTAACATGCCTTTGCACAATGCTCTCAAGGAAGGTATAGGTCTTCCAGTGCAAGAGGATTCTTTATTGAACTCCCATGGATTTAGGTCCCAGAATCCTACAACATCGCATGTCAGTTCACCCATGAGACCGTTGGTGGTGGAGCTCAAGCATCCTTCTCCAGTCAAAATAGTGCACCACGAAGATGAAAAGCAAGTAAGCTCCTAAAAAAGTCTGTCCATACAGATCATTGAGATTTGAGGACTGTAGATTGGCTTTATGGTCAATTTATGCACAAAGGAAGTTAGTAGTGTTTGTCTGGTTGCATATACTGCAGTGTTATGAATTGCTGCTTGGCGAATAGCGACAAGTTGAACTCAATTTTCCCTTACCATTGCCAAAGAAGAAATAGAGTGACTTAAAAATGCACACTCTCTACACAACAATCTGTGAAATTTGTTCCATCTATCAATATGATTGTTCCTCTTCAAATGAATCGCTGGAGTACGGTTCTTAGAGCTGTTAGATGAATGTCAATGATTCGATCCTTAGAGAAACTTATATGTTCTCTGAATGCAGGGCAATGGAGAAGAGTTGCCCCGGTATCTGAAGCACATTTCCCATCTTCTTCATTTGGCTGCTTCTGGCATCTTAGGGGTGATGCACTTTCTTAATCTCTTGGCATTGGACTTTCTGTTTCGGTGCTTCTTTGGGCTATAAATGGCACGTTCACTCTCTCTTTCCTTTCCTTTTCACCAAAGCCATAGGCGAATCTTCAGAAACCACTTTTATGTGATGCTCGCATGTTTCTAGTGCTAAAGCACCAATAAGATACCGTGCACTAAAATCATCGATGTCCAACATTGGTTGGAAAATTATTTGCAGAGTTCCATTTCTTAAAGTAATCATATGTATCTAGTTAACTTTTTTCACAAGTTTTAACCAAGTATCTGCTGCAAAAACTTTTTGGCCCACGCATTGCTAGGGTGACCAGTGACCAAACCATTTTATACCCCAATCTACCTTCTAATATGGTTCCTCTTTATACCCCAATCTACTCTCTCTCTCTCTCTCTCTCTCTCTCTCTCTCTCTCTCTCTCTCTCTCTCCCTCTCCCTCTCCCTCTCCCTCTCCCTCTCCCTCTCCCTCTCCCTAAATCTAAATGGATGCTTGTGTATAGGATGCAACACGTACACATTGTTTTGGCATGTGTGACAATATTGTGGATTCCATATCAATCTTCCCTGGTTAGATGATAATGTTTACTTGATGTTGTCATATAAATGATTTTGTCTGTACTCCAATTCGTCTCGTCTTTTTTATTATTATTATCAAGTCATGTTAAAGATTTGTCCATACGTCTTGCACCTTTGGAATGAAACAAGAATCAAACTCGTCTCGGCTTATCAAAAGTAATGTTTTTTTTCTTTTTCCTTCTTTTTCGGCTAATCACTGGCCACAACGACTGCAAGATTGGCCACAAGTGAGAGACGAGCTCACCCAAGACTAGCCAATGAGGCTCAAGCTCACTGGCTAACTTGGTGAGGCTGGTACTAGACCTCACTAAATCTAGTAAGGTGTAGTCTCACCCAAGGCTGGTGAGGCTTGGCTCGTTGAAATCTAGTGAGCTCGAGCCTTGCGGACTTTGGGTGAGTCGTCCCTCACTTGTGATCAGTCGCAGCGACTTGTGGCCGATCATCGGCTAATTATTTTAAAACATGAATAATTTGGTTATTGTCCTCAAGATAATCAAATTAAAATTTTCATACCAAACAGTGGATAATATTTTTTTAGTTCATTTTCAGGTTTCAACCAAATATCGAAAAAGAGAAATGGTTATCTGACAATCTTTAAAATGCTGTGAGAATAACAATGTATTATGGATCACAAAAAAATCAAATAATAAATAATTATAAATTATTGTGGAGCTCACTCCTTCAAAAATGTGGTTCATAATAAGATGTTATTTATACCATAGTTTTAATACTATTATGTTAACAAAATTCATTGAAAAAATGCCTAGAATATGACTATCAAACGTGTTCTATTGAAAAGCGGTATGCATACAGTGCGATCACTCATCAGATGTGTTCTATTGGAAAAACAATGGACCTTGTAGCAAGTTTTAACAAGGTAATGAATGGAGCAATAAATTGTCATTGCACATGTAGGTGTTTTGTAGGATCTGGGCAGGTTTTTGAAATGCTCACAGTTGAAGAAACAAGCTAGAGATACACCTGGGGTGGGAGATTTTGCAATGTTTCCCCTTTATTTCCACTTAGTTGGAAAAAAAAAGATTGATAGTAAATTAGAGGGCCCTTTGATGGAAAAGGTAGACTTCACATCAAAACGTCCTCGCTATTACCAGATAGGGTAAGTATAGTAGCCTCTTACACTTGTGGTGTGAAAATGTGGATGAAATGCCCACTGCTTAATAAAATGTCCTTCAAGCAAATGTTATAACAGACTGTCTATCCAAATATCTCCGGACAAGTCTTGCAATGAATGGAGCAATGAATTGTTATTGCACATGTAGGTGTTTCTGTCACCTAATGGATCGAGCGACGGGTGGGCATTAACTGGTGGTACTCTTCTCACTAAAGTCCATGCTTTATTTTGGGCCCGTTCACTTATTTTATGGGGGTGGTGCGGAATCGCGTTCGAGATCCATATCTCCAATGATAATTATTATATTTGACTTCATTCTGTTCTTTTTTTTATCAATTTTATTTTACTCTTACTTTAACTCTCATTCTCGAACTATTACCCTACCTTCTTACAGAACGTGAGAGTCAAAATTCATACCTAAGCTAAATCATTTACATCCCCAATCTTTTGAGAATATGGGAATTCGAACCCCCTATCTCTCATTTTTTTCATTTGGGAAGGGTGATCATTGAGGCTTGGTTGATAATCATTCGATTCTCTGGTTTGATAACAACACAATGTTCCCAAAAGAGAAATTCGATTGCTAACAACATAAAATTTCTCTCTCCGAGGCGACTAGCAATGAGAGGTGATAGGCAACGGTGGACAATACAATAGCTCATGGCAGGCAGATAGTGGGTGGTGGCGAGTGAACAATGGCTGGTAACAAGAGCGAGTGAAATTTTTATTTCTCATTTTTTATTTCAAAAATAGAAAAAGAATTACTTATAAAAAAATTTGTTCTAGAAATACAAAAATTAAATTACATTATCAAATAGATTTATATTCAAAATCTATTTTTGGAAACAGAAAAATAAATATAACTAAAAACAAAATGATTATCATGCACACAATGACCAGTGGATAGTAGATCAGTTTTGTCCTTCAAGTCAAGCACTTTCTTCAAGACACCGCGACAATGAACTTCGCATGCTTCATGTATGTAATATGACCCCAATCTTATATTATGGCACTAATGTAGACCAAAATTCAATGGGAAAATTGTCTAAAAAGTCCTAAATTATTGCATTTTTTATCAATTCAATTCTAAACTTTTTAATTATATCAATTGAGTCATAAACTTTTTTACGTTTTACCAATTGAATCCATTCTGCCAATTTTAGCTAGAACTCACTAACGTAGACACCACCGGTCCTACATGGCATGACGGCGCAAACGTTGACAATCTTTCATAATATTTTAATATTTCTTCGAATTTCTTTATGTTTTTCTTTTTCCTATTTTCTTTTTCTTTTCTTCCCTTCTTCCTCTAACCAGTCGCCAAGTCTTGGCAATAACCAATAATTGGCTAGAGGCACGGGCCAACAAGGGCAAGCCTTGCCCTTATTGACCCTTGCCCACCCCTAGTGAGGCTCAACCTCACCCTCATCGAATCTAGCAAGGGTCAAGCCTCACTAGTGGCCAGCAGGGCAAGCTTCACTAGAGGCTAGCAATGTTGACCTCATCGGCTCTCACCAAGGCTTAGGAATTAGCTAGAGGCAGAAGGTTTGGAAAAAAATAGAAAGAAAATAAATATTTTGAAAATTATTAATATGTTATAAAATTATTCACGTCATTGCTGACTATGTCACGCGGCATCCTCGTCAATGATATTTGACTAAAGGTGTAATAAATTTATGATTTTTTAGACAATTCTATCCACATTTGGGTATCCAATTCTCAAATACAAGATATACTAACTTGGATGGAGAGAAGTGACGGGCCACTTTTGGCGCCTTACACATGCTGAACAATAAAAAAGACTGCGTTTGCTCATAATTACTTGGGACGAAATTCCAAGGCGCTAATTACTTTCATGATGAGTTCTGCCACTCGAGCTTCATTACATTTGGAAAGTCTTGGATTGCCATGAGTATCATAGTGGGATTGTATATGGCTGGCGGCCTTAACAGGTGATTTAGATCTCATCGCATTAATCGAATATTACAAGAAAAAAGAAATTAATAAATTAATAAATAAATAAGAGCTTTACACAGGGGAGAACTAAGGTGTCATCTTACCTTCAAATCTTACCTTCAAATGGTTGAATGGAAGACAATTTGTGTGTTTGTAAACCAAACAGCCAAACCAAGGGAGTTTCCCGTCCCTATATATTTGCATAACATACGAGGATTATGTCGGAGTTACTCCACTAAACCGCCAACCTACCCAAAACTGCCCATCAAAAGTCTAAACCCAGAAAACGAAGTAAAGAAGAAAATAAGAAGAAAAAAACCTATGGAAGTAGAGAGGGTTCAAGCATTGGCGACAGCGGGCCTCGAAGTGCTTCCCGCCCAATTCGTCCGGCCCTTCCATGAGCAGCCGGAGAACAGCCGGGCTATCGAGGGCGTGCCAGTGATCTCGTTATCCCAGCCCCGCGACGCCCTCATCCGTGAAATCCACGAGGCATGCCGCGACTGGGGATTCTTCCTCGTGACCAACCACGGGATACCAGCGGAGCTGATCGGGCGGGTACAGGACGCGGGCCGCGAGTTCTTCAGGCTCCCGCTCGAGGAGAAGGAGAAGTATGCAAATGATCCATCGAGAGGAAGTTTCGAAGGGTATGGGACGAAGATGACCAAGAGCCATGACGAAAAGGTGGAGTGGGTGGATTACTTTTTCCACCTCATGCATCCACCTTGTAAGGTCAGGCATGACATTTGGCCCCAGCACCCGCCTTCTTACAGGTATTATTTTTTATCTACGTGAAAGAAGGTTCTTAAAAAAATGTTACATTTCTACAAAATATTTTTTAAGAAGTTATTCTTTGGAGAGATGATAATATTGTCGGTATAGTGAACTGAAAAATATTTTCGTGCTTGTTATAGAAAATCTAATTTGATCTTCTTAAACACACATATACTTGGATGCTAATAACTTACTCATGAGCAATCAAGGAACTAGGTACAAGCATTGGTGTATGGGCATGAGGTCGTGGACTTGGCTTGATGGACTCAAGCCCGAGCGCCAGAGACCTAGTCCCAAATGCCAAGTCTTTAGGATCAGTATTATGGTTTTCGTGTCAAAACGCAGAGGTGAAAACATCATACTATCCATAGAATGAATAACGGATCTTGAAATCAAAAAAGAGAAGTGAAAACAAATGGATCCTAAGTTCATCCGTAGAGCGAATTTTCTGTCACTTTGGTTCGATCTCCGGCCATCCACGGAATGAATTTATGGAACATGCTTTTGCCTCTTTTTCGAGGTTTCTCGGTCGGGCAGAAGGATGTTGGTATATCATGACACAAAAGTTTTCTGGTGCACAGTCGCCTGACGTTTCGTAATTGGACCTTTTAAAATTGCAATGTTGATGTTGCTTCGTGATAGACAAGGACGCCTCATCAAACTTTAACTAGTAAAATCTCAGTACGATGCCCCGGGACTCCAATGTCCCATTGCGCCGGGGAAAGCACTCTTTTTCTGGTGGGCAGATAAAAAGGAATGAACTATGCAGCCAATATTTTCTCGATTGGAGGAAAGGTATCGTCTTTCAGTGTCCTGTATGTCCCCCGCCCAAATATAAAACTATATTCTCAAGTTCCACCAAACACCACCTAAGCCGAAAGTCGATGCATTTGCGATGCTCATTATTCTTTTATATTCTCCTCCTCAAAGAGTTAGGAGGAGTTATTTATAAAGAAAATGGAAAGCATAACCGCTTTTACAATTAGTTGTTTTCTATATGTGTGTGTGTGTGTGTGTGAATAATTTAGTTACTGCTCGGTGTCACTGCTACAATAACAATACATGCCCGTCCGACACAGGGAAGTCGCTGAAGAATACAATAAGGAGATATTCAAAGTAACAGGGGTGCTGCTTGAGCTGATCTCCGAGGGCCTAGGATTGGAGAAAAATGTCTTGAAGGCAAGTTTGCGATATGACTAGATGGAGCTGGAGATGAAAATAAATATGTACCCACCCTGTCCACAGCCTCAACTGGCCCTTGGGGTCGAGCCTCACACCGACATGTCGGTGCTCACTCTACTAGTCCCGAACGATGTTCCTGGTCTTCAGGTTTGGAAAGATGGCAACTGGTTTGCCGTAGATTACCTGCCCAATGCGCTTTTCTTCCACATCGGCGACCAAATTGAGGTAAAATGTGACAAAATAGCGGATTGCTTCAGGGGAAAGATTTCGTACATTCTACTTACTAGGGATGCTGGTTGCAGGTTCTAAGCAATGGAAAGTACAAAAGTGTTCTTCATAGGAGCTTGGTGAACAAGGAAAATACGCGAATGTCCTGGGCAGTATTTTGCGCACCCCCGCAAGAGACCCTGATCGGGCCTTTCCCTGAGCTTATCAATGACCAGAACCCAGCAAAGTACTCGACCAAAACGTATGCCGAGTTTCGATACCGCAAATTCAACAAGCTCCCGCAGTAGTTTTCTGCTTCAGGATCCACCAACTTGATGTCACAACTTCATTTCCTCCATCGTTTCAACTAGAACTCGTTTGTGTGTTGCCAATCAAGTGTGCCTTCGTTATCTTGGAAGTGAACTCTACACAGTTGCATGCTGTGAATAATCTTTCGTTGTTCAATCACCCCAAGGAATTTCTTTGTAATATTTAGCTTTGACATATGTGGCCCTTGTCATTGTTAGAGATGATCGGTTCCCAATCTGAGAATTAGATCGGGAGGACCAATTCCCAAATTTTGAGATCGTGGACTAGACCAACCGGCCCTAGAACCAGGAATTGGACCGACTGACCGATCTGGTGGAATCGATAACTTTGCTTTTTTGGCCAAAAATTAGTTAATATTGCAATACATTCTCAAAGACAAGTCACTTCTTTCATGCAGTAATTTATCCCTATGAAAGAGCGAGAGTTTTCTTAAGACTCAAAATTCTCGTTTTTTTTCAAATTGTTAAGAAATTTTAAAAATATATTTATTTTTATATATATGAAAAAGTACCAGTCCGGTCTGGTCAATCCGATTCCTAACTTAGAACCGGAAATTGGACTAACCGGCCACCTGTTCCAAGAATGGGAACTAGGCCACCGGCTATGGGAACTGCCCAAAATTGGCCGGTCCAATCCAGTCCGAGTAGTTTTTGGGTTGGGTGATTTCCGTTGCACACCCCTAGTCATTTTTATGCACATAACATGCGGCCTTTTTGAATTTGAGTCTATCTCTAGAATGACATTCAAGAAGAGTTGTCAATCCGAAGAGAATATTCTCCGACCAATGCCAAGTCGAGTGGTGGTTGATGTGGATTGACGGGTGCAATGCTACTGCTATGATACCCGAAAATCCATAAGAAGTGAGGCCATGGATTAAACGAGGGTTTAACTAAGCTTCGGTATCATGTCAAAAGATCCGTAACTTAAAAAACTTAGGCTACTAGGAGCCTCCTAGTAGGAGGTTAGCCGTATTCCGATATATTAGCAGAAAAACTAGTGAAGCGACAAAGCAGGCGGCCTGGAAATAGCAAAAGAATATTAAAAAGAAAGATAGTTTTCTCGCAGTAAATTAAGAATGCTGGAACAATCATCAAATAAAAGTACCTTCTACCTGAATTTGAATGATTTTAATGCTTCATATGTTGCATCTTCGACGCCTGTTTTGCAAGTATCCTCTGCTTCCCATCGTCTTCTTCGTAGTTCCGTATGTAAGTGAGAGTTGTCCCCTTCGCCCACTTCTTCTTATCATCGGACCATTTAATGCCCTGGAAAACAGGAGCCTCAACTTTCATCAAGCCAGAAAATGGAGACTTATAGTAGTTTTGGAGTGTCATTTTTAGTCATGTTATGATAGCCCGAGAAGCCATAATTTTGTAACGAACATATAATTTGATTTATTTTTTTTAAACCATTATTTTGTAATAGCTTTATACAGTCATCAATTTAATGATTACCAATTGATTTGTAATGATTTCATAATAACTCTCCTTTTTCATTTGCCTTCAAATTGAAACTTCAAACCAAAATCTTCAAGACAAGTCGAATTAGGAGAGAATCATCTTCTCTCCTTCCATTTCTCTCTTTATTGAGTTATGCAGACAATTCAGTTGTTCATTTCCTCCTATTACTACGTGGGAAGTGAAAAAAAAGGTCTTTTATATCTTGAGAAAATAGTTGCTAGAGCTTATCGCATCAAGTTTCTTACTTCGAATGATGGAATTATCCTTAAAGACATAGCTTGCACACTTCAAACAGTTGATCTTTTTTTGACTTCTTCAACAATTTTCCAACAAGCTTAAGGATCCTTATGGATCCCCAAGTTAAAATTGCCGTTGCCACTATCATTGCCACTACCGTTAATGCCTTTTTCTCCGCTGGCACTGCCACCACTACCCCATGTGGCCAATGCTGAACCATTTCTTGGTATATCAAAGATTGAAATTTTGAACTACAACACCTTCAAAATGTGACAAGAAAGAATTTTCTCTATCCTAGATATATCTATGACTTTCACACTCACGCAAGCCAAACCAATCAATAAAAAACTACAAGAACAATGAATACATACTAATAGACCTTAGCCCTAGTGCGGAGGACATGGGCATGGCCTTTGTGCACCTAGACCAAAGTGCCAAGGACTAGAGCTTTCAAGTGTTGGGCATTCGAGCACATTCGAGCATAGGCTTTGTGAATGCAAGCCCAAATGTTGGGGATTTGAGCTTAGATACCAAGATCCCTCACTCGGCCTTTGTGGAGTAGAGCCACGGTGTTGGTGCAATTGGCATGGGCATTGGGACTTCAAGCTTGACCTAAGGGCCCAGACTTGACCTAAATGGACTTGAGCATGGGTGCTAAAGATTTGGGCACAGGCATTAAGGTCTTGGGCATAGGCACCAAGGTTGCAAGCCTAGCCTCGATGGTTGTGGGCCTTAGCGCGGAGACCTCATCCCAAACACTAGGTACTCGAGAACCAACTGGGGCTTTCATGACTAAGAGTAGAATTTTGGATCCAAACATGGTTACATAGTCATATTTTGGAAAATAGTTTTCAAATCTTTAAAGAGAAATTCATTTCTTAAATTTAAGTATAGATTCTCTATTTATTAGGAAAATATTTTCCTATGGAATGTTGGACTCGAAAAAGAGAAGTGAAAACAAACGGATTCTAAGTTCATTCTCATCGATCAAGAAGTTCAAGATTAATCAATAGAATAATGTCATAACATTTTTTTATTATATATTTTTTCTTTTTTTAATACTACGAAAACTCCAAATTCAAATACTCATGATAAATTTATTTTAAACTAATTTTTTGAATATAAAAAATCCTAAATCGATATACATGTGATAAATTCACCCCTATAACACATGGTAGTTGACGGATATGATAGTTTAAGGTTTTACCCTCTATTTGTCATAGATGTATTAATTTAGGGTTTTTGGTGATGTTAATCCGATTTAATGAAAACAAATGAAAGGTAAATTTGTCATAAATATATAAGATTACGATTTTTTATGAACAAGTGTATTAGTTTAGGGTTTTTGGTGATTAAAAAATTAGTTTAGAATAAATTTATCTCAATTGTATTAATTTGAGATTTTCCGTGATATTAATCATTTTTTTTGTCAAGCTTTTATTGTATTCTAGATATGTTTACCAAGTATAAATAGATTCTATTAAGAACAATGGGCAAACTAATCAACGGGTTAAAAAATGGATGATTTGAATTAATGATAATGCTTTATCAAAGAGAGATCCAATCTTATCTCCTTTGGTCGTAAAAAATCCTATAAAAATAAACTCACTTTACTCCCGATAAACGTTATGGATAACAAAATTGATAAAGTTATTCATAACAACTACACTTTACTACACCATAAATTTTATTTTCCTTATGAAGCCCCATCCAATACAACTGAAAAAAAACGACACGATGATGTCTGGTTGTGCGTAATATAAACTCTTAATCTGCATCATTTGACCGCTAATTGCAATTTTCTATAGCACTTAATTCAATTTTCAGTTTTAAAATGGAGAAACTATCTTCTTAACTTCAACCAAACACCACCTCAGCTTGGTCGATGTATTTGATATGCTCATTCTCGATCTTCTCATCCTTAGAGAGTTGAGAGAAGAGTTAATTACAAAGAAAATGGATGCTAAAAGTGACGGAAGTGCTGCTGGAGCTGATCTCGGAGTGACTAGAATTGGAGAAAAATGTCTTGAAGGCAAGTTCAGGAGGTGATCAAATGGAGCTAGAGATGAAGATAAACCTGTACCCACCATGGCCACAACCTCAACTGGCCCTCGGCGTCGAGCCTCACACCGACATGTCGGTGCTCACCATATTGGTCCCGAACGATGCTCCGGGGTTTCAGGTTTGGAAAGATGGCAACTGGGTTGCTGTGAATTACCCGCCCAATGCGCTTTTCTTCCACATCGGCGATCAAATTGAGGTAAAATGTGATGAAACAACGAATTGCTTCAGGGGAAAAAAATTCATACATTCGGGCCTCTCTCAAAGCTAGTTGCAGGTTCTAAGCAATGGGAAGTATAAAAGTGTTCTTCATAGGAGCTTGGTGAACAAGGAAAATACGCGAATGTCCTGGGCAGTGTTTTGTGCACCCCCGCAAGAGGCGCTGATCGGGCCTCTCTCAAAGCTTATCAACGACCAGAACCCAGCAAAGTGCTCAACCAAAACGTATGCCGAGTTTCGGTGCCACCAATTCAACAAGCTTCTGCAGTAGTTTTCTACTTCGGGATCCACGACAACTTCATTTCCTCCTTGTTTCAATTAGAACTCATTTCTGTGCTCCCAATAGGGCTCACCTTTGTTATCTTGGCAGTGAACCATGTGCAGTTGCATGTCCTGAATAAGCTTTCTTTGTTCAATCACCACAAGGAATTTCCTCATTACTTTAAATTTTGACGACTTTGTCGGCCATCATTTTTATGCTCATAACACGCGGCCTTTTTGAATTTGAGGCTGTCTCTAGAATTACACTAGAAAAGAGTCGTCGATCTGAAGAGAACACGCTTTGACCGATGGCAAGTCAAGCGGCGGTTGATGTGGATTGACGGGTGCAGTGCTAATGCTGCGATGCCCCCAAAATCCATAAGATGTAAGGCCATAGATCAAATAAGTGTTTAACCAAGCTATGGTTTCATGTTAAAGGATCTATACACAAAAAACTTAAGCTACTAAAGGTGCGTTTGTTTCGCGAAAATCGTACCATTTTTTAAAAATGTTTTCCAGGAAATCATTTTTCATGAAAATGATTAGTTTTCTTGTGTTTGATGATATATAATTGAAAATGTTTTTAGGGGTTTGGATCGCATTTGGAAAATGATTGAATAACATTTGAACCTAAAGACCTCATAAAGAGGGAAAGTGTTTTCCCATTTCCATGCATATGAATTCATTTTTTCTAAAATAATACATAATATTTATGTTAATTGGAAAGTATTTTCCATTGACCAAATCGTTTTTGGAAAAACAAACAGCGGAAAGTCCAGAAAACACTTTCTAGGAAACTATTTTCATTGAAATAAATGTACCTTAGAGCTTAATGGTATTAGCAGAAAAACTAATGAAGTGACCAAGCAGGCAATTTGGATATAGCAAAAAAATTCAGAGGAAAAAAGAGAACTAGTTGTCTCACAGTAAATTGAGAATGCTGGAAAAATCATCAAGTATCTTCTACCTGAATGTGAATGTTTTGTTGCTTCATATGTTGCGTCTTCCAGGCCCATATCTTGTCATTCTCTTCTCAGTTTCATATGTAAATGAAAGTATCCTAATGACATTTCAACAGTTTTGAAATATTTAAAAGTCATTAATTTCTAACGGTTTTATTAGAAGTTATGACAGCCATCAAAGTCATTATTTTGTGAGGGCTTGTAATATTGGATTTATTTCTTTATAAACCCTCCATAATTTTGTAATGGCTTTATGACGGTTTAGTAACAATCATCAATTTAATGATATTACCAATTGATTTGTAATGGTCTATCTATAAATTGAAACTTTAAACCACAATCTTTAAGATACATTGAATTAAAAGAGAATTTTCTCACTCTCCTTACATTTCTTTCTTTGCTAGGTTATGCATACACTGTAGTTGTTCCAGTATTATTTTGTATGCACTAAAGAAAATGTCTCTTGTTTCTTGGGAGAATAGTCAGTAGGATAGTCGGTAGAGTTTATTGCATCAAGATTTTCACTTCAAAGAGTGGAATTATTCTTAAGAATAGTATTTGCACTCCTCAAAAAATTGATCTTACTTACATCTTCTTCAACAATTTTCCAATGGTAATTAGCGGTGATATGAAACCAGCCCTCATCCCCACAACCCTATATTTAAGTGAAAATACACTGCCAACGACATGGCCAGCCCAAATTCTCGAACTCAATTTCTGAACCCAAGGACTCCTGATTTAACGATTTCTCAGATGTATTGTCCTCAGGGGCCACCAGATTTCTGAGCGTCGAGTGATACAGAGAGAGGAGACTTTACAGGCTCACAGACGACAGATCACGCACAAATAGCTACGATCATTGGGAGTTCTAAAATCTGTGCGACAAGTTAAAAATTAACAGAGATTGATGAGGAAGATTCTGACCTCTATACGGAGAGAAGTATATATCAGTTGGCTGTCCTGGCATAATGTTGCAGAAAAAGTGATTGCGGCACCGTGAAAACGAAAAAAAGGTGCATGAAGTATGACATATCTACATCGATCAACTAGTGAAAAATACTTGTGTCCGGGTAACCACATCAGGTGTAATATGTACTTCAGTTCTGCAATAATGCTAATTCTTCTATATCTTAGCTGTGGCGACTAATACTATATACCCTGAAAAAATCTAAAACCCAGGTTTCTTTGTTAGCTACAGAAGTTTAGACGACAAATATATGAAAAATTCGCAACAATGCATGAAGTAAGCCGAAAGGCGGGCCTATTACGAGTCAGAAATGCAACTCCTGAGAACCACTTATTGTGATGTTTGTTGACGAATGTCAAATATAAATAGAATGCAATCTTTTCAGAAACACTTCCACCTTATCCATAGTTTAGCCAGTGTTTCATGGAGGAATCTAATAAAAGAATGTGACAGTGAAAAGTATATCAATGTTGAAACCTTCCAATTTTTCTGTTGGCCTGAGATAGCCATGTCTTCATGATTTTTAAACATCACGTAACCAGATCTATCCATATAGGCATCAGACTGGAGCATTGCTGGATATGATCTATCACATGTGTCTCCGAGAACATGCCTTAAACAGTAGAACCATTATTGCAGATCCTTCTACCTTACAGTTAGTGAAGTTTATAGCAACAACAATTCTTCCCTCTCCTCTTTGGAAAGGCATGCGTTGGATCCCTGGAAATGAACCAAACTGCTTCATCTATTTGTCTTTCGATCCTTTTTCCAGTTCAGTTTGAGCATGTATTCTAGTGAAGCGGATCTGTGTTGAAACTAGAAACACAATATAAGATGAGATTATTCAGCCCTGAAAAGTAGAACTTTCTTAGTTCTGTTACCAATATCCAGAAACATATGAATGATGATCACAGAAGCCATTAGACAAGCAACCGACTGTTAATGAAATAGAAAGACTTGGAAATAATACAGAGGCTTTGAAGCTCTTAGTCGTACAAGCCAATTACTTAGCTAAAAGAGTCTCCCTATTCAAGCAAAAAAGGACCCAGATCCAAGGAAGTTAAACATACCAGATCTCTTTTGATTTCGGAAAGTAAGGACTCTGTTTACCAGAAAGGCGAGTGACAATGCCAGTCTACATTAAGGGCTTTGTGATTAAAAAATTTAAACTAATTGTCTACAAGCAGTTAAGCTCCAGGCTGATCATTGCTATCTCGGGCCAGAAACTTGCTGAGAAGACATGTAAGAGACCGATCTATAGGAACCGCCAGCCACGGTGGTAAGAAAAGCGTTTGCTTGAGAATATAAGATTGCATTGTTAGATCCGTTTTCTTCTCCTATTATGGAATCCTCAGTAAACCTCCGCCCATAGAAGCGCAAAAAGTTCAAAGATTCTACTCTGGGCTGACAAAATGGGATCCGCCCTTCAAGCATTCCGACTACAGCTACCATGTTTGGCCGTAGTGATGGTTCCTCATGAACACAACACAGAGCGACTTGTACCAGTCTCTCCACCTCCTGACTTGTCACCCGGTTTTCTAGTCTTGGATCAGCAAGTTCCAAGTACTTTCCTCGCTCATGCATCTCTAAGGCAAACAGAGGAAAATATATGAGTCCCGACCCTGATGATGAAGATGAGTGCGAACCACTGCTATCATCATCCAAACTGTGACTTTGAGTCCGCAATAAGCAGTTTTTTCTGCCACTCACAAGTTCAAGCAACACCATCCCAAAACTATAAACGTCCGTTTTTTCAGAAATTGCAGAGCTTGTCAGCCATTCAGGTGCAAGGTAGCCACGAGTGCCTCTCATTGTTGTGAAGAGGCTGGACTGCTCCGGGCTCAGAAGCTTTGAAAGCCCAAAATCAGAGATCTTTGCCTGGAAATCATCGTGCAGAAGAATGTTTTCTGGTTTAATATCACAATGAATAATTTTCTGTTCACAACCGCTGTGCAAGTATGCAAGGCCACGTGCCGTTCCTAGTGCAATATTAAACCTCTCTTGCCATTCCAAAACAGGTCCAGTGCCAAATAGGATCCTATCCAGTGACCCATGATTCATATACTCGTAAACCAACAAGCGAACTCTACCTTGGGCACAAAAACCTTTCAGTTTAACCAAATTGACATGATGGATATTTCCAATTACAGCAATTTCAGTGCAGAAGTCTCTTTTCCCTTGGATCCCTAAGTTGGTGATCTTCTTTACAGCAACTACTGTTTTATCAGGAAGTACACCTTTATATACAGCACCAAACCCACCTGAACCTATGTGGGTCTTAAATTTATCTGTAGCAACTTCTAATTCTTTATAATCAAACCTTCTAGGTAAGCCAGGGATGTGGAAGGCATCAAGCTCCTCTGATGAAGGAGAGTTAGGTAGGCCCAAATTTTCCTCCCCGAACTTTGAGATCCTCCATCTTCTCAACCAGACAAATCCTATTGCAAATAGGATGCAACATGCAGTGGAAGGTAACAGTACGAGAGCAACCACAGGAAACTTTTGACTTTGATCACCAGAGTTGTTGTTACCATCAAAGTTAGTTGAAGGGGCGACCACAACTTTGATGTATCCCAACAGATCATTGTCACCGTCAGTGCTTGATATAAAAGACCCCAACTTATTTTCAATCTTATAACAAGAACCAGATGAATTTTCATAAAATACTCCAAAGCAAGAACAATCACCAGAGCAGACTTCTTGACAAACAGACAGATTCAACCCATAGTTCAGTGGCTTAGAGAAATCATTGGAGAAGTAGTCATAGCCATATCCGATGGTCAAATATGAAGCAGCAGATGAATCCACTTGACTACCATTATTTGATGAGTTACAAGCTGAAAATAACGCGAAGGAACCATCAATCGGCCCACAGGTATTTGAGTTCAGAGAAACCAGATGGAAATTAGAGGGACATGAACAGGTAGGAGTACTTGAAGCAGAGTTGGCCGAACACTGCCCAATTCTGCCACAGACATACGGGAGTCGACAACTATCAGATGGCCCCACAAACTCCTGGTTCCATCTCCCATTGGAAAAGCTATTGACTGTGAACTGGCCAGAGGCATCCAACTTGGCAATTCGGAAATCAGCAGATGCCAAGGCCACCTGAATAACCACTGATCCATTGCGACCAAGCAGATATAGGCCTGTCCTGTTTATGGTCATAAACTCAACCGTGTAACCTGAGTTGGTGTATGCACTGGTATCCATTGACAATTTCCAATATGTTTGTCCATGCCACTGCAATATCACATCTGAAGACGTAAGTCCAAGCCGGTAGTCGCTGGTTGACAAATCAGAAGCTGATACAGCACTGGAAATTGTCATTCCTACGGGCAAGCGTTGCCCAATCACAATTGTATCGGTTGGATATTGAAAACTTTCCCACAACGAAATGTTGGCTTGATCGACTAGGACCAGATTACCCATCTCGCTTAGCAACAAGGCATTTACAGATGATTGAGTTGGCAGAGCCGACCATACCTCATCACCTGTTTCATCAACAACGGTGATCCCCTTAGAAGTAAGATTAACTTTACCGGCTTCAGAGAAAGGATGATTTCGGTTAGCAGACCAGACCATGGTGTTAGTCGCTACATGAATGACGCAAAGGTAGAAGTTGATTTTTTGAGCATCAGGATTGCAAATGGCAGCTTTATATGTTCCATTACGAGATAACAGAAACGCACCAGAGGTGTCAATGAACTGAAGGTATGAACCAGTGAAATTCGGGTATATGAGTTCTGAGAAAGGAAGAGCTGAGACCAGAGCGCAAGAGAAGAAAATCGTAGGCAAAACTGAGAGGAATCCCATGAGGAGAGGGGATGGAGTAACAGATGCAAGGAACATGGTAAGAAGTCGGAAGTAAGGGGCCACAGGAAGGGAGGAACTGCTATGGTCTGGTTTCTTCCATTCTTTTCTTTGCCTCTGATTCTATGGATGCGTTGACTGCTCTCTTTCTTGACTGTGACAGGCAACCTAGAGTGTGAGACGGCTACATATTTGATGACATCTGATATCTCTGCAGCATTCAAACCTAAGGGAGAGCTTATCTATTATAGTGATCATCAGCATTTCACGCAGCGACGCCAGTTGGAAACTTAAAATATTGTTTTTTGTTTTTGCGTCTTGCTCACAAGTTGTTCTCCACAATCACAGGGTCTCTTCCCATCCCAAGTAAATTACATTCTAAGCTAGAGAACCAGCCACCACCATAATAAAAAATTAATTATCAGTGCAACTGCCATCCGGCTAGACTCTCAGAATGATTTTCTTTATCCAACAATTATTGAAGCAGCATGTCTGATTGCAATTATCGTTTTGTTTTCCCGCTACATTTTAATAATTCAATCGGCAAGAGGAAGCTTCTCGCACTTCCGCCCCTCAATTTAAAGCCAAACAAAAGCGAATCAAACAGTACCCAGATGATACACTCAACACAGAACATGCTTCGTTCGGGTAAAACAACAAACAATTGCCGTGCGCAAATAATTCAGCCAACAAGAACCACCCCCCCGGCTTCACCTGCCGAGTAATAGCGCTGCCACCTCCGCGTGCCGAGAACGAGGCCACACTCAGAGAACTTCCGATCCTCGCACTCCACAATTGCTTGTCACGCATGAGCGGGATAGGCACGAGCTCTTGCGTCCGCTGCAACGGCACGCCATTCGGAAGGCGGAGGCAGAGTAGGTCCGGAGGAAGGCCAAGTGGGATTGCCATTTCGATAATGTAGCCGCGGTTGGAGTGGCTTTTCGGGTGGACGGACTTAGACTCACTTGAGCATCGAGCAAAGACGCGTCGGGAGACTGAATGGCGGAGGAAAGAGTGAAGAGGTCGTGGAGTCGGTCTGGGTTCGTGCGTGACTGGGCGCCGTCGTTGCTGTGGCATGGGAAAGATGATAGCTTTGGGGCGACGGCGACGGCGACGGTGGTCATGTCTCGTCGCCGCTGCGTTTCAGTTGAGAACGGTGGGGATGGAAGTTGAAGCGGTCGTTGAAAATAAGATTTCGGAGAAGAGCGGGTTTTTTACTTTTCCTTTTTGAACTAGCAATATAATGATGTGAAAATTATTTTCCCACTTTAAATATCATTTGTTTCATAAAAAATATTTTTTAAAAATATTTTCCTAACAATAATCATTTATATTACTTATAAAAGTAATTATTTTCCACTATTCACGAAAATATTTGAATATAAATTATATTAATCATGAAAAAAAAAAATTAAATGTTATTCAAATCATTTATTTTCTATAAAACAAACTAAGTTTATATCAATAATCATATTATAAGTTTTGCTTATGTTCAATTTTATTTTTTGATACCATCATCTTATTATCGAATATCACTTAATTTTCATATTTGGTCTATCCATTCACGTATCGACTCATGTTTTAGCTACCCGATTAACTTTGTCATTGAGAAAAGGGAAGGATTAAAAAAATAAAAAAAAAAAGTTGAGGAAATGACCATCTCGTTGCTTACCAATTCTAACTTTATGCGAATAAAAGTCGCACTAAAAAGCCTCAAAATCTCATCGCCGAAAGCTTGAAGGCCTGCCGGTGCCCACTTGCATACAAAGTCATTCGATTGAAACAAAATTGACCATTAAAAAAAGAAAAAAAAAAAACGTGATTGTCATGGCTTTTTTATCGCCTATTTTCACTTACCCTTTACATCCATGCACGATCACCAAAAAGTCTACAAAAGCAAAATTTAAAAAAGAAAAAAAGGAAAAAAGATGGCCAAATTACACGTATCCACTATAGATGTGATCGATTCTTGATCTAATTTGATTTCAAAGTGAAATCGAGAATCGAGAATTGTATCCAATTCCAGTCCTATCCAATGGAACAATTACTTTTTTTCTCATTACTTTTCTTCCAATTACTTTTGTTTATGATATAGTGTTTAGTTTACGTTTCGCTAATTTTTTT
Organism: Corymbia maculata; assembly: GCA_014182735.1. Classification (NCBI taxonomy): domain Eukaryota; kingdom Viridiplantae; phylum Streptophyta; class Magnoliopsida; order Myrtales; family Myrtaceae; genus Corymbia; species Corymbia maculata. Next base: position 32,190,950 of record CM024687.1, read on the forward strand.
GAATAAATAAAAAAGTATATTTAATATGTTCGGTTCAATCCAGGAAACCAACCGGCTGGACAATAATTCCACTTTTAAAAATTGAAAACAAGATTGGACAAAAGTAGCCGGTTCGGTTCGGTTCAAATGGTTCTTAATTTAGGTAGTTCATCTTCTACATCACTAACCCATGAGCGAGTTGACTTGCAATGGCAAAGAAATCAAAACTCAATTAATCAATTTCACCATCGATTATGGTCGCCTCCCAATTAATCGGTTGAGATTTGAAGAGGACATGGCAAGATTTGAATTGCACATGTTGCGATGTGTATTCCCAAATCCTCACGTACGTTGCACCATCATAGTCTGACGCATCGGTCCCATTAATTAAAACGTTCGGTCCCCCATATTAAAAACATAAATTTGCACACAAAAATTAGAAGAAAAAAAAAATGTCACGGCAAATTGCGTGTCAATGAATTTAAAGTGGGCAATCATTCCGGGGGATTCTATAACGCGGGCACCTACAGGGGTTGACCGACGATGCGTCACCCCCAACTACTTTCGATCCCTTACCAACCAATTGCGCGGTCAGGCTTATCCGGCGAAACTAGTTAATTATTCGATGAGTTGAATCTTGAAGTTGTTAAATAATATATATTCCTTGCGTGATGGCTAGTTCGTGGATTAATTTAAGAAGAAGGTAACTATAATGATAAAGAACTGACCTTATAAATATTAAGGATAAATCTAAAATGAAATAAACTAAGATTGCTCAAATCCTTATCGTGTACACAATTAGTCCAGAACATGCTTCGATTTGATTCGCTAAAGAGATGCAGAAACGTTCCTTGTATTGTAACATACTTTGAGCGAGTTTACGCTTGCTACGCCTCTCGCTTGATGAATTCATACAACTAATCCCCTTTTTGCTTAAGCAAAATGCTTCTATTGTGATTGTTGGTACTAAAGAGAAAAATTGAAGACAAGAAGAGTCCTACCCAAAAATTGTGAAACCCCGAGTTAGATTCGACTTTCTTCGTAAGACATGCCACAAAAAAAAAAAAAGTTGTTCGAGAAAGAATCTCATGCATCGATAATACGATGAAATAAGGGCTTTGGTTTAGTGGTCTAAAAAATTTGAACTAAGGATTGAGATTATTTGTGAAGTCGCTTCCAATTATTTTAAAAATTTAAATTGTTATATGGACACGTAATTTAATATATAAAATTCTAATAATAATATCTTTTTCTCTTGTGAGTTTGGACTAACTTGATCTTTTCATTGTGAGAGCCAAACGGGTTTTTCAAAGTGATCTCCTAGAATCATTTATACTAACTACATGTCGCAAGGAGACTTCCTCACGGTTTGCTCTATTTTCCCACGAAATTTATACACTAGCTCGATTTATTATCAATTAGCGGTCTCCAATCAAATTTCAAAAGGGATTCACGAGAAGTTATTTCCATTAATTGGTTGATTAGAATCGTATCATTATAGAATGTAATATTTTTATATTATATTCCGGGGGCATGAGCAGAGAGATTCGGCCACCTGGAGGCACTTCGAATTAATTTAATTCTCTTAAATTGATTAAATCGATATTTCTTGACCTGTGCAAGTGGCCTGAACCTGGAAATGTAAAATCAATTGCTTCTCCTTGGCAAACGAATGCAAACTATGGATGGCTTGCTTCTTTAAATTCTTGAGAATTATACACATTTCCAACCGCCTTACCAAGTCAACCGATTCTCTTTGAGTTTTGAACAAGTCATTCTTGAGTGGAACCAAATATATTCGGGATGGGAAAAAATTATTTGATTTTTAAATTATTTGCTGAAAATTTCTCGATCAGTTTTATGCAAAATTCAAGGGTCGCTGTTCAATTGTCAAGCCACACATCTTGGAACACTTCTTTTTTTGTTTTTTGTTTGTTTTTTTTTTTCAAATTTGAACAGCCTGAAGGCTTGATTGCCTTGGCAAAACGACAAAGTCCTCTGCAACTTGCAAAGGGATGATAAAGTTGCTCGATTATAAGTCTGGGTTGGATACCGACCAAGAAAGAAAAAGGTCTAAGTTGGATAATGCTAGAGAGGGCAAATAAAAGAAAAAGAAAAATCAATTTCCGTAGCTTCCGTTTGTTCTGATATTACCCTTTTGATTTTTGTTGTATTTTTTTATGGAAAAATTATCCAAAAAATCATAAACTTATTATACTTTTATTAATTGAATCCTAAAACTTTGCACCTTCCATTAGTTGAGTCCATTTGGTTAATTTCGGCCGAATTTGCTAACATGGACCGATAATACTGGATCATTACACTTTTTTAATGATATTTTAAATTTTTATGGTTTTTTTCTTTGCTTTTTTTTTTGGTTTTGGCTAGAAATTGTTAACAACGGCGGCCATTCATGTCAATAATTTTTTATCGAAATTGACTGAAGATACTTAATTGGCAAAATATGCAAAGATTTAGGGTTTAATTAGTAAAAATGCAGTAAATTTATGATATTTTGATTGATTTTTCCATTGCTTTTTTGATTTATGCTCATGAAAAATCATAGGACGATGATATTGACATGATCATGAAAATGAATACTTATAAATTTGAAATCGATATGAATAAAAAAAAATCCGTTGCTTTTAACCTAACAACAAAAGTACAGAACTATTCGCAAAGGAGGAAGGCGACAAAGGAAGATCGGTCAATAAAGATCGAGTTCTGCCTAATTATTCGCAAAAGAGGAGATTCTAGTTCCGCCAATGTATCTGTTCGTAAAAGCCCATTGGGCCGGAAAATGGGTTTATCTGCGGCGGATCTTCTTTGCTCCAATGGCACGTCTCCACTTTCCCTCCATACACGGTTGTCTCTTACTTAAGAAACTAGCGATCTTACGTTATTTTATATTTCATCGATCCTTAGAATGGTCAATGATGACGAGGCAATTCTAATATGCGGAGCAAGCAATTTGAGATTCTGGGGAAAGAGCGTGAGGAAACGGGAAAGTGAAACGACAAAGTAGGGAAGAAGTAAACGAGGATCTTTGCATATATTAGTAGTTACAAGAAAGGGATAATATGCAATTTTGAGTTATCAATTATATTGTTTACAGAAATGGCAAGTCAATTTGGAGAATTTCTGATACAAGTATTCAATTAGTTTGGACTTGTTTAATTTTGAATTGGGACCGAGACCAAAAAGTTTCTTCAATCAAAGATGCTCTTACTTCCTTTGTTGAAGGAAGTACAAATGATAAGACTCGAGATTTCCTAAGAATTGACTTAGTAAAATTCCTTATTTCATATCTCAGAAAAATGAATGATCCCACAAGCTCAGGATTAATCTCGCATTTAGACAATGTGTCAAATCACACCAAAAGCAATCCTCTTGGAAAGAAGTCAAAAAAGACTTCATCTTATGCACGAGAGTTTGTGAAATCTGTTTTAACAAGGGTAAAGCTAGAAGAGAGAAGATGTGCTTTATTAGAATTAACGTGAAAATGGATGAATTGGTACTAACAAGGCATGAAAAGCATGGAACCTTATGTTTCTTAGTTTCTTGGGGTAAAATACCAAAAAAGTCATAAACCTATTGTATCAGTATCAATTCAATTCTCAATATTTCAATTAAATCAATTTAATTTTAGACTTTTTTAAATTGATATTAATTGAGTTAATTTGGCTAATTTAGACTAGAAATTGCCAACGTAACATCAACTATTCTACATGATAGAGCTAGCGCTAATATGGATTTTTTTTTTTTGTAATTTTAAGATTTTTTGAATTTTTTCTTCTTCTTTTTTCCTTCTTCTTATCTCCCTTTGCCACTAGTAACCACCTCCATGATGGTTAACAAAGGTCATTGGTAAGGGCAAGGGCCAAGATGCCCTCGTCGGCCTTTGGCGCGGGCCAAGATGCCTTCACTAGCCTTGCTAGGCAAGGCCTCTCACCAATGCTAGAGGCTGGCAAGACCACCCCTCAACGGCTTTTGGCGATGGTTGGGCAAAGGGACACATCATCGGCCTTGCTTTTGGCTAGGGCATCCAACCCTCATTGGTGGTCGGCAACCTCCACTAGCCATTACAGAGGTGGCGATTGGCGTCCTTATTCAATCATTCAAGCGCAAAATTGCAAAACACAACACATGAAATAACCTAAGCCTTGCAAATTCCATCTATCCCCATCCTCAATTGCCAAGCCTATTTGCCACTCTAAACTTAGGGCATCAACATTTCGTTTGAGTTTTTAGGAAATTCAAACCAATAGGGCAAGCGGTTGAACCAAAACAAATCGCAACCCAAATTGAAAACCTAGTACAGTTTTTTTAGCTTCCCTTTTCTTGCCCTACTTATTGGAACTCAATTGAATAAGGAATGGGAAAAAGAGAGATTTTAAGTTGGGCATTTAGTTTTTATTGAGAATTTCAATTTCGCTTAGTTAACCAAAACAAAATAACTTGAATTGGAAATAAGAACCATTATTTTTCCATCATATGACCCAAACCGAATTTGGTTTTGTCTTAGTTCTGACATCCCAACTCCAAACTAGGGAAGCTAAGCCAGCTTACCATTATTTGTTTGCGATCTCTCTCTCTCAATGGGTGCAGGTGGGAACGAGCGGATAGAGATGAGTTTTCTTTTAACCTAATTCCCCTGCTAAGTTCACTCGATTATTCTTTTGTTTTTTTTATTATCTAAAACTACTTCCTGGAATTGAAAAAGAAAAAGTTAAATAGAAAAGCCCATATCCGAGGCATCAAGACAAAACAAATCCCAAAGAGATTAAGGAGATAGACTATATAATTGGGATCTAGACTATTTAATCTATAAGTCTTACTAATTCAATTGGCCACTTGATTAGACTCGCTTGAGCAATGGACGAGAGAGAAGTGCTTAAATCAGCCTGTAATCACACGAACCTTCAAGACAAGAGCACTGATTTCCCATTGGGGTTGATATGAGCAATTGACCAAAGTAACCAAAGTTAAACAGTTACATTCGAGCACAACCACGTCGTTCTTCTTAACTTCAAGGAGAGAGAGAAGCAAGTAAAGCCGGGCCTCCTGATTAAAGAGCAGACGCCACGAGGGCTGAGTAAGAGTGAGTTTGAATTTTTAGAGATTTATATGACAAATATTTAATATTTACCAATAATTTATGAATTACAATGAATAAGTAAAAAATAAATAAATTAAAAATTTACGGATCATTTATATTATATTCCTTTGAGGGAATTAAAGGCGTCGCCATGTCATTAACTCCATTTTTTAATGTTCGTTTCCACTTACCTCGTCCTGAATATGACTAAACAATGCGCACGTGGGGGAATGGTAAGACCGCTCTAATTTTTTACGGTTTCACAAGACGACGCCCGTTACGTAATTTGGGGGTTTTCCAAAGACCAATCCATGGATACCCTACCCGGCCCGGCCCGCGTGAACGAATCGGATGATCCCTCACGTGATCTGACCTGACCTCACCGGCGGCCACGAGCGCCCCCCAACGCACCCCCACCAACGCACCCCTTTTTCCCCCAGTCCCCACCCACCAACACCGCCACCACCACAACCACAACCACAACCACAACCACAATTAACACCAAAAGGGCCAACCCCTCTCTCCTCGCGCACTATTCACCAATGGCACACGCGATCCGAACCGCATCCATCCCCCCACCGCAATCGTCCAAAGCACGCGCGACACGTGTCGCCCCCAGGACCAATCCCCCCACTCCCTTAGTCCCAAAGGCAAAAAAAAATTAAATCAATAAATAAAAGAAAAATGGAAAGAGAGGGAAAGAAAAAGAAAGAGAGGGGGAAAGGACAAAAGGCGAAGAGGGAAGACAAAGGAATCAAACAGTCGGCGCTCATGTCTTCGCCGACCATTCATCGCGTCCCTTTCTCTCCTTTCTCTCTCTCCTCTCCTCTCCTCTCTCCACCATATAAACCCTAATCTGCTCCTACTTTGATTTTGGTTATTTAGCGTTCCTTCCTTTTTTTTTTTGGGGGTTTCCTCTTGAATTTTTACTCGGGGGAGATTCAAATTTTTTTTTTTTTCGTTTTTCCTTCTTCTTTTTTTTTTTTTTTTTTGGGTTCTCGCCGTTTCGTTTCTGCTGTCAGTCTCGGATCGTCTTCCGTTTTTATATTTTTTCCCACGAATCGGAAGATGATGTCCGGATTCTAGTTCTCTCTTCCTTTTTTGGCCCGATCTAATTCCTTAAGTAGCTCTTTTGTTCGTTTAATCTCCGCTTGATTTGTTGAATCTTTTCCTCTTCCTTTGTTGTTCGCTTCGATTTCCGCGTCTGAATTGGCCCGCGAGCCTCTTGCGTCCCGGGTTTTTCTGGCTGGTTTTGTCCGGAGAGGGGAGGGCGCGGGTGTGCAGAAAATGAAGGCTAGTGTGGAGCAGGCGGTAGTCGAAAGGGTCGAGGATGGGGATAAGAAGGAGAAGAAGAGCCGACGCCGATCGAACCGCCGCTCTAAACAGAACAACTCAAATTCTGGTACGCCTTCTTTGATTCCCGGAGCTCGTTGGTCAATGCTCGCTTTGGCTGCTTTCAATGATTTTTTTGGGGGGGGTGTCATCGTTTTTTGTGCTTGAGTTTTTGGGATTCGAGGTGTGGTTGAATTGAACTCGACTTGTGGAGAGATGAAGTTCGTTGGATGCCGAGTCATGGGTTGCTTTTTGTAGCTGAGTTAGATGTAAGAACTGGTTTTGCCTGTGAAATTGTTATCTGGGAAGAGAAAACGGTTTAAGTGGCACCTCCATCCCTTTGGACATGGAGGCCTAGATTTAGTTGTAGGCTACGGTTACATCACAAACAATTTGCTTGCTCTCAAAGCAATCGACTTGGAGTTGGAGGAAAAAGCTCAGGATTTTGGATGTTCTTTTTGGTAAAAGAGGACTCATATTTCGAGGTTGCAATTGCCTGCACAGGTCGCTGATTGTTCATGTTAACATTACAATATTTTTTGGTTAGCATCATCTGGTAATTTAACCTGCCAACCAAAGGAGAGGATGAGTGTCATATGTAATGGAGATCTGGAATCAGGAAAATCTTTGCATGGTTATGAACAACCACTGCTTGTCGATATCGCAATATGCAGATCCTTCTCCTGCTTCTATTTCCTCTCTTGATGATAACATTTGTATTTTGCTTTTAGCTTTTAGGCGCCTCATTTCCAGTTATCAGAATTATGATTTTACAATTTGTTTTTTTGTAGAAGCTGCTTGCAGTTCAGTTAATGAGTCTCAAGGCGAAGGGGGTTTATCTCTTGCAAAAAAATCTCCCTCCACTGTCAAACATTTGTTATCAAAGTTGCCGGGGTTAAGCACCCATCCCTCAGTTGAACAGGAGTCAGCAAAAGCATCACATGTCTTGTTCAATTCCATGCCGCCAATGCATATAAATGACGAAGCTGATCAAGAGAAAGTGCAGGGGGTAGCAAAATTTTGTTCACTTGCATCTCACACTGGAGGAAGAACATTCTCCAAGTCATGTCCTGACCCAGTTGCATGTAGAGGGTCATCTGAGACATCTTCTAGTAAGGATTCATGTCCTTATCAGACTTTGAGCTGTGATCAGAGTAAATATTTCCCTCCGCATTGGTCTGTGGAGGTTGTTGACGAGGCTCTAGAGGTCAGTAGCTAACAAGTTATTGAAAATAAACCGATCATGTTTTGAATCTTCATATAATGACGTTTCCGGCTATATCTGTTTTAACGGTTTTTGGCCTTTTACTTCCAGAAAGGTGATGTCTTCAGGGCATTGTTTCGTGTCAATGCTCACAATAGACTAGAGGTTCGTTAGCTTTTCAATGCTCACATTGACCTTTTCATAGCTTTGAATGTACATAATTTTATCCCTGGTTTGTGGTTGTAGGCCTACTGCAAGATTGATGGAGTGCAGACGGATATCCTTATAAATGGCGTTGCTGCGCAGAATAGAGCTGTAAGTTAACATAGCTCATGAGCTGTGAGTTTTATTCTGACTGAATGAGTATCTCATGGTGTCTCCTTCGTTGCTTAGTTTAGCTGGAAATTTTTCTAGGTTACCGCCAGATGACTTGTTCATACTGTCAGCATTGGTGTATTATTTAATATATCATTATTCTTTGGAGAATTATGTGCCTTAGACCTGTACAAATTTGGCAGAAGCTGGGAATCTGATTCTGTTCAGTTGTTCCTTCTTCATACACGAGTCCTGCCGCCACACAAATGACAGTGGCAACTTTTACTTATGTTTGCAGAATTTTGTCAAGGAAGGAAGGAGAGGAGTTATGATAATATTCATTTTTCAGCATAGCAAACTTGTTCAAACTCCCATCTCATTTTTAAGATTCCACTATTTAATACAAGGATACTGTGACTGCTCATGCTATCATTTTTAGCTATTTCGCCTTTTTCTGATTTGCAAATTTGATTGGTTGAAAATTATGTCTCATGTGAAAGATGCTTAGTATTGTTGATGTATTTGGTTCATAAATATTTCAGCTTGGAGTGTTGCTTATTTGGTTATTGTTAATGTGTCCCTAATGTAGGTGGAAGGTGACATAGTGGCCATAAAGATTGATCCTTTAACATTCTGGACCAGGATGAAGGGGTCATTTGGGTCTTCCAACAGCTCTGCTGTGACAGAAGATGGTAATGTCTTCCAGGAGATTAATGACATTTCTGGCGATTCTTGCAAAAGTGGACAACGGTTGGAGATTTATTCTGAACTTGATGATACTGGAAATCCTATTGTTCCTGGGAATGATCATGGGGACCTCACTACTTCTGGAAATTCTGGTCAGTCGAAATCGATTGGTCAAGAAAGTAACCATATTAATGGATATCACCCTTCTGCTTCATATCATCTCGAGAGAGGGTCTACTGGCTGGCAGAATGAACCTGAGGATGCAATAGGGAAGATCTCTCTTTTGATCAGTTCTCACCCATCAAAGAGGCCAACTGGAAGGGTTGTGTCCATCATTGAAAGGTCATCACGTCGAGACACTGTTGTTGGTTTCCTTAGTGTGAAACAGTGGCTCAATTTCAAGGAAGGATCCGGAAAGAACGTCAAAAGAAATAAGAATTCATCATTTTTTTCTGAGCATGAATTCATTCAGTTGACGCCTACTGATGCAAGATTTCCAAAGATGATGATCCTGGCAAAAGACTTGCCTGAAGGCATCAGACAAAGATTGAAAGATTTTGACACTACATTGGAAATGGAGCTGGTTGCTGCTAGAATTGAGGATTGGTACGAAGAGAGTCCCTTTCCATACGCTCATGTCCTGCATGTCTTTGGACGTGGTGGTGAAATGCAGCCAAATATTGATGCCATCTTGTTTCAGAATTCCATTAATTGTTCTGAGTTCTCTCCTGAATCTATTTCTTGTCTTCCTTGTGTCCCTTGGAATGTGCCGCCATTGGAATTCCAACATAGAGAAGATTTGAGAAATAAATGCATATTTACAATCGATCCTTCTACTGCCACTGATCTTGATGATGCCCTCTCCATTGAAATATTATCAACGGGCACATATAGAGTAGGTGTCCACATTGCTGATGTGTCATATTTTGTAAAACCTGACACAGCCTTGGATTCAGAAGCTCAAAGCCGGTCAACAACTGTCTACATGTTGCAACGTAAATTATCAATGTTGCCACCTTTGCTTTCTGAAAATTTGGGTTCACTAAATCCTGGAGTTGATAGACTTGCATTTTCAATTTTCTGGAATATCAGCAGTTCTGGGAATGTTATTGATCGTTGGATTGGTCGGACTGTGATTTGCTCTTGTTGTAAGCTCTCTTATGAACAAGCTCAGGACATTATTGATGGAGTTATTGATCTAGGGACTGTTAATGCTTCAGAGAATGGCTTCCCGGAATTGCATGGCGATTTTGAGTGGTCTGATGTAATTACATCAACAAAAAATCTTAATGATATATCCAGGATCTTGAAGGAGAATAGGCTTAAAGATGGGGGTTTAGTGTTCCAGAACTCTAAAATTTTGTATTCATTAGATGAGGATGGAATTCCATACGAGAGCATGCTTTGTCAAAGGAAAGACTCAAATTTCCTTGTTGAAGAGTTTATGCTTTTGGCAAACAGGACTGCTGCTGAAGTCATAGCTAGAGCTTTTCCTAATACTGCATTATTGCGGAGGCACCCTGATCCAAATATGCGCAAGCTTCGGGAGTTTGAAGCCTTTTGTTCCAAACATGGTTTAGCATTGGATACTTCTTCTTCTGGTCAGTTCCGGAAGTCATTGGAGCAAATCGGGGAAACCCTCAAGGATGATTCTGTGCTGTTTGATATTCTTATTTCTTATGCTACAAAGCCGATGCAAGTTGCAACTTACTTTTGTACGGGTGATTTGAAAAACGATGAAGATGATTGGGGTCATTATGCACTTGCTCTTCCTCTTTATACTCACTTTACATCTCCATTACGCCGGTATCCTGATATTGTAGTACATCGCATGCTTGCTGCTGCTATAGAAGCTGAAGAGATGTACCTGAAAAACAGTGCTTGGAACCAGGGAGATGTAGTGGCCAGGTGTTTTTCAGGCATTTCTTTTGATAATGAGGCCACTGATTCTGGGGAGGGCCGCGAAGCATTATCTGCTGCAGCTTCAAAATATGGAGTTCCTGGCAGAGAACTTCTGTCAGATGTGGCCGCTTATTGTAATGAGAGAAAGCTAGCAAGCAGGCATGTCAATGATGCCATTGATAAATTATATATGTGGGTTCTTCTAAAGAAAAAGCAGGTGTGTCCTACTTCCTACTTTTGCTGGCACTTTTGCTAAATAACTATGGTATGTGCCCTAGAAATTTTTGCTCTTCAAGGAGGGAAATAGATCTTGTGATGGTAAGGGTTAGTTGTCTTTTAAAGACAGGTCATATATTTTTATTTTTATTTTTATTTTTATTTTTTGGGTCATTGTTTATGCTTTTGCCTATAACTTCATCTTTGTTCTTGAGCTCACCGAATGTGGTGTACAGATAGATGTGATGGCTTTGATAGTCCATCTCACTAGAATTATCACTGGCAATACAGCATCTGCTATTGCTTTCCCTAATGGTATAGAAGTTAGTGTGTATTTCCATTCTTCTACCTCATCATTCTCATCTTGTTTATTTCATGACTGAAACTTATATGCCTGAGGTCGTTTGTGGTATCTTTTCCCTCGAAGTCTAGATTTTATTTTTATTTTATTTTATTTGTATTTGTTGAGACACATTGCAAAAAAAGTGCGGTGATCTCATTTAATAACGCTGTCTACCTCACTTTTTTTTTTTTAAAAGTTTAGTCATCACTTATCTTTGTTGTCCCTGTATTGCATGGAATCATCTCGTAATTCGCAAAAAGTAAGGGCCTTATGCACTGCCTTTTATAAACCTAAGTTTGTGTTCTGGAGGAATTGAGTGATTCTCTTTTTTTTGTTGAGCAATTAAGTGATGATGTTCTTTATCTGCAGATATTAAAAACAGAAGCTAGAGTTTTAGGCTTGGGTCCCAGATTTATGTCCCTTTATATTCCAACATTGGCGGTGAGTATCATTTCTTGTTGGATTTGACATTTTACAGTTGAGAATGCCCTTTCTTTTCTTTTTCTATTTGTAATTTTTCTCACCTCGGTGTTCTGCAGATTGAAAGGAGAATATACTATGATGAAGTTGAAGGTCTGTATGTTGAATGGCTCGAGAACACATCTACATTAGTGCTTAGTCTATTTGCTTATAGGTCCTCAGTTAGAAGAGGTTCCTTAAATAAGTTCAGGGCACTTGAAGATGCTGCACTAATTGTGAGTTCATATGACCAAGAAGCAGACCTGGGTGGGTCTGCTGTGGGTGCCTATAACTCTGATGCCACAGAAGTTAAGAATTTGGACATTTCGCAACTAAGCTCACAAAGTTCTGAAGTCGATCCTATGGTTTTTCCAATGACAGTGCGACTTCTCTCCACCATACCTGTTGCGCTTCATGCAGTTGGTGGGGATGTTGGACCTATTGACATTGGAGTGAGGCTGTATATGAGTACCTATTTGAGGTGAAATGGTGCCGGTTGCAATGCTTCTGAAGAAACTCAAGGGAGATGAATAATAGCAGGGCGTGGATGGACTGGCGAAGTTTACTGTATAGATGAAGTAGTGAAGGATTGCTTATAGGCTTTAAGTGGAAGTTACTAAAGTTGGGATGTTTAATGAAGTTGATTATGTTGACAAGTGTCATGAGAGGTGCCTGTACAGGTCGATATGGCTTTTGGCTTTAGTGGCTGTTTTTTAACGGAAGCTGCTTAGCTGGAACGGGGCCGTATTTTTGTAGGCCGGTTCCTGACCTGGACTATAGCTTCAAGCATCATTCTCTGACTCGGAAGTTCTGGGGTCGGTTTCGAGCTGCACGGGGAAGTAGACTTTACCCAGGCTGTAACCCAGGAAATTTTTTGACTTAGGGTGGCCGCCTCTGCTCGTTCCGGTTTCATAGTGTTGTTTAAATGTTTACATTTTGTGGTCGGTTTTCTGTTTGGTGTCGAATGGCAGCACATTCCAATGAATAACATGTTTTTTTTCTTTTTATGCTAGACAATGTACAATCTGGGCATGTGTTTCTGAACGCTTGGTTTATCCGACATAATCTCATTTGGTTTTTGTGCTCGAAATCTCAGCATTTCCAGAAGAGGGCAATTTTTCTTTTTACTCAAAGCATGAGTTCGACGGCACAGGAATGAATTCACCAAAATGGTGGAGATCAACCAAAGGTTGAGATTATTACTTGAGCTACATGCAAATCACATCCTAAAGTGAGAGTTCATGGCTTGTGGCACTTTAATTGAGGAGATAGGGGATTAAACTTTTGGGGTTCCTATACATTGTAGAGGGCAAAATGTGGTTTCCGTTGAATTCGAGCTTCCACCAAGATGTCAATAGTTCAGGCTCTGGCGGGTACATGTTCCACTGTATCGTTAGATATTAATTCAACACCAGAAAGAGATTTAGATTGACTGCATAAGATATTTCGTACATGCCACTAGTAATTTCTCAAGTGTATAAAATACCTTCACCGAAAACCTATTAGAACCGGAAAATCACCTGGAAATGGGATATGGTCTTGGGAAAATTTTCATTTGTATGATTGTTACTTTCAGCAGAAGAGTAAACTTGTTAGATGATTAGGTTTGCTTGGCATACAGGAACAGCAAGTTGTAGTAGTTCTGTAGTTTGGGTCTTGACCGTAAAAAATTGAATTGTTAAGTCCTTGAGTAGAAAATAACCAAAGTTCAGGGGCCTTCGAGCAATAGTCTCCTATCTCGAGCGCGCGCACAGAGACGATAGCTTCTCAGTTGCATTCTCTCTCTCTCTCTCGTCGGTGCATCGTCGACGATGGCATTCGCGATTGGCTGGTACGGGCCTCTGATCGATCTCTCCAAAGCAGCTTCTCACGTCGGTGACTTTGTTCAGCTCCTCGTCTTCGTCCACCGTTCCGCTCCAGTCCAGGTTACCGTCGAATCATCTCTTTCCGAACGCCGATCGATCTGGAAATTCGGCATCCGCGATTGGTTTAGGACATGGAGTCGCGATTTGATTATAGCTCGTCTCGTTTGACGGTGCGGGGTTGTGCTTTCCGTTCTGGTTTGTCCATCTGTTTCCCAGTTCGCGAGTTGTCCAATTCGCGGCGGAAATACGAACGAGTTGCTGCTCTGGGTCCGTTTGAAATGTGTGTATAATGTATGCTCGAGCGCATGTGCGAGGCCGCGCTAGTAGGTTTGTGCGCACAACGGAAATGCGTTTACTTGTGTGTGTGAAATCCATAGTTACACTTCATAGGAAGGAGATACGCGATGCGCGATTTCTCTTAGATTTAAGCGTAGCACGACCGGATGGCGCGCAATATCTGCTCATTCTTGTTTCTGGTATTGGCTGTGACAGTACAAGTTATCCAAAGGTGGGGAGATTATCAGGACAGATGTTCAAGTCGGTGATGATACGCGGCCACGTTTCACTGTGTCGCTCTGGCAGAAGCAAATGGGGTCTTTGGCAATTTCCGGTGATGTTATACTGCTACAAAGTAAGACCACCCATCAATCTTTTTATCTAAATGCCGTAGAACAATAGGGAACTCACTTTTCGAGCTATTTAAAAGTTTAGGTAGTGCGATGAATAGTTTTTGGAATGAACGAAGTTTCATGTCATGAAACATATATTTCTCCTTTTATCATGCCACTCAGATGTTAAGGTTGCCAGATTCGGCGATATTATTGATGCAAGGACAGTCAGTTGTTCAACGCTTGTGCCATTGGTCCATTCTAATGAACTGATGATTTCTAAAGGTATGCTTCTGGTCATATTTTAGTCCTGTGTATGGAGGTTTATATATAAGTGAACTGATCAAGTCCCTCCATTGTTATCTTTACACATCTTTCCTTTGTAGTTCTTTCATGTCGCATCCCACTACTCTGTTTTCACATGAATGCAAAATGAGGGAAGTCTTTTCACAGTTTTCTATTTATTTGCCCATGGCCAACAAATTTCTTCTATCATTTTAGTATTTATTGTGCCAAAGGTGAACTGCTGAAAGGTCAATACTTCTGCTAGACAATACGAGATCTTTTTCACTATTAATGGTGTAAAATATGTACTTGGTCTTTAAAGAAAAAAAATCATTTCAATGACATGCACGTTCTCAAAAAAATCTAGTTGTTATCTTTTCTAAGCCAAATGTTGCTTATGGAAATTAGATGGAACCACCTCTGCTTTCTGCATTTACAGCATTTTTAAATGCTTGTTCCATGATCGCATCCTGTGATCACATTTTTTTTTTGTGTCTGATATCCTGTGATCACTTACAATGCATTGTTTTGGTATTCGTTTAGACATTGATGAACTGATAGGGAACTCCAGACTTGGCACTGCAGCAAAGGAAAAATTGAAGAAGGTGATTGGTTGGGTCAAGGCAAATGAACTTATCCTCCACAGTGTTAGTTCTTGACTATTTCAATCATTTCTTTTCAAGTTAAATCACATCATTTGTATGTGTGTGAGCTTTTACCATTCTTTTGAGTCACACTGCTAATCCAACCATGCAATAAAAACTATATTTTCTAGTAATAGATATACTTATACTTATGGTGTTTAAATCTTGGAAGATATGCCTCTGTACCTGTATATGCCGGCTATGTTAACCTGCTTCTGAATTCATTTTTTGTTGTTATTACTTTATCTGTTCCATCTGTGCCATACTAACTGTTGCCAGGATATGACCATAAATTGTTGCTTAGCAGAAGCAGTTGTCAAGAAACTGGAAAGTCATGGAAGTGGGAGAACACAAGGATTGTACTTCTATATCAGAAGTACTAAACCTGCATTGTTCGTGTAGGGCAATCTTTCTGGCATCTGTTGGTGAAATCTTTCTTCCAATTACGTGGAGACCTATTTGTGAAATTGAGAAGGAAAAGATGTTCATAAGCTGGAGAATAAACAATGAGGAAGGTGACTGTTTAGTTAAGGATTTCATTTGTACTGGCTGCCAGCTTTGTGGTTCGCCTTTGGAATTAGAAAATAGGTAAGAGATATTCATTTCTGCTCTATTGAAGGGATGCTGTGATATTTGAGCAACACCTTGATTTTAATGCTTAATTGGCCTATATTGCAGTAAGCACGTGCTCAAGCAGAACTCTGTTCCTCTCTACTGTGACAAAAGCTCCGACCGCCTTCATGTAGTGAGCCTGATTTACAAACCCTTCATGGTAAGGAGTTCCTCTGCCTTATATTTTTGCAGTTTTGTTACAGTTTACTAGTTAACTTCAGATTATCACACACAACAGGGTTCGACTCTATGAAATCCTTAATGCTCATGCTAGTCTGCCCAGTATGCAATCTGATGCAGAAAGAAGGATGAGGTCAAAGACGTTTAGCAACTTAACTTATTTTCAATATAAGACATTACCAAGCTATCATGGAAAGGTGTATTGTTGTTCTCCATCCGCTTACCAAGAGTACATTTTATAGAAAAAGAGGAGAAGTAAATCCGCAAAATGGTTATTCTGATATTTAGGGATACCTTGTTTCCAAACCTCATCACCATAAAATATCTTATTCACCCATAGCTATGAAACTTTTCTGTCAAATTTGTCTAGAAGGCTTCATGCTTTTAAGGCTCTTTTTCTTGGAGAATACCTTGAGATAAAGAAGTGATAACATATTGGACATTGGAAAACCATCTCCTAGATTTTTCTGTTGGAACCTCTTTGTCCTTTTAAATTCCAATTTCGTAACAATTTCTGACAGCTGTTTGAATTGTCTTTTCTAGTTGTACGTGTGGGATGAATCAGGGTCTCTACCGCTTCTTGTCAAAAACAAAGCTGCGGAACTGCTTTTTGGGAATATCCCTGCGGAGAGAGCCTATCTAAGCCTTGAAGCAAAGCTTCCTGTACACAAGTCTTGCTCCAAGGATGTCTCTGAAATCCATTCCCTCGCTGGAGACGCTCACCATTGCATACGAGTGCAAGGAGCATCCGACATTGTCTCACCGAGTGGGGATCAGATGGAGAGGGAGGAAAAGAACAAGTGCCACGATAGTGTAGATTTTCATTTTGTGTGGTTTGTCATTCTAAAAATGTTACTGCAACGGGGGAAAAATAGTCCTTTGAGATTCGAAGTGAATGTAGATCCCCGTCTAGACAGGGAAAGTGGGAGGTATGAAATGGTTACTGCGACACTGCCATGCTTCAGAAAGAAATAATTTGTCATCTCAATTCACTCTTAGCTAAAATTCTGTGGTAAAACGTGTCTGAATTTGCTGTGTTGTCGGACAATTTCAGAAAGTCGCCATTAATATATTAGTTAACAAACCTCCGGTTCAAGACCAATGGAGTTCGCGGGCCTCCTGCTCCTAGTCACTTTACCCCGCCAGCTAAAGAGAAGGGATGATCAATACCCCAAGAGTGGCTTTATCGGTCTCAGAGAAAGAGTGGTTGAAACATCTTTCGAATTTTCAGGTTATACTGCCATACAACAAGAGAATGTGTGGCAACATTATGCCTAGGAAAATGCAAGCACCATTTGGCAATTTTTGAAGAGTTTTAGTGAGATATAATTGCATTTCCAAAGATAGTCTGAGTATTTTTGAAATGCTAATACATCTTTTCCTTCCAACTTTACTCTTGCTAAAATTTTACAATTCCCAAAAACACACTTGCCTTGCGCGACATTGCCAGTGAAGGGCTCATCTCATGCAAGATTGGCTGGCTGGCACCCAATGTAGCTCACCGATCGCCCACCGGCCTCCTTAGCCCCACCCGCAAAGGTTTGAGGTTTTTTCAAAATAGAAAAAGTGGAGTAGTTTTTGATAAACAACATTTAAAGTTGCCTCTCAACGTGTTTTTAAAAGCTGCACTTTACCGAACAGTATATACATTTTGAAAGAATCCTGTCCCCTAAAGTCCATTGCATTTCCATAAAGGCTTTTCCCAAAAGCCAAACCAAACACACCCAAAATGCCATAATCTTTAAGCACTATAAAAATCTTTCACATCCATTTTTGTTCATATAATACGAAAGAGGTCCCCAAAAAAATGAAGAAAAAACACATTCTTCCAGAAAATCTTATTCGGAGTGAAACTCGCCTCAAATGAAGCAGTAGCAAAGGATTAAAGGAACAATTTGTTTTGCTATCCATCATCATTACTGTACCATTAAATCTTATACGAATGACATTGCTTGAAACTTGCCATAACCAAATACTTCAGATGGATGAACTGACAGTGGAACATCTCAAACATCCAATCCACGAAATGCCCTCAAGAAAGCTACAAAATGGCGTAGATCGGAAACAAACTCATTATGAAGAAAAAAGGTTGCAATCAAGATTCTTTTGCAGTCTCAGCCAAATTGGGGTCTGCTGCAGAATTCTGGGCTTCTAAAAGCTGCATTTGGCGTTCGGCATGCTCCCTCTCGCATGCGCTGATTCCCATAATGATGTCAAGCATGGTACCCGTTGTCCCAAAGAACACAAGAGGTGCCAGAGACTTCCGTTTTATACCCACTGGGATCGCTAAGAGAGCTCCTGCTACCGAGAAAACCCAAGTGCCCAATGCACTACAAAACAGCATTTCAGTCTACGATTCAAACAATTTTACTTCTCGCCATGATAACAAATGTGAATGCTGTATTTGAATGACAAATTGCGACAAAATAAAAAAGTGCTGGTGGTTTTTATCCAATTGAAACAAATTACATGTCTCATTGCTGCAGAGCACAAAATAAAGACTGTAAATGGACAACCGTCCATACTCAAGACAAAGATGTGAAAGGCATGACCAACAATCAGATGCTCCACCATTCCTAAAGAAGTATAACAGAAGCAGACCTGCTTGCAATTTACTACTCTAAAGCAAACTAAATGAATTCTATCACATCACATCACTGTTTATATTTCAGATCGGACGGCATGTGCAGTATATGCCTAAGAGTGCATGTTGGAAGAAAGAAACATCATCATAATTCTGATATTGACATCTCAAGATTGCTGGAGTATCAAGTGACAATTAATAAAAAGGAAGCCTGCATAATTTTATCTGCATTTTGACACTTTCAGAGTTTAAACATAAAAATCATGTGGCATATTGGCCTTCCTTACGTCCCACAAAGGACCGACCGTATCCGTGCTGTCAACCACTAATTTGTGGTGTGAGTTCGCCTTTCACTTGTTAGGTCTGGAATACATTAAGTATCCCTGCTATAAGATACACTTGCATTCACATTTCACACACACATGGAGGGCACTCTCTCTGCCAAATAGATTCTTTGTGCAGGTTCCCGATGTGTAATTGGGTACATACACTCCTAGGGATTTTCTGCGAACCTACTAAAGCTAGAGTACTTTACTCCAGAAGTTTTCAACTGACTAGAAAAGAAAGAGGGCTGAGATGGTCTAGTTAAGGACTCTAACCATGATGGTACCTAAACTGCAACTGTGCAGTTCAAAGTGGTAATATCCAAAAACTTTCAATTATATAGAGCTCTGGGTAATCAAGCTTAGAAGCAGTAGAAAAGAGTTTCATCACATGAGATTGAATGCACGAATCATGACGGTTCCCTACATTAGCCAAAAAGATTATCCAATACTTCTGTGTGAACAGGGTTTCCCCACAGATATGATTTTGACTAGTTTTTCCAATCCAAACACGAGAAGTACTCAATCAACATGATACCCACGCTAAATTATGAACATGCTGACATGGGGCATCACAATAATTCCTGTTAAAATAATTCCAAAATCAGCAAGAGCAAAACCCTACACGGTCCACCTCATAAGCAAATAAACCCAAAATATCAAAGATGAAGCAGAGGCTGTCTTATGGATAGGAAATCTCAATTCGACCTATGACAGGAACCCATCTGACAAACCTATGAACTACGAAAAGCAATGGCTCCCGTGCGTAACCACAAGATGCAACAATCTACTTGTTGTTTTGCAGAAGCTTTCTCATCCTGGTCAAATGCTATAAAAAAAATGCTGACAATATCCCCAACAATGCCAGTATAACGTGAGAAAATGCTCTAGAATTCTCAGTAACCAAGTCAAATTGCGTCGAATCAAGAATAAGCATATGATTATCGAGTCAGCAAGCTGCATTGAGAACAAAAAGAAAAAAAAGGGGATAGAGAAGACACCCGATGGCATAAACATATTCAGCTACACAGCGGAGCCATTACAAGTAAAAACCATTCAAAAAAACTGCTAGACCAAGTGAACTGAAGCAATGAAAAGCGGTTCTCTCTTCCACGCACTGGGGCAAAAGAAAGCTATCACTTTGAGTCTGACCCACAATTGATCTCCCCTTCAACAGGCGAATTCCCTCCAACGAGTCTAAGCCCAATGACCCATCAAGCATCAATCAATCAATAACGCATCACAGAAGCATAAGCGCAACCGAAAGCATTCTAGCGACGAACGAATTAGCACGGTCGGATGGAAGAAGAAAAGGGAAAAGAAGGGAAAAGGAACTGACTTGGAGACCGAGCACTCTTCGAGGTGCTTCACATCCTCTTGCCCTCCCATCTCTCGCGACCAGAATTAGCGTCCTCTCCTTTTCCTTCTGCAAAGATTCGGACGAAGCGAGCCAGCCTTGGAGGAAGATCGAGAGTGGAGTGCAAAGCCAAGCAGAGACCGCTCGACAGTAGCGCTTCTGTTCCGCGTAGACGAAGGCGAGAAGCGTACCGTCGAGCGTCGAGCCTCGATCGAGTCGAGGTTGCGAGAGCATCGCCCGACCCGTTTGATAACCCGATTCGCCCACGACCCGATCCAGATTACGCGTTCTCTCCTTCTTCTTTTTTGTCAGAAATAATCCATTACCATTTATGAAAGAGAACGATGACAATCGTTTGCATAGTCCAAACATAGAAAAAGTGAAAGAGGGTGTGGCGACATTGAAATCCAATTAAGTGGAAGGGACCTAGAGCTGTGGGTCTTGGCTAAGCCAATTCACGGCTCGATTTGTTTCCTCGATTCATATTTGAGCGAGACATGTGGTAATTGGGCTAGTGATTCCCAATAGTCCAACAGCACCAAGCGACAGGCCCAAAAGATAACCTCCCGGCCCAAAATTTGGTCAACAACTGATAAGTTATCAGTTATCATGTGCAGCTACAAATCAATTTGACCTCCCTGTACTTTCCTTTCCCCGAACTTGCTGTTCTGCTGCAACCAAGGAGCGCTTCACGCACAGCTAGGGTTTCTACTGATTACGCGTTCTCTCCTTGTCTAGAGTTTTTTTTAGCAGCGAAATTTTTATCGAGAGAAGACTCAAACTTGTGATCATACTTCTTGGATAATGAATTATTAGATGTCAAATGGAGAGAATAATGACATTTGTAATCGCCTTTCGTATTGTTTTGCATTTTAATCCTCAACGGAAATTAAGATTGCTAGATTTATGCACTCACAAAATTGGAAGAGCCAAAAGGATGGACAGTGAAACAAAAACATGAGCAAATGAAACACGAGACCTTATTTGTTCCGCCGCACGCATTTATGCTTTGTAGATGATATGGAGGAGCTGGCTAGAAGCTAAAGGGAAAATTGTCCAAAAAGAAGTCCTAAACTTATTATGCTTTTGTCAATTCAATATTAAACCTTTTAATTTTGTCAATTTTTTTTACCACTTTTTTTTGCTAATTGAGTCCATATGACCAATCTTGATTGAAGATTGATAATACAAATGTCGGCTATCCTATGACATGGTTGGTGTTGACATGGACAAAATATATTGGCAAATTAAAAAGTTTAGGATGCTTAGTACCTAACTACCTACAACTCAAATTGAATATTTTGAGAAGGGTGTCGATGGGAGAGCCATGTGGATCAAAAAGTAGACAAATGGCCTCAACTAATAATTTGATTAGTAGAGCTAGGTTAAGAGAAAATTTGAGATAAAGAATACAATTGTAGAATAAGAAATTTTGTAAGGCTAATCTTGTAATTTTTTTAAGCTTGAATCTACAAAATTGATGTAAATATGCTAATGAGATTGACTTTGGTCTATGACAAAAAAAAGTGACTTTAGTGTTGACATACTCTTATGTGAAAAATTCTAAACGTTTTATTTATGAAAAAAGTCTTTTGTGTAATGGATAAGGTAGCTTGGCATACATTTTAGTTTTTAATGGCCAAATATAGATTAATCATAAATGAGCTCTTAGATTGTATGGCCATTGCTTCATTAATGAAGTTTGTGAGTTTGCAATCTTTTTTTAATACGGGAAATGCCAAGATATTAGTGCTGCATTGTTTATGCTGTTATTATTTAGTTGCACATGACAATTGTTATCTAGTAATGAGTTGCATGTCGGTGATGTCATGTGATGAACAGCTATGCCACAACCTATTTTCTTGGAGAGGGACCTCCATGTTTGAGCACATGTATAAGACTCTAATAAAAGACAAACATTCTACGGGGTTAAGAGAGCGTGAAGTCCTATGCTTCACACATGAAATAATATGGCCTATTAGCCTAATAAGGCTTGAGCAACTTGTCATATGATATTCATGGACTTGAGGTCCAAGATTGAGAAAATAAATAAATTGAGTTGAATATGAATTTTGATGAAAATGAGTATAGAATATCTATCATCATGAGATTGTATGGTAATATATTTATCCTCATTGATGTAAATGAACCATGTAATACCATGTGTTTGATGCGGCAAGCTGTTTTCACAATTTTGTCCTCATGAGTTGATGCTGAGGATGTTGTTCATATAGATGAGTTATAACCAATGAAGAGTACTAAATAGATACTTACTTATGTATAGGATGGCTACTATATGACATAAGCCCATAATGATATCAATATGTCCATCCACATGAATTTGAGTGTCAAATCGAATATTAGGTCACAGCATCCATTTTTGTTGGTTGTACACATGATTATAGTCATTGATATATAATGGATGGATTAAATTATCTTATAAGAACTTAAATAAAATGTTGGTTTCTCTATTGACAATGATCTATGATATTATTCATTAGTTGTTATTATGTTGTTGTTCGCTCGGGTTGTTTCGTGAGGATCTCCTATTTTAGGCCTAGATCTTTCATCTATGGAGGTTAAACTCACTCCAAAATATATTACAAGTTGGTCAAGTTTGAGTTCGGCAATATTTAGATTAGTGCTTCCGAAAATCTCATAGTGCATAACAAAAGTGGAGATGTATCCATGGTACTGGGAGTTTTGATTAAGAATAACATTATTAAAAGAAAAGTTAGGTACACCATGTTTGTCTCGTTGTATATTGATTAGAGATTTAAATTGTATAGAAAAAAATCCGAGGCCTGACACCAAAATCATTAGAGGCTATGAAATGTTAAGTTTATTTGAAGTTTTGTGCTATATTATATGCTTGATGACAATATAATAAGTGAGAGGCGGAAGCGTTGTAATAAAGAAGAGGCGATGAGCTGGCAGCTGCAGCGCGCACAACTCATCGCACGGAGCCATTTCAATGATCGACGCTTCTCGTGTCCAAAGTGTAGAAAACTCTCCACGTGACCCATCGTCAGCTTCGCTCTCGCATGAGAAGGTGCTCTTGTCATCTTATGACGTGTGTACCGCGTAGAACATCCGAACGATCACACTCACGAAGCAGGAGTCGATGTTGACTCGAGTCTTAATCTAATCCCTCACTTACCCTCGAAGCAACCGCTGACAGAGACGAGGACGAATGAGCGAAGTTCCCACCACGCTTTGATCTATGCATTTCACATGCCGAACAAGAGTTCTGCATCGGTTTGCCGGTCAGCTCGATGAGCAGTTCCCTCGTCTCGGGACGTTTCCCCCACGTTGGGGGGGATCTCTCTATGATTCGAACCCGTGAGTGCAGCTTAATCGCCACGCAGCTCCAAACTCGCGCACAGATTTGAGGTGTTCTTGACTTGGGGAGTTGATGTCTAACTTATAATAAGAAAGGAGTTTCGGTGAAAAGGCAGTTACCGGGAGAGTGTCAGAACCAGCTCAAACTCTCACGTTTTGCACGACGAGATGTCGTCACGTGGGATTTTCTAACCCTCGAGTTCAACTAGCTCTCCACGTGTTGATAGTATAGGGCCAAAGCAATCTTTAGGGTTTAAGGGAATAGTAGTATGTAGGACCTTTAAGGTTTACTTTTATATACATATTGAATATTATTGGATAATACAATACACTTTTTTCCTCTCATATGGTATTAGAGCTTAGGGTTTAACCCCAATTGATGGAGTAGCCTCTTGCCACCGCTGGACACTCGCCAAAACAGTTGGCCATCGCCGGCTTGTCACCGTCGAGCGTTGCTTTCTTGCGCTTCCTTGCACGACCCCTTTCTCACGACCCCCTCCTTGCGTGACAGAAGTCGCAGCTCCATCACGCGACTCGTGCGGCTCCATCGCATGGCTCCCTCACACGACTCGTGCCACTAGCTGGTTCACTGGTCTTGGTTGCTAAGTTGCTGGGTTCCCACACACGACTTGCTAGATTGCTAATCTTGGTCGTTGATTGGTTGATGAGTGGCTGTGTCATCACACAATTTGAAGGCTATGGTCATCATTAGGTCTTGAATGACTTTTTGAGTCATTAGACTTGGTCATTGCTGATTTGATCATTAGACTTGATCGTTTCTTGAGGACGTCTTCAAGTATTGATATTTGCTGATTACTGCAGATATATGGGTTGGGTTAGATATATTTATTGATGTTTGTGGATTGTGGAGATTTCTTTTTATGTGGTAATATTGGATTATTGAATTATTGAGGCTGAGTTGTCCAAAGAAAACTAGCGTCAGAATTTTCTTATTATTATTTGGAGAATGGGTGATCCTCCAAAGAGGACGATGATCCCGAGAAGAATAGTGCTGTAATGACTGAGGTGATTTCCTCTTGGTCTAATAAAATTACTGATAAGAAGTTTGACGATAGATCTAACGTTCTTCAATGGAAGAAAATTTTGAAGCTTATTTTGATAGATAGGAATCAGCATAAATACTTAATTGAGTCTAAACCCAGAGATGATGTAACTTGGGATATTATTAATGCACGTATCATTGGTCAAATTTTAAACTCTATGAAAAGTAATGTAATTGATTTAGTAACTCATATTAACACTGTCAGAGAATGGTAGGAGTATTTGGATGTGTTATATTGTGATCAAAATAACCTTTCATGGATTTACAAATTATCGCGGGAATTTAACCGATTTGAAAGGAAGGGACACTTTATTACATAGTACTTTACTAAGTATAAGAGAATGTAATGTTCTCCATATTCCAGCTAATCTTCAGCAAATGCAACTTTAGAGAGACCAATTGGCTGTAATGAGATATTTAGAAGGTCTTGGCCCTATTGCACCACTCGCAAATACATTTGCTCAGGTTTTTTGAGTTTTTCGTGAGTCTTCTCAAGCTACATCTATGGTAGATAGTTCAACTCTTGTGTCCGAGTCTAGAACTGGTAGTGTTAGTAGGAGTGATAGAGGACACTAAGGAGGATATAGTGGACGTGGTGGTCGAGGGAGAGGTCGAGGCACAGGAATAGGAAGGGGCTGAGGTCAATAGAATAATGGTGGACGATCTCACGTGTCTACTAATACTGCAAGGGCCACACAAACATGTTATTATCGTGGCAAACCTAGTCATATTCAGAAATTATGTTATAAGTTACATGGAAAACAAGGGCACAAACAACAATTTGCAAATATTGCATATGGTGGCGACTCTTCTCCACAATCTTCTAATGGCAATGTAGTTATGTCTAAGAAAGAATTTGCTTGGTACAACCAGTCTAAGATTTCACAGCTTGCTTCTTCCCTGGCTACTTTGGTATAGATAGGTAATGCTACTTCATGCCTTTCAGTTAATTCTCATCCTTGGGTCATTGATTCAAGGGCTTCTAATCACATGTCAAGTCTTTCAGGTATATTTCCTCTCTTACTCCATCTTCATCTACAATTACCTTAGCCAATGGATCATCTACACATGTTAAGGGGGTTGGCACTATTCATCTAATTCCCTCATTGCCATCATCCTCATTACTTTACCTTTCACAATTTCCATTTAATCTCATATCAGTTAGTAAATTAACCAAAAAATTTTAATGTTCAATGACATTCTACCCTCTTGTATTTTTAGGATCTAGCTATGAAGAGGACGATTGGTAGAGGACGTGAGGTAGGGGGTTGTATGTGTTTAAGAAGGCTCATTCAGTTGCTTGCCCTAATATTACATCACTACATTAAATTCATTGTCATCTTGGTCATCCTTCTTTACATTGTTTTTAGAAGTTAGATTCTAGTTTTCGATCTCTTTCTAGTCTAGAATGTGAGTCATACCAACTTGGCAAATTACATCGTATGAGCTATCTACCTTGAGTCATTAAACGAGCAGTGTCTCCTTTTTTGTTAGTTCATTCAAATATTTGGGGTCCTTGTCGTGTGGTTTCCAATTTGGGTTTCCTATAATTTGTTACTTTCGTCGATGACTATTCTAGAGTTACTTGGTTATATTTAATGAAAAATCGTTCACAATTGTTTTTTTGTATTTCGTGCATATATATCTAAAATTTATACTCAATTTGGTGTGCATGTTAAAGTTTTGCAACGCTAAGGAGTACTTTCCTGCACCATTTTTTGATTTTATGACTCAACATAGTTATTCCATGAATCTTCATATCCTGATACATCATAACAAAATAGTGTCACTGAAAGGAAGAATAGACATTTATTGGAAGTTACCCGATCCATGTTATTTGAGATGAAAGTCCCTAAAACCTTTTGGTTTGATGCTATTCTAATTGTATGCTATCTTATTAATTGCATGCCTTCTTCCATTTTGAGAGGTGGCATTCCATTTTTTACTTTGTTTCCACAAGAGTCATTATTTATCTCACCACCTTGAATTTTTGGTTGTGTTTGTTTTATTCGTGATCATTGACCTAGAGCATCAAAACTTGATCACAAGACCATCAAATGTATGTTTATTACTCAAAATGGTTATCACCGTTATTCTCTATTATTGAGAAAATACTTTATAATTGCCTATGTTAAAATACTTTATAATTGCCTATGTCTCTTTCTTTGAGTCCACTCATTATCATGATGTTCCAATTACTATGTTTGAATTAGATGAAGACTTATATGTGACCATTATTCAATCAACTACTCAAACTTTTTCACCAATATCTCCACAAGAACCACCTCCTCCTCGAGTTTGGAAGCAATCCCCACGGATGTGGTTTGGAAGATTTTCTGAAGCTATACATTCTTTTGGACTATCTAGATGTAAAAATGTTTGCTCTTTCTTTTATAAAAGTTAGAGGGAAGCAAACTATTATTGATTGTGTATGTTGATGATATTAGCATCACTAGAGATGACTTGATTGGTATAGCTAAGCTAAAGATTTATCTTCAAAATTGAATTTGCATAGTCATAAAAAGGTATTGTCTTATCACAACAAAAATATGCCCTAGATTTACTTACTAAGACAAATATGTTAGGATCAAAGCCTCTTGATTCACCTATGGAACAATGGGCTAAATTGGCCTCTTGGCTTGAGGAATGAGAGATCTTTGATAATCTTGAGAGATATAGGAGACTAGTACGTAAACTGGATTATCTTACAATTACTCATCTAGATATTGCATTTCTAGTTAGTGTGGTAAGCCAGTTCTTGTCTTCACCTTGTACATCTCACTGGGACGCAATTATTCAAATATTGCTATACTCAAAGAATACTCCAAGTGAAAGAACTATTTATCAAAACCATGGTCATAATAGAGTTGAAGGATTTTCTAATGTTGATTAGGTAAGGTCTCCATATGATAGGAGGTCAACCACTGGCTATTGTGCCTTGATTGGAGGGAATTTGCTATCATTAAAGAGTAAGAAATAGAATATTGTTGCTTACTCTAGTGTCGAGTTAGAATATAGAGTCACAGTACAAATGATATGTGAATTAGTGTGAATTCAATAATTATTAACTAAGTTAGGCTTTAAAGCTTCGGTACCTATGACCCTATGGTGTGATCATAAAGTTGTACTGCATATAACTTCTAACCCTATGTTTCATGAGAGAACAAAACACATTGAGGTCAATTATCATTTTATTCGAGAGAAATTGCAAAGTGAATTGGTTCTTCCTAATCATCTTCAAATTGATGAACAACTTACAGATATTTTTACTAAGCCTTTGGTTAATGGGAGGATTGATTATATTTGTAAAAGTTAGGCATGATTAATATCTATCCTCCAGCTTGAGAGGAGTGTCAAAGTATAAGGGTAAAGTAGTCTTTAGGGTATAAGCGCAAAGTAGTCTTTTAACACCTTTAGGGTTTATTTTTATGTATATATTGAACATTATTGAATAATATATATATATGGAGGGATAATTGATTCGGTTGGTCCAAAGTATGTCCACCATTGGTTAAACCAATTCGGGAGGTTTTATCTCGGTGAATTTGTCTTTGAAGTATAGCAACCAGTGTGTGTTTCATTTGATTATTTTGCCCGTAGAAAACATTCCACCAGTGCTTGTTGGTAATCCCAATATGAATATGAAGCACAAAAAGGTAGGCTTTGTGTGAGTCTAGCATGGAATTTTTTGACGTATGTGGTTCTTCGATCCATTCATTGGGATGTATGATTCGATTAATCGTAATCATGGAGTAAAGAATATGGTTTTCGTCATTTTTGTCACGAAATGTTTGAAATTTGCTGATTCGGTTTCAATCGAATTTGTTCATAAAAAGGTAGAGGTTTATTCATATCATGTGATTTAAAATACCATCCTTCGGAAATATGTTTTTTGCAAATTGATTTGGATTGCTATCATAGAATCCATCCTCAACTGTGAGGATCAAAGAATGTTTTTCCTTTTGAAAAAATATAGATCTTGTTTGTGAGGAGGATGCTGGTGGTCGAATGACCACTTCAGTGATTTTATTTTTCTGCTCCATCAACTGGCATTCTTTTTGTCGCTGTATGGCCAATGGTGAAGGATTGTTACTTTCTACTATGGGTTTTGGAGTTTGGCTAGTTTGGCTTTGCCTGTTTGCTAGGATCATTGTTTGGAGGGCCATTGGATTGGTTCCCCGATGGCGGTATGCTAGCCAAAAGGCTTTGTAATTGTGTGAGATTGATGATGGGTTCAGGAGTATTGGGTATTGGTTGGCTATCTGGTTGGTTATGGTAATATACACGGTCTGGTTCGATTCCTGATTCTTCTACTGCTTGGGCCCATGATTTTTTTTGTAATGTGGGGTTTTTGGTTATTTTGGTATTGGATGATGATGATTCATCAGCTATGGTTTTGCCGGTGTCACGTTTCTTGGATCGTGATCGTGGCATGGTTGTATCCCCCGTAAAAATTCTCGTGTGAGGAAATCGGGCGGGCAATTTGTTGAACCATTTATAAATTGTATATCAAAATCAAAAACGAAAAGAATGGCCTCGCCATCTTGCAAAAATTTGTTTTGATGCAATATTTAAAACATTCTTTTGTAAAACATCTTTAGCAGATTTGCAATCTATTCTTAATAAGAATTTTTGGTTTAAAAGATCTCCTTGGAATTTGGAGATGGAAAGGACTATAGCAAGTATTTCTTTTTGATAGTGGAGTAATTTTGCTGAGTTGGATTCCAATGCTTGGATATGAATTGTACGATTGATTCTTTGTCATTATGAGTTTGTTTGAGTATTCCTCCATATCCTATTTCGAGGCATCCGTTTCAACAATTTTGAATGCATTTGGGTCAGCTAAGTGAAGAATTGGTATGGTTTTGATATGGGTTTTGATGGTCCTAATTGTATTGGTATGAACATCTGTCCAAGGTGGAGGATTCTTTTGTAACCTTTGATGTAAAGGTTTACAAATAATACTAATATTGGGGAAGAAATCGAGGACATAGTTGAGACTTCCTAGAAATCGTTGTAATTGGGTTTTATCTTTAATTTCATCGGGAATTTTTCAGCAAACGAAATTGATCTTTCGATAGGGAAAATAGTACCTGAATGGATATTATGTCCTAGGAACCTAATCTTAGTTTGAAATAAAGAAACTTTAGAGGGGGAAATTGCAAGACCACTTTTTACCATGATTTTTATGAATGTCGAAATATGCTTGAAATGTTATTCTATTCCTGAAGAGAAAATAAGGACATCATCTATGTATGTTATGATAAACTCTGAATAATGATTGAAGATATCATTCATGATTCTTTGGAATTCTGAATGGGCATTTTTCAGGCCGAAAGGCATAACATTCCATTCATATTGACCAAAAGGGACGGTAAAAGCAGTTTTATATTTGTCTTGTTCCTTAATTTGTATTTGCCAAAATCCTGATTTCATATCAAATTTGGAAAATATTTTTGCTCTACAGAGTCTATTTAATAGGTCTTTTTTATTAGGAATGGGGTATCTTATCCATCTAAGGGCTGTGTTAATAGGTTTATAATTTATAACAAGACGTGGGACTCCTCTTTCTAATTCCGCATTTTTGTTAACATAGAAAGCGAAACAACTCCATGGTGACTGGCTTTTTCTTATGAGTTTCTTCCCTAGGAGGTCTTTAATTTCTTTTTGACAAAAGTTGAGGACTTCATGATTCATTTGGGTTGGACGAGCTTTTGTTGGTATATCGGTTTCAACAAATCCTTGTTCGTAAGGAAGTGAAATGATATGGTTTTTTCTTTCCCAAGGCGTTGGGTAAAGTGGAGCATATGGTTTTTTCTATCCGGAATTGGAGATTATTTATTTTTTCTTTAATCTTTTGTTTTGTAAGGTTTTCTTCTAATCTTTTGAATTCTAAGTCTTCTTTTAGAAATTCAAGTTGTGTTTCTTTATCTTTAATGAGAGAATTGATTTCTAAAATAGATTTTTCTTGTAAAGAATTTAAGACCCGATTTTGTGGTTTGGTGATGAAATTGAATCTTATTTTCTTATTAAGAAAGTTGGTTTCAATTCCTTCATTATCAACAGTGAAGGGTTGGATTAATTGAATGAAGGGAGTTCCTAAAATGACTTCCTGTCTCATATTTTTAACAAGGAGGAAGGAAGTTTTATAAGAAACTTGGTTTTTTATTACAAGGGCTTCTGGTAATTTATAATTGATATTAAGTTTATCCCCAGAAGCTGATTTCAAAGTCTCAGAGGTTTTATCAAAATATTTTGTTGGGACAAGACCTTCTTTGATGCAATTAAGGTCTGCTCCTGTATCAAAGAGGGCTGTTGTTTCAATCATATATTCATTATTAATTTTTATAGAAATATTTATTAACCATTTTCTGGATGTAATTTCTGTTAATAACATTAGAAAACCCTGTTCTGCTTTGGTTTGTTGTTTCTCTTTCTGGATAAACAACAGTATTGGTTTCTTCAAGTTTACCGGTACTGGATTTTGAAATGGCTAATTGGATTCTGTATATATCATTTGACATATTCTTTTGAGCATTTTTTAAAGCTTGAATTTCCACCTTTTGTGCTTTAATTTCATTCGGAGGTCATTTATATTGACAGGTCTAGTTTGAGTTTTATTTCGCTAAGGATTTCTTTGAGATTGTAGGAAGAACTTCCTTTGGAAATTATATTCATGGAGGAATGGAGTCGATCAAGGTAAACTTGTCTATCTTCTCGGGTTTTCTATTTGGTCACCGTGCTAAGGAGGAATTCTTCTTCTTTAGTGAGCATATTTAGTTGTGGAGAAGTATCTTTATAATCGGAATCGAAGATGTGTCTAATTCATTGGCTTGTAAACCTTCTTCAATTGATTCACTAGAAGTAGAACTAGTATCGCTTTGGGCCGGTATATCCTTTAATGTATGTAATGTGTTTTCTTCTAGACATAACTCATTTAATTTTTTGCTAATTCTGCAGTATTTAGCAGTATGTCCTTTGTTACCGCAAGAGTAACATTTGACATCTTTGTAATTTTTTCTTGTATTATTATGTTGTCCTTTGTGTCTGTAATTTTCTTTGTGAGTTTTGGTATTTTTCTCAGGTTTTGATCTTTTGTGATAAGACCTCCGGTTCCTGTAGTCTTTGTCTTTGGGGCAATCTCCTTTACACTTGGATTTTGTCTTGCTATCATAAAAAGGATCATATTGGGCACAGAAATCTCCTAAAGTTTTGTTGCCTAGTTTTTTCTCTTTTTTAAGTTGCTTTTGTAGCTTGATAGTATTACACATTTGAGTGCCTTGTTTGTAGACATGTGAGACTATTTCTCCATAGGAAATGTGGTCATAAGGAATTTGACCATTATTGTCTTCTCGTATTTTGTCTCGGACTTGGTCTCCTATAAGTTTCGGTATTCCATCTAAAAATTTTTCTTTCCAGAAAGGTTGATTACAATCTGGTCTGATTAGGACTCTATGAAGGAATAAATCTTTATATTCGCGAAATGTCCCTAATGATTTACATTTCATATTGGATAAAAGTTCTTCATTTCTATCTCTAAGATGTGAAGGATCTCCTATAAAATGTTGGGAAATGGAATAGATGAGGGTGTTAACGGCATATGGGATGGAATGGCCATTATCGTCAAAAATTATTTGACCTACATCATCTCTTTTGTAGGCTAAAAGGATTTGTGTTTTCTGTTCTCGCAAGATAATTATCCCACCATCCTTTTAATTGGCCAGTGAATCCAGCTATTAAAAGGTTAGCAACGGCTTGGTCAGAAACATCTTGTTGGGTTTTATAAGTATTAGCAAGCATTATCATATTATTAAGAATATTTAAAAGGTTCGATTCGGCGATGCCATCAATGTTCCATTCATAAATAGCATCAGGAGAGTACTTATGTTGTGTTCTTTGGGAAGAGGATTCTTCTAAGGCTATGTCTGGAGGAGTGGCTCTTTGATGATACAATTTTTGGGGCTGTCGCCAGTTAAAATTGTTTATCTCATTGATGGATTCGTCGTCAGAAGACGGGGTTTTGTCTAAGGTGCTAATGGTGGCTTTGGATTTATCAAGAGTATCTCTGACCGTTAATCCTTGAATCATAGGAGTTTCTATTATGGGATTTGGTTCTTGTTTTATTAGAAGTCTCCTTTGTTCTATTGCTTTGGTAAATTCGGGGCTGAATTTTTTTGGTAATTCAAATGTTTTGAACAAGGGTTGTTTGGTGGAATCTACTTTAGGGTTTGTCTGAGTAGAATTCTGGATTGTGGATTCTATTCTGACTAATTGTTTTCCTATCGTAGACAGTGTTGGTTGGTATAATTATTTTGTTCAATTATCTTGGGAATATTAACGGATTCTTCCATTTTATCAGCAACTTTGAATGGTGCTGCCGTGACTGGCTTTCTCCGTAAAGGATTGTTATTTTCCTAAGTGGGGGATGTAGTGATTCTATAACTTCGTCATTTTCAAGTTTCCATTTGTAATGATGGTCTAATACCATTATTTCTTTTGGTTTCGTGAATTGTTCTTCAAACCAGTCAAAGAAGAATATGTGGGTTTCATATTTGTATATATAGTCATAATATTGTTTTTTAATTTCTTGGGCTGTATCCGCAAATATGTTGAAAAACCATTCTCTAATGGTTGTATTTTGTATTGAATTAAATTCCTGGTTGAGGAAAGCTCTATTTGGTTCAAAGTCTCTTTCTAAGACATTTAGTTCGTTATCTAATTCACTATTGATTTGAGAAAAATTGGGAGAGTCCATTCTTTCTCTAACGTGTTCAAGATATCATAATGTTGATAAATAGGTCTGGTTATTCCAGATCTATTGTCTAGACCATTGATTTCCGGCTCAAGAGGGGCTGTTGGAATTTCTCTATGTATTTGTAGATTTTGAGGTGTGGTATCTTGTTTTGGGGTAATTTTATGAGTACCAGACGTACTTGGTGGTATGGTAATTATGTTAGGAAGATTAGGACGTTGATCAACTGAGGTTCGAGCGGTGGCTGTATGAAAAGAAGGATTTGATCTTAAGTCAAAAGATTGTCAGGGAAATTGGATAGTGACTCTTCCTTCAGGATGTTGGACAATATTAGTAGGTTCTGAATTTTGGACAACTTGTTGGGGAATCTTGTTTTCTAATTCCCATTGGTCTGGTAAGGTTACTTTATCCCAATTTATGGATCTTGGGATGGTAGTGTTAGCTCGGAAATATCGGTTTGAAGGAGAAGGGTTTCTCCTTTTGGGCTTCTTTTGAAAGCATTTTCTCCGAAGGCAGAGGCCATGGCTTTATATTGTACTCTATAGACTATGGCTAAAGGGATAGATCCTTCAGCTACTTTATAATTATGGATTTTTACCGTAAGGTAAGAGCTTTGAGGATGTTTTTATCTTTTAACGAGACGTGAAATTGGGGTAGCAATCAAAGTGTATGGGACCTTTGCAAAGGCTAGTTTCTATAGTTCCTAATATGGATTCCTCTTTGGGTATTTCCTCAATGGATTTGTTGAAGTCTTCTATTTTTATTTCGTCGCACACCTTTCATTACCAACTTCGATGTGCTGCCAAATGTACGCAATTCACGTGTTAACTTTATTAAGAATATTTAAAAGGTTCGATTCGGCGATGCCATCAATGTTCCATTCATATATATATATTTTTTATTTTATTTTTCCTCACGTCGCACACCTTTCATTGCCAACTTCGATGTGCTGCCAAATGTACGCAATTCACGTGTTAACTCTCTCTCTCTCTCTCTCTTCTTTTTGTTTCATTAAGGAGACTTTGTGCATCAGGTCAAGATCGGTCACCTACCTGTTTCGAAAGCGTGCCGCAGGAACAGTCTGCCTCCCACCCACCCACAAAAATAAGCAGAGATTTTCTTATCACCGAGGATAGCACACCCGACGCATGACACATGAACTACCCAGCCAAAACCAAAGCTTGAAACCTTTTAAAAAGCAGGATCTGCACATGAAGAACGCAGTTATTCGAGGAGCGGGAATCAGAGGGGGACGGCGGATAAGCGAGAATCTCATCCATTAGCAGAAATATACAAGTGAGTATGTTCGCTCATCCAAATAATTTTTGGACATAAATTGGAGAATCATTGGCATATAATATGCTCGAAACTTAGGAGTTTGAATTCCATTGCCCTAGTGATGGGGATGATTAGTTAAGGGACCAATTGGGCAGGGATTGACTTGGATTAAACTAAACCGATTCAAGACCCCCGCTGCTTTCACTTGATCGTCACCAGGGCCATGATTGTCGATGGGCAGGGACAAGGATATCCATCAGAGCTCTTGGCATAATACCTGCTCATCAATAGGATAATTTAAACTTTCAAAGTGGGCAAATACACGAACACTTAAAAGGACAGGCTATCGAGAACCAGTTCCTATGAACGTTTACCAACCTAAACATATATTAGATTCATTTGCATCTGATAGAATGAATGGAATTTTTGCATGCAGTTAATCCACGAAATATTTGATACCTCTCAAATATCTCAAGTACTTTGAGAAAGCACAAAGTCTTCATCTATTCAAGTCAATCACCTCATGAAGTGAAAGAAGAAACAAGAAGAAAGTTCACCGTGGTTGACTCGGGTGGACATAAAAATGTCAGTTTTCGGAGGACATATGAACGTATAAGTACGTGGACATTATCGGACATATCTGTGTTCCTTCGAAGATCGATAACCAAGCCGGTGAACAAGGGTCCACCGTTTGACACTTGGGTTACTCATGTCTGTGACCACCTTGGCGACAACGTCTGACGACACAGCAATCGAATCGATGTGCAGATCGCATGTTTGCATCGTTCCTAGGAGGATGAAAGCGAGCGTAGTGGGTTACGACCGAACGACAGAAGCCGAGCTGGGAGCGAGCCGGCGGGATCGACCACTGAAGTGATGCCGGACTGAAGAGCCGAAAGGGCGGCGCTCGGGGACGTGGCAGCATAAGAGATGGGTCAACTCGGCCACCTTCGAACTCACTGCCGTAGCTTCATCGTAAGATCCAATCATGCGAGTGAGCTGAGTTGAAGGGACCGGGTGAAAACGTCAAAAGCTCGCGTCCAAATTGCGTTCTCAGCGACTGAGCTTTCGCTTCGTTAAATCCTAAGCGGAATCAATGGCTGAGCTCACTTCTTCTTTTACTTCCACGGATCCGCGGGCGTTTGTCTCGCACCGCAACGATTTCTCTTTGGCTCTTTTATACCAACGTTATTCTCGTCTTCATGAAATGATTAAGGGGGCTTGCTTGTTTAGAATCAACTCTCAGGAAATATGCCCTTTTGCTTTCTCATCAAATTTTAAAATTTATCCAAAGTTTCGAAGGATAAAAAAAATGAAAAAATAGGTGAACTAAGTGTTATTTGCATGTCATAACAGTTTCCAGTTCTTAGGATTTAAAAAAGTCAAAGTGTGTGCATCGTAAGAATGAGATAAAAGCAGAAAGCAAAAAGTGAAAATCAATCCGAATATGTCCTAAGCTTTCACGGGGCTGTGTTAAAAAAAATAGCCTGTCAAGTTTTGCATCTCTCTTGGTTCATTCAAATTCTTAAAAGCCCTACATTTTCAAATCTCGATCAATCAACTATAATCAAACCTTTAAGAGCACTTTTTAACATTTCTTGTACATATATCTACTCCAACTGTCTGCTCTTATAAGTACATATTTCCTCCTGTTTGATTAAGAAGAGGATTTTAAGCGGAGGCATTGCTCACAGGTGATTTCTATTTTTACCCAGTGAAGAAATGAGTTAAAATATCACGTCGCCAAGTGCAAAACTTGGC
Organism: Corymbia maculata; assembly: GCA_014182735.1. Classification (NCBI taxonomy): domain Eukaryota; kingdom Viridiplantae; phylum Streptophyta; class Magnoliopsida; order Myrtales; family Myrtaceae; genus Corymbia; species Corymbia maculata. The sequence goes on from CM024687.1 coordinate 32,227,139, forward strand.
CTCCACAATCTAGTGGGGGGCAAAATAAAGAAAGAGCCGAAGACAGGCAGAATCAGAATTACCCGAAAGTAGAGGGGCATTGCTGCAACATCACTGAGGAGCCGGTTAAGATGTGGGATGAAAAGCATATAAAAACCAGACCAACGCAAGGCATCGAATGCCCATCTTCGTCGTTGAAAACACTCCTTTTATATTGAATAAACCTATTCTCCATCGTCGCTAGCTGATCTCTTCCTCTGCCCTTCACGGTGTCTCATGCTTCATCTCTACCCCACCGTCTCCGCGCTCTGTCAAATCCCTCGCGAAACAAACACTCGACCCGCGCAGACTTCCATAGATCACTAGATCTCGTTCGCGTTTCATTAGTTAGCCATGGCCATGGCCATCGATGATGTCACCACCGTGATGGAGTTCTCGGGCCACAGCACCGCCACCACCGCCACCGATGAGTTCGATGGTGGCTGCTGCGACTGGAGCGACTGGTCGCCGATGGTCGACTGGAACGCCATCCCCGGCAGCGGCTGTGGCGGCTTCCATGACCTCTTGGAGTCCATGTTGGAAGACGGAACTGGACCCCACCAGAACCACCTACCCCCGCAATGGTGCGACTCTCCTCCTTCCGTGCACACCGTGGCTAATGACATGGAAGGCGACGAAACCAACGGCCACGATTTCAAGGGGCTGAGGCTGGTCCACCTTCTGATGGCCGCGGCTGAGGCGCTGAGCAGCAAAGGCGAGAATCGCGAGCTGGCTCAGGTGATATTGGTTCGGCTCAAGGAGTTGGTCTCCCCGGCCTCTGGCGGCGGCGGGACCAACATGGAAAGGCTCGCAGCACACTTCACCGACGCGTTGCAGAGCTTGCTGGAGGGTGCGGGGGCCCAAGGTGGCGGGAAGCACCCGATTGGTGGCAGGCCCCACCGCCAAGGAGGGTGTTACAGTCAAACGGACGTGCTCGTGGCGTTCCAGCTTCTGCAGGACATGTCGCCGTACGTCAAGTTCGGGCACTTCACTGCCAATCAGGCCATTTTGGAGGCGGTGGGTCACGAGAGGCGGGTCCACGTGGTGGACTATGACATAATGGAAGGCGTCCAATGGGCCTCCTTAATGCAGGCTCTCGTCTCTCAAGAGGGCGGCCGGCCGGCCCCGCACCTCCAGATCACGGCGCTGTCCAGGGCCGGCAGCGGGCGCCGGTCAACTGCGACTGTCCTGGAGACAGGCCGCCGCCTGGCCGCTTACGCGAAGTCCGTCGGGCAGCCCTTCTCGTTCCACCAGTGCAGGCTGGACCCGGACGAGACCTTCCGCCCGGCCGTCCTCAAGCTGGTCCGGGGCGAGGCGCTGATCTTCAACTGCATGCTGTACCTGCCTCACTCCGCCTACCACCCGCCCAGCTCGATCGCCTCCTTCCTGTCCGGGGCCAGGGCCCTAAGCCCGAGGATGGTGACGCTGGTGGAGGAGGAGGCGGGGCCGACGGGAGATGGGGCGGGTTTCATGGGCCGGTTCATGGACTCGCTGCACCACTACTCGGCCATGTACGACTCGCTCGAGGCCGGGTTCCCGATGCAGGACTGGGCTCGGGCGCTGGTGGAGAGGGTGTTCTTGGGCCCGAGGATAGCCGGGTCGCTGGCGCGCATGTACCGGGGCAGGCCGGGCGAGGGGGAGGAGGAGGAGGAGGGGGCGGGCAAGGGCTGCTCGTGGGGGGACTGGCTAGGAGCGGAGGGGTTTAAGCCGGGGCGAGTGAGCTTCTCGAACCACTGTCAGGCGAAGCTCCTGGTGGGGCTGTTCAACGACGGGTACAGGGTGGAGGAGGTCGCCGGGAATAGGCTCATCCTCGGCTGGAAATCGAGGCGTTTGCTCTCTGCCTCCATCTGGACGGCTGCCTCCGATCCCGATCCGTTAAATTAGAAGATTAACCATCGTTCCACCGGAGAAAAACTCCGTTTGACGACTGTCGTTATTTGCTCTTCTTTTGTCTCGGAGCGAGGTAAAAAAAAAAAAAAAAAATGTCGAAGTGACTTTTAAGTGAGACCAGCTCCCCCTTTGCTTTTCAATGATTAATCATGGCGAAATAACTACTTGAAATGAACGTCGTTGCCCTTTCGGCCTCGGCAATGGCAAGTCGCTCTCTCGGGAGTCAGGACCACGCGGTTCGACGGTGTCCCGGACCAGACACTTCAGACAAAAAGTGCTGAAACCCGCACGGCACTCGCTGATTATTCAAAGAAGCGACTCGTGATCGTGATTCACATCGTCGGCACTATCTCACGCGGGGAGGCTGATGCATCGGTCAAATGAGCTTTCGAGAATAGAAACGTCACGAGTAATCTAAACGTGTAAAATGGGCAAGGAGATTATGATGACAAATCAAATCTATGACATTGGACTTTGATGTCGTGTTATAATCGGGCTATGAATTAAACATTTTTATCTTGCAAGAAAAAACTATTTCAGCATGAGAAATGTCTCCAGGGATCTTCCTAAGTGTCTCCTAATTATCATCACATTTTACATTGCTTTGACCTTAGGCTAAACATGAGGCACGCTTGAAAAGGGAGAATGGAGAGGTTGAGTTACCTGTCACATTTAAGAGTTTTATCAATCACTAAGATTTGTCCTCATGGCCATCCTTCCCATATAGGAAGGAAGAGATAGGGAGTTTGAATCCCTATCTTCTCAAAGGATTAAGGTGGGGGCATTTAATTTTAAGTGTGGATTTTAATTTTCATGCGCTGCAAAGAAATAGAGCAAAAGCCTAATAATAAGCCATAGATTCTTGAAGGAGTAAATCCCACAATAATTTATAATTATTTGGTATTTGGTATTTTATAATCTAGAATAAACGATTATTCTCATAGTAAATTAAAGACTGTCACTCGATGATTTCTCTAAAATAAAAAATAAGTAGTTTTTTTAGGTAACTTAATTAGGACTCATCAATGCTTTTATGAATTTTTCAACTTTTTTTTTATAGCTTGCAAACTGTTAATTTTTGTATTTACTTATTAATTTCTATGCACGAAAGTGATTTGCCATGAAGTTCTAGGTTAAACCATTTCCAAATTGCTAGAGTAGATCGAGTTTATATTTATTCTTCTCGTCTATATATATATATATATATATAGTAATCTCATCTCGATCATAGTAGTGTATATAAAACGATGGCAACAAATGTATCGATCCAATGGATAATTTGATTGGTGTATTCATTAATTGTTGATTTTAAAAAAAAATCGTGGTATATCACAAAATTAGAGTCTAAGGGAAGAAATAGGAAGGAAATCCGCATTGGGGTGGAAGACCTCGCATTATCACTCTCGTACTCCCACTCGCCCGAAAAGAAAAAAATTAGGAAGGAATTAAGATGACTTATGAAACCTAGATAAGTCCTTAGAAGGCTTATAGGAAATTAGAGGGAAAAACTCTTCTAGGGAGCGTGACCCCTTGTGCTCTTGTTCCTAAAGGATGGGGCTACATCCTATGGTAGGATGCACTCAGCTGATAGGCATCGGGCCCTCTTTGGGGTGTCCCCTAGTGTAAAATTGAGGGGATAGAGATAGCTTTCATGCCTCAGGAAATATAGTGGCAAGGTAAAAATCCGTAAAACTTTACATCTAAGTCGATCTTTAAAAAGTTTAAAGGGAAGAAATAGACAAAAATCCATCCTAGGATCACCCAAGAAGATAGAGATTAGATAGGGATTATGGGGACCTATGATAGTGAAAGTAGACATAACACGAAAATTTCGGTCTTGGCTACCGTCGGTAAGTAGATATAATAGCCTCCCTAGCCTGGAGTAAGTAGGTGAAGATATAACCCTTCCTAGGCTTACGCCCAAGTCAAGATAACTGGCTGCCTACCTTGTACCCTTGGCTATCTTGACTTGGGCGTCCGAAAATGGTTAGTGATGCAATGGCCTTCATCAACCGTATTGATATCTTCTCCATGTACTACGTAATTGTATCCTTGTCTTCGCACCTTCCTCGCAGCCCAACGTGAGAAATCCCGTGGGCCAGCCAATCTCTTCGCGGCCCAATAGCACCTCCCCTCGTGCCTCATGCACGCACAGTCACAGCGATTCGGAGATTCCCCCCGGAACGGAGGCCGGGATCGAGTCCAAGTTCATCCCCCCGCTCTGACTCTCTCGCCGCCGTTGACTCCGACACTCGCCATCTCTCCCCTTCTTTTTTGCCGCTTTATGAACCCTAGCTTTCCTTCGCTCATGCAGACTCAGTGCACCTGGTCATGCCACCATGAGATGCTCGGTGCGCTGAGATCGAAATCCTCGTCCCTCTTCGCTTCCTCCAGGCATCTCCTGCGCCAGTTCGCCGCCGGGAGCGGGAGCCGCCGGCCGCCCTCGTTTGCCGCCATGTCCACCGCCGCCACCGAGAAGGAGGCCTCTCCGAACCAGAAGGAGTCGGCCGGCAAGCCCTTGCAGGTGGTTTTCGCTTCGAGTTGTGATTGATTGCGATTCGCGTGTGTCCGTGTGCCTTAGTCGGGATGGAGCTGAAACTGAGTAGTGCGATGCGGTTGTCGTTTAATCCTCTCGGTGCGAGGATACGTTGGATGCGCGCGCCGGAGTTATGTGTTGATATGTGTTTGGAGTTATATAACGTTTGTCTCCTCTGTCTTTATCGATGCAAATCTCCGTCACAATCTAGGGGTGATTGCTTGCGTTTTCTGAAAGTTTTGGGCGCTTTTGGTTGGGGCAATTAGGAATTCTGCCATTACTATTTTGTAATCGATCATTCCTAAGTAGTGATTGGGCCGGAGCAGTCAAGTACTGCAACTACAATGGTGTATCGGGATGCATAGTATGGTCATTGGGTTTTTCTGGTTTGGCCTTTAGATGAGTTATTGTGCATTCTTGTCTTTGACAATTGATAGGCCACATATCAATCCCATGGTGATGATGAGTCTTGAGACTTGTTTGTAAATTCACAAACTGTTTGTTAATCTATCAGAAAAGGCAAAATGCCTGTCTGCCTGTCGTATGGATCCATGCCACTTAATAGGGAACTTGACTGCTTAAATAGAGAGTGGGCTAGGCAGTTGCTGCTTAAATAAATTGTGTCGAACAGCTCTAATGAAATTTGTTGAACTACAAATGACACCATGAAATTTCATTAATTTTAGAAGTGATGCCTATCTCTTCCAGTTAAGTTGGAGCCTCCAGGTTAATGCTGCTCTGCTTCCCTTCTATGTAAACAGAAGGTTGGTAGAGACTAGATCAAGTTCAATGTACAAGGTCCTTTTAATCTCCCTGAGAATTACACTGGTGATCAGAAGTGGAATTTGATGGCTAGGCTAAATTTCTGCCTTTTCCTACCATTTCCCACCCTTTCACAATATTAGTAATATAACGAGTGGGCCTATGTAAGTAGCCTGCTGGGTTGTTGTAGTTGTTGGTACAGTATTGCTGTAATTGTCTCCTAATCTACTAATGGCTGTGCTCCAGCGGCTCTAATTTCTGATGCTCTTTACATTGAAAAGTGCCTAACAGTGTGTGGTTTGACTTTTGATATCCTCGCTGATTGCAATGTAGCATCTGTACATAAGATGATTATTGAAATTTTAATGTAACAGAAGGAAATATATCGATCGTCTTATTCCTGAATCGGGGCGGAGAAGGTTTGCCCCTTTTACTGGAAATAGGACATCTGTCAGAAACAAAGAGTTTCATATCAGCACTACTACCTGTTAGACATGCGGTAGAAGGTTCAGGAAAGTTCTGGAAATACCGGAAGCTGATGGATTTTAATAGTAAAAACAACTGTTAACTCTGGATATCAATTGATATTGCTGCTAGCGAACAACAGACGCTTTACTCGCATGACCTTTGGCTTTTGTTGCAGGTTGCCCAATAGTAATGTATTCTTCCCTAGATCCATCATGGTTCTGCTTTGTCTTTTTGGATTCTTTGGGTTAAATTCACCTGCAAGGAGTGTGGGACTCTTCCTCCCTTTCTTTTCTTTGCAAGGGCTGATATTTGTTTTAATAAATTGGTTGGCATGCCGTTAGTGCTTCATGAAGAATTTCACTTTACTTGTCAATAAGAAAAAATGCCCAAGCAAATATTGCGGTCTGGACTTTGCTCCATTTTCTCAATGTCTTTGTATGTTAAGACAAGGCTTTATTGAAATTCATGATTTTGTGTAGTAACACGATCTTTTCACCCTTTTGTTGCTCTAATGTAACAGTTTCATTCCTATGCAGGTTGCAAAGCGCTTGGAGAAGTTTAAAACAACAATATTTACACAAATGAGCATGCTTGCCATCAAACATGGAGCCATCAATCTTGGACAGGGCTTCCCCAACTTCGATGGACCTGAATTTGTAAAAGAAGCAGCAATTCAAGCGATTAGGGATGGCAAGAACCAATATGCCCGGGGTTATGGAATACCGGACTTGAACTCTGCAATTGCTGCTCGGTTCAAGAAAGACTCCGGCCTTGTGGTGGACCCTGAGACTGAAGTTACTGTTACCTCCGGGTGCACTGAGGCAATCGCTGCAACTATATTAGGATTGATAAATCCTGGTGATGAGGTGATCCTCTTTGCTCCTTTTTATGACTCTTATGAAGCCACTCTGTCTATGGCTGGTGCAGACATAAAATGCATCACACTGCGCCCCCCAGATTTTGCTGTCCCAATTAACGAGCTCAGGTCTGCAATATCAAAGAAAACCCGTGCAATTCTTATGAACACTCCCCATAACCCTACTGGAAAGATGTTCACTCGTGAGGAGCTTAATGAGATTGCTTCTCTCTGCATTGAAAACGATGTTTTGGTTTTCTCTGATGAGGTCTATGATAAGCTGGCTTTTGAGATGGATCACATATCCGTGGCCTCTCTTCCAGGGATGTATGATCGAACAGTGACCTTGAATTCCTTGGGGAAGACATTCTCATTGACCGGATGGAAGATTGGATGGGCTATTGCTCCTCCACACTTGACGTGGGGAGTGCGGCAGGCGCACTCTTTCCTCACATTTGCTACCAACACCCCCGGACAGTGGGCCGCTGCTGCTGCACTGAGAGCCCCTGATTCTTACTATGTGGAGTTAAGGAGGGACTACGCAACAAAGAAGCAAATTTTGGTGGAGGGATTGAAGGAGGCTGGTTTTAAGGTATTCCCTTCAAGTGGCACGTACTTTGTAGTTGTAGATCATACCCCTTTTGGTCTGGAAAATGATATCGCCTTCTGCGAATTCTTGATCAAAGAAGTTGGAGTAGTGGCGATCCCGACTAGCGTATTTTACTTAAACCCGGAGGAGGGAAAGAACATAGTGAGGTTCACATTCTGCAAAGATGAGGGAACTTTGAGGTCCGCAGTTGAGAGGATGAAGGCAAAGCTGAAGAGAACATGAAAGGGCGGGGTCAGGATCATCTTGAGCAAACCGTGTCGACAGACGATTCTTTGTAACATCGAGCATCTGGAGCCGGAGATCATTGGATTCTTGACTGTAAGACGATGATTGATCGCTCAACTTACGATGCGATGATGCTGTTCCAATTAAATTATCTGTGTTGCGTGGCAAGTGTCACAAAGACGCCATAGTGAATGGAATAATCCTTGCTAAATTCTGTGGCTGTTCTGTGTCATCTGTGAGACAGGCTCAAGACTTATTTAGTTTGTAGTCTTCTTTGTCACCCCCTTAATGGTTAGCTTTTCCGGATGAGCATGCTTGAAAATTTGCATCTTATGGGCCGGCCTGGCGCACACTTTCCATAAGAAATTAGAAAGGAATCGATCACCATGATTGGCCATCCTCCATCATGTCATATGACCAATTCAGCAATTGAGAATCCTCCACGGAGACATTAATTTCCGTTTCCCCTTCTGCGGTGGACACGTGGGGCCTTCTGGAAAGCCCTAAAATAAGTCGGTCATCACCTCATCTACGGTCCTGTACATGCAAATATAGGCTTCTGCTCTTGTCAAAGGGAGAAAAGAAAATTCAAAGCCGATTCGATTTCTGGGGGTGAAGGTCCTTCCATGTCGGGTTCAGCAAATCGACCGTATTAAAGACGGACCGAACTCGTCATGAGATTTATCGCCCAAAAACATCAACGGGGGCCCCTACCCCCCCACCCCCGCGCCGTGCACTCCATCGCATTGAAGGCGTCTCACCAACGCCCTTCGCGAGCGGTTTGATTGAGTCTCGCCACCCCCTCCACGAACAAATCACGACTCCCATGCGCACGTCGAAGAAGCCGAAGCGCGTGCGCCGATACCCACGTGTGAAAACGACGAGGGTATCTTTCTTTTTCCCTTTATTTGCAAATCGAAAGGGAAAATGAATTGTTTACTTTGAGAAAAACGGCATGAATAATAGATGAATTTTAATTCGATGCACAATCTCATCCCTGAATCTTTGGCCCGATATTCAACATGGCTATTGAACTTTTGAAATAGTTTATATAATTTAGAGACTGTAATAAATATTCATTAATAATTTATGAATCACATTGAAAAAGTCAAAATTTTATTAATGATATTACATATTATGCAAAATTAATTTATCACATTACTTATTGGACTAAAGGGCAGGAACAATTTGTAATGTTATCCTTTTAATTTGTGAATTTGAGTTTATTTAGCTCTCTCTCTAATTTGCAAGGTTTACACTTTTTATTAAATTTGACAAGCTAGTGGAGGAGGTTTGATCATATTGATTTGATAAGTTTTCAAATTTAATTACATTTTTTGAAGGTTTTAAGATTTAATTATACTTTTGAATGAATTTTAAAACCTTAGTCACACTTATCCATTTTCTTTAGCAAAGACTCATGGTCTTACCTACAATCTGTGTAGTTTACCCACTTATTTCCTAGAAGACAAAATTAAGGGGTGCAAAAGAAAACAAAATAAAAAAATGTATAATTAGCCTCATTCGATCTGCAATCTAACCCGCACTCCTTTAATCTGGCAAAGCAACTCCATATATCAAAAGAAAGAACTTTTTTAATGAGTTCGGAATAACAGTCATCTTGTACTTTTATTATAAATTTTAAAAATTCCTTTTCTTGTCACTCAAAAGTGGTTCCTACCCCTTTAGAGAATGTTTACTGTCGCTTCCCCTTCGTCGGATTTTGCTGCGGTAAACCTGACGTCGTAAATGAAGTTTGTACAGTCCGGATCACCATTGCAACGTCCATTTTACACATTTCGAAAGGCGATTTAACGAAAGGACTAGATGACAAACGTTTTCTCTAAAATGCACGAACATCAGTCGTAAAACAAACGCGATGTCGATTTCAATCATCGAGTAAATATTCAATAATCACCGGCGGCACGTAGGAAATGCCTTGTGGGGACTTGGAGTCAAAACAGAAATCGGTTTTGCTACTGGTGACGATCACATGGATTTCCACCCGAGACCCCTTCACACGATCAACGAGGGCATTCCCGATCTACGTTTGGTCGACTCTAATGCGACATCGATCCCGGGATCTGCTCACCGATGTAACGGCTAATGCGCGGCGAATTAAGACGCTAGCCGGGGAGCCCCCGAATCTTCTTGCCGGGCTCGACAATACCGAGGGAGGGAAGCCGGAGCCTGGCGAGGCGCGCTTCGCTTTAACCTCGTGCCCTTAAAAAAAATGGCGCAGTGAATTCACGAACAAGAACTGCTCGCGGCACGTGCCGGGCAGGGCCTGCGCCTGCACCACCGCCCGTGGGCCCCAATACCCCCCCGAAAGAAAGAAGAAAAATAATTAAAAAAGGATAAAAATAAAATAGAGGGAGAAAGTGCGCTGAGGAGGGAAAGAGAAAAGGCGGAGGGGACGGGGGGAAATCGAGATGGAAGCGGACCATTTTCCATATCATGGGGACAGATGATAATTTCAACTCCAACCCCAATTCCCATCCGACGGCTCCCGAACCCCCCGCACCCCGCGTCCGGACCGTTAGATCCCCCTTCCCCCATCGGACGGCCCACATCAAACTTCCCTCCCTCCTCCCTCCCCCATAAATTCTCTGTCCTAACCAGGTCCAAATTTCAAAGCCCCCCTTCTCTCTGTCTCTCTCCAGGCGCAGCAAGACATTTTTTCGTTATACGGTGAGAGAAGAGGCCTTTCTCTCTCTCTCTCTCTCCGCAGCAGCAGCGAACTGCACCCCACTTATCTTCCAAGTCACTCCTCTCTCTCTCTCTCTCTGCTTATCCTGCGCACACCCCCCCTCCCCGGGTCACCTCCACCGGCCGATGATGTCTCCGGCGTCGTCGTCGAGCACCGCCTTCCTCCTCATCAGAATCTCTCGCTACCGGCGGCACTGAACAGACCCCTCCTCCTCCTCCACCCGCACAAACCCGAAACTAACCGAGATCGAGTCCGGCCCCCCTAACGGCTGGGATTTGAATTGGATTTCAGCTCTCGTGAGCTTCCCGGCAAATGGAGGGACCGAAGAGCCAGTCCTCCGCCATGCTCACCAGATCGAAGTCTTCCCTCCTCCGCTCCTCCCCGACCATCCGCTCCTCCATCCACAGCCTCTCCTCCGTCGCCGAGGACGACTTGCTCCCTTCTCACCACCACCCCCAGCCCCAGCACCAGCCGCAGCAGCAGCAGCAGCGCGATCCGGTCGACGAGCAGAAGGCCAGGCGGCGCGCCCCCCGCCGGCCCGGCCCGACCGGATCGAGCCGGTTCCGGCCGGCCCTCGCGGTGGCCTCCCTGGCCTTCTCCACCCTCTTCTTCGTCTGCTTCTTCAGTTCCAGGAGGGACGCGGCCCAGACGACGACTGCCTCGGAGAACCTCCTCCTGGCCCTCATCTTCGTCGCCGTCGCGCTCTTCTTCGTCTCCAGGAACAAGCCCCTGATCGAGCGCAACCTCTCGACGATTAAGCACCTGTACAGCCTCAACGCCAAGAGGCTAGGGTTCGCGCGGGGCAACGGCAGGGGCGTGCAGTGGTTCATCGGCGGCGACTCGAGCGCCGGCGACGCCAAGGCCGCCATCAGGGAGAAGAAGAAGATCATCCGCGAGGGAGTGGAGTTCTACAGCAATGGGGATTACTACGAGGGCGAGTTCCACAAGGGGAGGTGCAATGGCAGCGGCGTGTACAATTACTTCGTGAACGGGCGATACGAAGGGGATTGGATCGACGGCAAGTACGACGGTTACGGAATCGAGAGCTGGGCTCGCGGTAGCCGGTACCGTGGGCAGTATCGAAACGGGCTGAGGCACGGGTTCGGCGTGTATAGGTTTTACACGGGGGATTCGTATGCCGGAGAGTGGTTTAATGGGCAGAGCCATGGGGTTGGGGTGCAGAGTTGCGCTGATGGGAGCTGCTATGTTGGAGAATTCAAGTGTGGGGTCAAGCACGGACTTGGGTGTTACTATTTCAGGTGAAGATTTTCTTCACTGTTCTTTCTCGTGACTGTACATATGTCTTCTTGCCTCTGATTTAGATGCGATCATGTTGATTTTTTGCTAGGTTTTCAGTCTCTTTCGATCGTAGAGACAGGACATTAAAATTTGATTCCTGTCTGTGTAGCTCTGCGATGGTTGGTATGCTTAATTTGCTGTCTTGAGCGAAGTAGATAGGGTCTCTTGTGATCAGTAAGTTGGTGATCGTATAGTCTGGAGTTTTCATTCAATGGATTCAACTTTAGAATATTTCTGTCCTCAACAATTTTGGATAGAAGTTCTAAAGATTATATAAGAGCGGATGTTCATCATCATGTGCTCTGGTTGACGATCTGCACACTGGGAGTTGTGTTCATTTTTCAGTGTAGAAGATCTGATGAATGTAGAGACCATAACTATTGGGCTAATTATTCTACAGTATCTTCTGCTATGGTGCTTATGCCCTGTTTTTTTCTTGTCAATGATGTGCTGTCGTTATAGGAATGGAGACAGATATGCTGGAGAATATTTTGGCGATAAAATTCATGGATTCGGTGTCTACCATTTTGCCAATGGCCATTGCTACGAGGGTTCTTGGCATGAAGGTTCGAAGCAAGGCTATGGAATGTACACTTTCCGAAATGGCGATTCTAAATGCGGTGAATGGGACTCTGGCTCCCTCAAGAGCCCTTTGCCCCCACTGACTGATGCAGTTCTTCGAGCAATTCAGGTACTTCAGCTTTCAGTCGTTATCTCTGTGCAACACTGATTAATTGATTCATTTGAAATGAGAACAGAATAGTTTGTCAGTTATGTGAGCTGATGAATACTCCCAACAGATGAGCTTGGACGAAATTTATGTTTTTTTCTTTTTTGGCGACACACCTAAAGGAGATCCTATATCTTTTAGTTTTCTGTTGTCACATTCATGTTTTGTTAATTCCCAATAGCGTAGATGTCTGACTCACTTTCTTGCCTTGTAAATGCAGGCTGCCAGAAAGGCAGCTGAAAATGCAATTCACCTTCGCTGTGTGGACGAACAGGTGAACAAGGCCGTCTTGGCGGCGAGTAGAGCCGCGACTGCTGCTAGAGTTGCCGCTGTGAAAGCTGTCCAGAACCGGATGGACGGCAAGTTTTGTGACATAGAAGCTTGACTGAGAGTGGCTTTTTAGGTTTTGGCTGAAATTGTATATTTCACTAATCTTTATGATCACGGAAGTTGTCGCCCCGTTGAGCACAAGCTCCTCGGAGGTTGAGATCTCCTCTTTTCTATTGATCACGCAGAATGTAACTTGTACATAAGCGATGTGTATCAATGAAATGAGGAATTTTTCTTTTTCTGAAGAACTTTTTTAAATCAGGTCCCTTATCTTGAAAGGGTTGATGATCTATTCTTGTGGGGTTGACTCAGGATGCTCCATTATTATGTTCTCTTGCAATAATGAGATCATGGGCTTGATCCCAACCTGTCCCCCTCACCATCATCTTCGACAGAAAAACAAAGGACCTGGAGAAAATCTTATCTCCGATGTTTGCTTCTTGCGCAAACCTACCCTCTGCTGGGCTCTGAAAAAAAATCTGTTCTTTGGAACAGCTTTTCACTGGAAACCGGAAAAGGAGTTTCACAAGGAAAGTTTCTTTTGTGGAGCAAAAGGGCTCATAGATCCACTTATCGCACTTCCATGTGACGGAATATTTGACATGAAGAAACGTGGAAGATCTGGCATCCCAGCTCTGTCAAATCGCACAAATAAACTATCGAGAGATGTCCAAAGATTCCTATCAGAAAGATTAGGTCTTTTCTATCCGAGCACACTTCCTCGAGGTGCATGTAGGCCGGCTCATTTCGCAGATTCAATTCGGGAAAGCGACAAATCGAGAGGGGATTTAGATTGAAATGAGGAATCTCACATCAAGTCTTGGTTTGCTTTGTATGCCAATTTCCCTCATTATAAAAAGGAGAAAAAAAGAGAAGATGGGTGTGTGTATGTCATGTGCCTTCCTGCTACTTGTTGGTAGGATCACGTTGGGTATTGGAAGTTTTCTAATACGCACAGCAGCACATGATTGTGGGTGGTGGTGATGGTGGTAGGGTTCTAACTTTCTTTTGTCTAGGGTGAAAAAAAAAACCAAAACCCATTATACCACTTTTCATGCTATGTTCCATGTAGAGAGAGATCTGCTCTTATACATATAAAAGTCGCCCATGAAAAGCAAATCCCTCTCTGTTCTAGGCTTTAAAATCTGGGAAAGATTCTTCCTCCTTTCCTAAATGTAAACACCCAGATTCAAAACTTTCCTCTGCTACATAAACCCAACCACTCCCCCATGCACTTTGTTCTGTCTGTTGAGATTGTTTAGGTTTCTGAACCACATGTGCCCATGGGATAGATAGCCATCGATTGCTTTTGACCAAATCCTAATTCCAATGTGGTTTTCGATTTTAAAAGAATGCGAGGCTTGGTAGATGGGGAGGCCACGCTAATCCAAGGCAAACCCTCCATTAAAGGTTAGGTAAACAGGGAAGTGTGATTCGTCTATGGTTTATAAAATAGAGTAGCACACATAAAATGATGTCTCTAGCAATCAATTTTATATCCATTTCATTAGATCATGTCGGCTCATATGTCTCATGAATATGACTAAAAGAACACTTAAAATGATGTACTTAACCCTATAAAGATGGATGCAAATTATAAAAGTACCATTTTGGTAATTTTTTAAGAGAGATTGACTGGAGTAAACACATAAAAATTGATTTATATGGCTTGTATTATCTTGTCATCGAACAATTCAAAAATGGGGGTGTGCACCTGAACAATCTGAACACCATGTACGATTAAACATATGAGTCTATGTATATATGTAATGTTTGCGTAGGTTGTGATGTGTTTCATGCATCTAGTTCGCTTTGATAAAGGTTAGATGAAACTTATAATGTCCTGGGAAAATCCCCAAAGCATGTGCGGTGAATCCCAAGCTTCCAGGCGATACTTCAGGGCTTTAAGGTACTTGGAAATCGTTTCTCTCTCTTGTACAATTGATCAGAGGAAAAAGACACATTTTTAATGCGACTTACCACTTCCTTGACAACTGTTCTTTGCACATTAAGAATAGGAGAATTTATTTTTGTCACAATGTTCCGGCCTTCTTTACATGTTTCCATTGTAACTTGAGCACGTACAAAAATTTCATTTGCCAAGTATGTTAGATTTTGTTTGGAGTATCTTTCCAACCTCAAGAAGAGCACTGCAATAAAGTATCAGCCGGATCAATGTGATGGGAAAATGGACTTGATTCAAGAGTTCTACATAAGGCGACACGGTAAATTCTTATGTCCTATGTTTCAAAACCCGTCCCAAGAGGTCCAACCCATCATTTTAGCAAAACCCATTCTATAATTGCAAGAAATTGGTACAAATCTTATGCATATGGGTCCATGGCACTTGGTGGTTAGGAAGTCAAGCTGTAGACCTTTAATGAGCGAGTAGGTCCTGAATGGTAGTACGGCTCCTTTTTCTCGTTTTTGCCTTTTCATGTACCTGCAATTAGCCATGCTTTAGCTGGCTCTCCAGAGCTCTATTTTAGATTGGGGCGCCGGGGGGTATGATAATGGCACATGAAGCAGCATGGAAATGGTGGCATTATTGCACAAACTGACAATCGATGTTGCCGTTCAACGGAGAGAGAGATAGAGACAGAGACAGAGATTGAATAAGATAACCCAAAATGGACTAACTTTAGCAGTTAAACCACACCATTTTTAAAGTAGGCGTTGATTTCTACAATGAAACAGTGAATGATGGCAACCTATGATGTTAGTGTCCTATAGTTAGCCAAGTAGAGCATACTTAGAGGTCCAAAACCTATGTGGTTCCTCTCTTTTTCCCAAAAAAATATTAATAATTGGTGCATTATTCATGAAAAAAAGGGGAAATAATTAAAGCAGGAAGGGATGGGGGAGGGCAATCTTGGGCATCGAAAATGTTCATTTGTTCATGCATGACCAAAGAGGCTGCTATTTTACTAATTTTACTTTTTACAATATCTGCAATTCATGCTTCGAAGGCCCAAAATCCAGATTTCCCAGGCTTCCCTATGTAACACGTTCATCAATTTGGTCTACCGGGATTTGGAAGAAGATGATAAGGTGTCGCACTCAGTTAATGACTACCTATATGCCCAGTAATACATCAATCATAACCTTGCATGTTACGTTACACATATCAATTTTGATCGTCAATTCATAAAAATATCTTGATCAAAAAAAACTAATTACAATGATTGGTCATGAAATAATGTTACTTTCAAATGGTTCAAGTGGTCATCATGAGAAATTTATGATGATAAAGTGTTACACTTAATTAATAACTGCCTAAGTATCCAGTAATACATCATGACCCTACATGTTAATGTTGCATACGTTAATCTAGATCATGAATTCCTAATTACCGATCAAAAAACTAATTACAATGATCGGCCTTGAAATACCGTTGCTTCTAAATGGTTAGAGCGGTCGTCATGGGAAGTCTATGAAGAAAAGATATCACGCTTAGTTAATGACTGTCTAAGTGCCCAGCAACACATCGATCGTGACCCCAATTACTATGCTTTAATCTCAAGCTTTGCTGATCAAAAAACTAATTAAATGCGATGAATCATATAATAAAGTCACCATCACAACGGTTCCAGCGGTCATCATAGGAAAACGCCTTCCTTTGACTTTTAACAGCGTACCACACCGCCTATGGATTCGATCCTTTCCTCGAACTCGCTCACGGTCCATTTCGTGTTTTTGATTATGTGGTCGAGGTCGGACTAAATAAATGTTGGGGTGACTAAACTGACTGGAGGGACTAAATGCCACTGTGAACCCTAAAGCGATGGCGATGGCGATGGCGATGGCGTTCAAAATTCAATAATATGTGACGACCGTTCTTTCTTTCTTTCGTGTCTCTCTCTTGAACGTTTGCTTTTGTTGTTTGTCCCTTTTGTCCAAAGTCTTTTTCATCGAGCAATGGTCGGATCCAGTTAATGAACCCGGTTAGTCACCTAATCCCCATCTTCCCCCTTTTGACTTCCTGTGCTTATTGCGTGATGCCTTGTCTTTTTTTTATGTTTGAAGAGGCCGCCGGAGATTGACTACTTTGCCCGAGTCCCCGGTCAAACCGTACGGACGCTCTCTTCTTTTCAAATTTGAACCGTCTACAGCAGTGCAAGACTTCTGCTTTTACTTCAAAAAAAAAAAAAAAAAAAAAAGACACTTGAATTAGACTAAGAAATATATCAAGCGTATGATATAGCTGTAGATTTACTTGAAATGTGCAGAAATGCATCGAAATATACGTGACTGGTCTTTCGTGCATAAGGAATTCTATCTATGGTTTAACTTTAGATTTTTCTTTTGTTGGTGTAACGGTAGGTAATATCTCAAATTAGATTCATGTATCGTATTAAGTCCATCTAACATTGAATTATTGAAGCCTTTTGAGGTATTCCCTAGAGATAATGACGTAAAATGATTCTTAAACTTTTAATTTATTTAACATGTAATGTCGTCCCTAAAATTTTATTTTGTTTGATGTGTTCATTGAACTTTTAGTAAATATTTAAATTAGCCCCTAGATTATATGAAAACATCCATTATTATCTTTCCATAATTTAAGTTTAGGCACAATATTAAATATTTTTATATAGTTCAATAACTAATTTGAATATGTGCCAAAAGTTCTAGGATTATATTAAATCAATTAAAAGTTCAAAAATGATCTTACATATTGAGTCGAAATTTATGGACTACATTGTCATGTGTTATTTGCTTTATTCCTATGAGTTACATGGTAAGATCCCGTCAAATGAATGATTAAGATGCAACATTTTTTTGTTATTTTGAATTAATTTAGTCAAAGGACTTAATTCTTTGTGTATTAATGTTTCTATCCATGATTCTCCCGTACCCACATACCCTTATGAGTGGGGCTTAAAGTTAGCGAATGAAAAGCAAGTAATGCAAAGAAAATGAATACAATTGGTATATGGGAATGATGTCAGGAAGATTGATGCCGAAGATCTAGCATAGAAGGAATGTATCTTTACAGAGCTCTCAAAGCGGGATTGGTCTTCCATGTACAAACTCGTCAGAAGTTGATGCCGCTCTCCTGATGAGACCAATTATTATACCTAAAGCGACATGCTATCTCACTTGATGGATTAGCTATTTGAGCTAAGTTAAGCCGGGCGCGATACAATCGGACATAAGGAAGTTATTTGCCATATTATTCTCTAGAACAATATAGAAGGAAGGCTAGTTTGGCGTTGTCAGCTCATTAGGCATCACATAAGCTATTCCGCAATTAAGAAACTGTTAACCCATGACAGGAGTACATGTCTACTTAAACGATGGCAAGTGGGGTTAATCCGAATCATAAGTAATCGTTACTGTCCAGGTAAAATGAAAGCCATGTGCAGTAGATCTCCGAATCTTGGTGGTGAGCCAGTTGACCACGCAAGCCGAAAGTTCGAAAAGGATTGGCCCCTGAGACGACTCCCTGAAATCTATGATGCTAGCTCTTATGTCAGAAGATTATGATATAGTTGAAGTGGTTGAAAGCTTGCGACCATCATAAAAAAATGTTTTGGATTTTATTATCTTATCATATAATCTTATCATCGCTTGGGAAACAAGGGGGGTTCCTTCTTCTTTCCGCATAAGCGTGTAGTCAAATTCCTATTTTCCTTCCCATAAAAAATGTTTCGCGTTCAAATAATAAGACACCCACTTGTGCAATTGCATAAGTGTTGGCTCAATAATAAGGTCAAAGCATGTGAATACCAATATATAGCATGCCAATGACATTCGTTATGGTTTGTTCTACAATTATATCGCCAATATTTGAACGATTTGGGTGGATTGAGTACAATGAAATAATATCAAGTTTGGATGAATTCCAGCCCAAATATGAAATAAGTAGAATCGCCGATCTTGTTTTTCCAAATATGCAATGGATATTAATCATGTGAAAGAGGAACGATTATTAAACTTTTTGGAGAATTAATTAGAATGAACGTCGAGAGTGTGCCCTCTCCTCATTCCAACAAATGGAGTAGCGCAAATGTTGATTGGGTCCAAAGTGATCTACGAAATTTATTTTTTCATCGACATAGTGGAAGCCGGTTAATTCCTTTTCATCGAGTGAATTACCATAGAGGTTGTTCTTATCTTCAAGTGGTATTCGAACACAAGCATTGGGGCTTCGGCTCAAAGTCATAATTCAACTAATTAAGTTTGAGCTTTTCAAATCAGACAAGAATCCTCTAATCCATCACACTTCTGTTGGGCCTATTGTATCTTGGGAAAGCCCTTCAACTGGCCCATCTCTGTTTTGGGCCAAAAATCTTCCTGTTTGGGTTCGTGTCTGATGGCGCCTGAATAAGCCCAGTTTTGCATGGCCGTGGGATTGCGTTGCCCACGGGCCGCAAGTAAGAGAAATACAGATCTTCGAGCCCTTGAAGACCGCTCTTTCATGAATGATTTGGATTTTATACTATTGAGTATTGACACACGGATTTTGTATCTTTTTATGGCTTTAGGATAAATAATTTTTTAAAAATAATTTTTATTGATTAATTATTTTAAGCAATCAATTTTAGGAAAATATTCTCAAAATCATTTATTTTCTACCAGACAGGAGGAAGAGCAATTTTCGAGCTGTTTGAAGAGCGCTCTTTCACGAAAGACTCGAATTTATACTATTTAGGCATGGGTTTTGAATCTTATAAAGTGCTTTTGCACTTTCTTAAAAAAATTTGCCTTCGTAGGCAGCATCGTGCAACGCAACGATGGAAAGTACCATCTGCAAAAGGGTATTTGACAGCTATTAGTGGTCTGGTAACCAAAATTTGAGCGCTTTCGCAGTAATTTCGACTGTAAATTTCGTTCCGTCTCTCTCTTTTTTTGGGCCTTAATATATATATACGCTGCAAAGTATCCTTTGCATCGCAATTGTTCAGCGAAAAAAAGGTGAGATTCTTTACCAAGGATCACTACCAATCAGGGTCTCACATTTTTGCCATCGTGGCTCATCCTTCATAGATCCAAATAAGAGATAATGACATAACCAGTTGCTCAAACTTTGATTTCGAGTATAATGTGATCCAATAACTTTTAATTTGTTCAATGAGATCTATAGATCCTAATCTAATATGCAGTATGGTAAATTAATCTTTTCATTTATTCAACGTGATAGTAATCTCTCAATTATATGAAAATATTCAATACTGTCCTTCTAATGATTAAAGTTCAGGAACAACATTGATAATTTTCATATAAGCCAAAGATTTAATTGAACATACACCAAAAGTTTATGGACACCATTGCACATTAAACTAAAGTTCAAGTATTGTATTGAACAAGATAAAAGTTCATAGACCATACTATATATTGAGCCAAAGTTCATAAACTATTTTGCATCATTTTCTCTATCCAAATAAAGCATTAGGAGTACTATTATATATGCAATATGTATATTGAGCGATTACACAAAATTTAGATATACACTTAATTAGAAAAGTTATGTTGTTGAAATAATTGGAATCCATTGCGTTTATTAAATCCACCAATTGCATAATATCAATCTTAAAGTTTACCTTGGCATTAATGAAACCGTTGTACAATATCAAACACCACCACCCCTTTCGATTTCCAAAAACAGGGAAAGAAGAAGAAATCACCATCTTCTTACCATCTCCTTCATTTGATATAAGATCAAGTCAGCTGATCACCTGGCCATCAGCTCCACCGTACGATCGCGATGAAAAAAGACGAATTCTTTTAAATAAAAATAATAAGAATTAAAAAAAGCAGAAATAGACGGCGCAGATGTAGAGAATCTATTAGTTTGCCAATGAATGAATTAATGAATTAGCGTCCGGAACATGACTTGGTCCGAAATCGACACCGCCACGTGCATCGCGCACCACCAGATCACATGGGAGATTCCAGAATAGTGCATACGAAAAATTATTTATAAAATAAAAAAAAATCTCTTCCGCGACGAGCTTTCTTCGTCTTTTCTCGAATTTACGCTAGTAATTGACTTAGATAAGAAATTAAAAATAAAAAATAAAAAAAAAAAGAGAATCAGCAAAAGTTCCAAAGTAGAATATCGCCAGCTTCTTCGTAGTAATCATCAGACGACGCGCCGCTGGCGAAGGGCGGACCCAGGAACCTCGGCGACTGCAGCAAGCCCTCCAGATTGCACCACGTGTCCAGGATACCGGCCGCTCCGTCCCATGCGGCTGCGGGGACGACCACCACGTCCTCATCCGGGTGATCGGGAGGCGACGGGGACGAGGCCAGCGACGACGACGAGGGCGACGGGGACTGCTGGAGCGGAGTCTGTGGACTCGAGGCGCCGCAGTCACGAGATCCGCCCTCGTCCTCCGCCGCCGCAGCCGCAGCCGCAGCCGCCACCCGTTGGATGGATTTAGGGGACATGGGGGCCGCGTGGTCGGGGATGCGAAGGGCGAGAGAGGAGCGAGGGAAGTTGAGGCCTTGAGGCGCGGAAGATCCCTTGAGGCAGAGAAGGGCGGCGTCGTAGGCCCGGGCGGCGGCTTCGGCGTTGGCGTAGGAGCCGAGCCAGATCCGCGCCTTCTGGTTGGGGGCACGGATCTCGGAGACCCAGGAGCCCCAGCTCCTCATCCTCACGCCCTTGTACTTCCTGCAGGCCGACGAGGACGACGGCGAGGTCCGCTTGGAAGAAGGCTCCAGTTGGATCTCGGGCTCGCTAGTCCTCTTCACCATCGTCGACGAACACTGAAGTGAGAACGATGCTTGAAACTTTCTATGTTTTCGTCTCGTGTCGAGAGAGAAGTTGAGGTGAGACAGATAGAGAGAGACAGAGAGACAGAGAGAGTATTTATAGATGACGCAGGTTGGAGGTGAAGAGTTGGAAGGGGGGTTTCCAAGCAGATTCCATTTGGTCAATGAACAGAAATGGCTTCGCCCAGGTTACCTCCCAAGTATAAACGCGAGTGCGAAACTGGCTGTCGATCTTAGTTTTATTATGCCGAGGAAGACCGCATGGTTAGGTAAATTCTCGTAATCTCTATAGAAGAATCTTCCATTGTTTAATTAAAAAAAAAAAGCAGGATGTGTATTGAACTTCGAACGGATAGTCAAAATTCCAAAAACTAACATGTAACATATGAATGTAATTGAAGATTTATCATTAGCATTGTAATTCTATATCTTGACAAAGTCGTAAAATGTTGAAATGGCGCTAACTCAAAAAAAAATCCCATGATGTATGAGCATCTGGGGGTAACCTGACCTCTATGATGTGCCAATTATTGATGAACAGTGAGCATCGTTGATTATGTAATAATCATACCGGCAATATTTATGACAGGGGTTTATGACTCTAATCGAGTTATTACAGTTGATTACACAACAATGTTTTGTGAAAAGTTTAAGTTGATAGACGCAAAGTGAATCATTAACCAAATAATAAACAAGTCAAATTACAATACAAAAGTGCACGTGTTTGTCGTCTCAAAATCGTATTTGTATGTGTGTGTCTATATATATGTTTGAATATATAGACAATTTCGTTTATTCTAGTGGAAGCTTAGGTCACAAATTAGTATTTGATACGCAGATCATGTAATCTTTCTACTATGCGAGTCATCTCCATCTATCTAAGATCATCAATAAAGACAGCTTGTGTAAAAGGAAAATTACACTTGTGTATCATGATGCATGGACCGACCTTCTAGATCTCTATCCACCAACTGGCTTTCGCCTAGTTGCAGGTGTGGAACAGAAACCTATTACATGATTTGATTACCTAGCTAATAGTAGGGTTTCTTCCTCAGAAAGGGCTGTCTATGCACGCACGGACAAGATCTTGTACTTATTTTACCAGCGAAAAGACGTTGAAAAGTTTCACCGAATATAGCAATGACAGTGATGTTAGTAAATAATTACCTATATAAATTCATTTCTTAATTTATATTTGATGGTCACATTATTATATGGATTAATTATACTAAAAAATTGAATTTAAAATAATAAAACTCAGAATAATATGAATACTAAATGGGTTTGCGACTTACTTAAACCCAACCCATCCTTATAACTCTCTTTTCCTTCTTCATTCTCTCTCACCCTCACTTAATTTCTTACTTGCTTACTTTTCATTCTCACCACAATTTAGAATATAGATTTTTCTAAGTTATGTTAAATATAGAAGTGTTATAGTAATATGAATTGAGTTAAATCGAATTTATATCCTTAAATTTATACTGCAAAAAATAGATCAAAATAGATGAAGATAATTAATTTGAAACGGATCATGTTAGACATGACCCAACCAATCCGTTTCGATGGCTTATTAGTAAAGTAAACACTAGCGGTCCATTGGTGTCTGTATGCGTGTGATGCGAGAGGACATAGGATTCTCTGAGCAGGCAGCTTCCAGGAGGTTGCAGAGGGGATGATGGGCCTGCTCGAGAGGTAATCGCTGCGATGCTGGGCAAGACCATTTTTCAAATATAGAGTGGGCATCAGCTAATGACAAATCCCTATACGGTCTAGGCACGCAAAAATCAATACGCGCAGTCTCTCTGATCGCAACCTTTCCTTCCGTGCCCACCCCAGCTGTCCCTCCTCTGTCTTTTGCATCTCCCAAAACCGCGTCTCTCTCTCTCTCTCTCTCTAAAAGTATAGAATAAAGGGCAAGATGGATGACCGCACCTGTCAACCCTAATTCAGCCTGCGTCGCTGGAGCACACTTTCTTTGGCTTACGTCTGCAGCATGCAGTCCCATGCACGGCTTGACTTGCATGTGAGATTCTATTTGGTACGGCGCCCTGTTCCCACCCGGCAGTTTCTCCTCGTTACTTTCTGCGAATATATTTTCGACAGCTCGAGTGCGTTGGATGATGCCCAAGACGCGTCCCTTCCCCCCATCATTATCTCGAAAAGCATTATCACGTCATTTTCAAGAAGAAAATTGCCAATGGTGCCGCAATTCTTTTCTTGGAGTAAATCAATTTCAATGAGTTTTCTTTTCTTTTTTTTCTTTTTCTAAGTATGCTTCTCGTTTCTCCTTTAGTAGCCTTTAGCACGGTGAATGGAATGTTTCGCTTAACGTTAGAAATTTTAATATTTAATTATGATGGACTTTGCGTATTAGATACGAGAAAGACAAGAACAAGCCAGAGTGCAAATAGAATTTCCGTAGCAGAAAATGGTGAGGGAGTGGTCATTTCCTCATAATATGGAAAGAATGCTCACTTTATTTTCGAATATACTCGTCCGGATTTCTAAGTGTGTTGCAACACTGAAATGGAGATCGAAGTGTCGTTGTAATGGAGATTGTGAAGGCCATTTCACGTATGGACCGGATGATCTTGAAAAAAAATCTAATTTTTTTTTGTCAAGCAGTACTTACCAATCAAAAAAATGAAGAATCGTCCATACCATTGTATTAATATACTTGTGGAGATATATACACACATAAATATATATATTTATATTAGTAGTGGTATGCTGAAATTGTGCCGTCAACGCGATACATTTCACTGAATTTTTTTATTAAGAAGAGATAGATTTTGTAGTGATTTTAGACATAAATAGTATCAATAGAATGCAACGAACAAATATGCTTCATCAAAATTTAATTAATGATGAAGCCTGGTGAAATATAAAGTTTTGTTGCAATTTAATTCATGACAAAGTGCAATGACAAAGACACAACATTGGTTTTTAATCGATGGCGATGTTCTTAAAACGGCAACTAAGATATAAGCCGAAATGTAGTTGATGAAGTGACATATGAAACTATGACTAAAGCACAAGAATTGAAAGATATTTAAATTATAGAAAAGTGAAGATAAAGATAAATTTGCGAGAACATTGAGTTTTTTAATTGATTGATTAGGGCTTCACAAGAAGTACAACATGGCTATTTAAAATCTACAAATTGATAGTTGTATACAACAATACCTTGTCCATTAATTCATATTATCTACAACACTTATCCACAAAAAGTTAAAAAAAAAAACTGTAAAATAGCAACAATGAACATAACCACCCAATGGTTATGTTTTATGTCGATCACTAGCTTTGTTGATCAATATTCTAAATCTTAGAGGCTCCCGTTGATAACTTTCACGTTATGTCATAAATGACTTCACTAGCGAGTTGTCAATACTCTTCGAGTTATCAATTGTTCAGTTTATCAATGACTCCAACTATTCACTAAACTTTATTGTAATCGACTAAGTTTATTGCTTGTTGATAATAATGAAATGTTGGTCATTTTTTGATATGAACGAATAGTTCTTTTTGTAGTACGCAATGAAAGTCTAGTTTTTTTTCTCTTTTTCTTGCTTAACTTAAAATAAATAGTGATTTTTATATCGATTGGGACGCGACAGAGGGCAACCCTTTCCTGCAGTGTTTCCTTTGGCGTACCAAAGTCCTTTTATGAATAGTTTTGTGCAAAAATGACGAATTTGCTGCCTCTATAATGTACCTTTTCACACGATAAATAAACATCTTCTTCTTTTTTCTTTAGGAATCGTCGGTTGATCGAGGCGATCACATGAGGGTAATCAAAACGAGTCCCACCTCATGAATGATCTCTTCATTCTTTTGTAAGCTATGAAGAGTGCTTTTAGCCGACATCAAGCAATAATATAATTTGTTCAAAAGAAATAAACAAAACAAAAAAAATCAAACACGGGCTTCATACGTGGGAACTACGGACTTGGAAGGAAGACAGGCGGGCGGCAGAATTACTTTGTCCGATGGCGATGCACGTGTCCAAAAGAATAGTGTCGTCAAATCCGTACGAGTCCTCGTTTGCCTCGCTCCATCTCTTTCTAGTTATTAAAACTTTCATGTTCTTCTTTCGTTATTTTTTTTTTCAATTAATCACTGCTTAATTGCTTAGTCCAATCAGGTGGTACTATTTTTCAGCATCATCCCACATGTTCCTGCCACGCTCCCCTCATTTGTTTAATTTACGTAAAGCCATACATCATGGAATAATATGAGGACACCGTCCTTAAGAAGTTAGCAGGAAATTTCATATATATATATAATAACAATAATGCTAGGGTTACGAACAGAGATTGTTTACAAGTTCAATGAATACAATTATTTGCTAAATTTTCATTTAACGTTTGAAAATGATCCATTTACTTAAATACCCATTTGTGATTTGCCCCGTAAATTAATTTCATTTACTTATTTTAGTGTAGCGAGCTAGGGTTGCTATTTCCGTAATGTATATGTTCGTCCACCAGATTTATGAAAGGAAGATGATGAACACAATTTGGGTATGGCCGACTGTGGATGACAAGATGAAGATTGAAGCATATAGAATAATACAAAGAAGCCATAGGTGGTGAATTGTCAACGGTCGCAAGAATTGATCCCTTTATAAGTAAAATTTTCTGGGATGGGTCTAAGGGATGAAATTTTCAGAAAAACTTCAAATATAAGATCACTATAGAGGACATTGAAGGTTCACGAGAAAGCAAAATAAGACAGCCTAGTAGTCATCATGAATTGGCTGGCTTGTCATTCTAGAATCAACTCTAATTCTTGTGTAGTCTTTTCCATCGCACAGGCGCCATGTATAAATTTGACATTTCGCCATTGTGAATAAAATGGTTCGTGTGACCGACCAAAAAATAAAATAAAATGGTTCGGGGATGACTTCATCTATCAACATCTATACGTATTAAGCAATTCATGTAACAAAAGACGTACGGATGTCCCTATTGATGATGACTTGATCTGCTTGGAAGTTAACTTAGCTCTATAGATTAGAATATATAAATGTTAAATCAAGCATTTATCTAACAACAATAGTCCTACAAAATCTAACTTGATATTAGAGCATAAAGATTCTAAGTTCAAATATTTCCAAATCATATTTACCTCCCCAATTATGTTTGGAATATTTAAATAGTAAATTACATACTCATCTAAAAATATTGTAAACATTAATAATAATGAGATCATTCTAAAAGAAAAAGCCACCATGAGTTACATAAAGATAGTGAAAGTGTGGCTGCATATCTGATCCTTGTGTCGACGTATGCTCCTTGGTTTCGAACTGAATCCATCTTAAAAAAAGAAAAGAAAATTAGTACAAGGAACATTTAGGGTGCACATAATCACCATTCTATTCTAGCTAGAACTATTTTTTTGTTCTAGAAACAAGTTTGTAACATAAATCCGTTTAGTAACATAACTTTATTTTTCTAATTCTGGAACAAATTTTTAGTCCATAAATAGGTTTGGAACAAAAATGAGAGGTAAAAATTTTCTATGTCTCTATTTCCGAAACAAAAATAAGAAAAAAAAAACTCTTTTCATGGCTCACCCTCATATAAGCCGACCGCTCACTTGTCACTACCCATCGTTCATCGTCATTCGGGAAGGAGAAATTTCGTGTCGTTATTAAAAGAATTTATATTTCAAAAACAGAAATTTTGTATTATTATCAAACACGTATTTTTCCATAGAAACTCATCCGAGAATAGAAATAAAAAAATCTATTTCTTGCCAAAAATTTATTTCTAGAAAAAAAGGGTTATCTTTCATGCTCTTATACTCCGAATAACCTGAATTTGGTTAGTTCTCATCAGTAAAAATGTTCCTACACTCCCTCCTATGATGAATATGAACAACCTGAACAAGACGATGAAACCGACCGTGCGTTTTGCTCGTTATTCATCATGAGCTTCTCCATCCAAAACTCCAAAAAATCATCTGTATGATCTCACCCAACTCTCTGCACGCTTCTGCCCTTACCCATTACTGTTTCCATAACCTAGCACAGACGGTAGCGACGGGGTCGCATGGTCGCCTTGTCTATGTACAAGAGAATCTGAAGCAAAGATCTGGTGCTGCTGAAGAATGGGCAAAACTTGGCAGAGAGATCAGAAGGCATATTATAAGTGTAATATATTCGGGGCTGTTGGTTTTCTTTGGAAAGATGTTGGACGGTGAAGAGGCAACGCCCATGTGTGTTAGGTCGCTCTCTCGATCGGCGGAGAGATGGAGAAGCATCGTGGAAGGAGTTCGGATGATATTGATATTTGGATGACCGAAAACTAATTCATCTATAAAAAATGTTGTCCAAGGGCCAAAAATAATAAGCTTTGATTGAGAGAAAACGACTTCCTTTTTGGTAAAAAGAAAATCACTTTATCCTAAACCACCGAACAAATATAAACTAATCATTGGGGTCCATCTATTCAAAAGACTTGTGAGGTTACAAGGGCTGTCCAAGGAGATTCTCTGTAAAGAGCTTAGAAAGCCAAAGGAGATTACATTGAGTGGGTGAGATGTTAAAGGTGTGTTTGGTAACGATTCTACTCATGTGAATAATTTCTAATCAGAAATGATTTTTTTTATTCTGCTCCGAGAACAATTTTTGAATACTTAAAGTGTTTGATAAACTTTTTAAAATTTTTACTACGAGAACATAAATGCGTTTAGTAAAACTTTTTGATCTTTTGATTCTTTTAATTTGTAATGCTTTTTGTTATAATTTTTTCTTTTTCTTTTTCTTTTTTCTCTCTTTCTTCCTCTTGGCCGTTGCCACCAGTGGTGGCCGACAAGCGGCCGAGCGAGCTCACAGGTGGCCGATAGTGGCCCAGGGGTGGCGATGGGGTGGGAGGAGGAAGAGGAAGAAGAAGAAGAAAGGGGAGGGAAAAAAAAAAAAAAAAAAGAGGAGAGAAAAGAGAGAAAAAAACTGATTTTCAAAATTGTTCGCAAGAGCGAGAAGTAACTTTTTTTTACTTATTGATTCTATTCCAAATCTATTTTCCGAAACAAATTTGTTCCCAAGAACAAAAAATTTATCAAATGCATTTTTATTCCAAATCTACTCCTGGGAACAAAAGAATATAATCGATTGTTCCCAAGAGTGTTAACAAATAGGCCCTAAGGCGCTCATAGTTTGTCAAATCGAGTACAAGTGCCTTGACATGTTTGCTTCTTTCAAGATCATAAGAGTGTTGAGGGCATCATCAGTGAATCGGATCATTGGTATATTAAAATTGACAAGAACTTTGTGTTTAAGAAAAATATTTTCCCTTGATCTTCATGAACCTCACTCTAAAAAGTTCAAAGGACATGTTTAGAAAAATTTTGCAACTTATATGAATTGTTTTTTCATCCGTACATTGTTCAATCAATGAAATTTCATCGTGTTTTTCCAACTATATTTATGGTACTGATCATTGCGTCTTTTATAAATAAAAAAAATTAACTTTAATTTCCATGCTCTACGTGGATACGATAATTCCCCTTTTACATGCTGCAAAAACTTGAGAAATACTTTTGTATCATATTATTATCAATTTCTCCATAGAAAGCAATGAAAACTAATTTTTGATGTCATCTTTTCTTATTTTTAGTTCTCAACCCGGTTTTTTGTTAATCATATTTTTCACATTTATCATGTACTACTCTTTTGCTTTATTGCCGGGTGATTTACTTTTAATGACTTCACAGTGTCTAGCATATTCTATAATTTAAAATTCAAAATCAAGAAAAATACACGTAACAAAATCCAAAGTAATTAAACATAGATCGATACTCTGTTCAGAAACTTTATGAAGCAATGGAAAATGTTAGTTAATAAGGTTATACACGCTTCACTTTGGTAATTCGACATGGTTAGATTAACAAATTTAAGTATTGGGTTTCCACATATGATGTAGTCTCGTAGAATCCGAATAAAACTAGATACATGTAAATGCACGTGTAATGTCCTAAGATTATTTCAATCTTCATATTACATATTCTTAATGGAAAAAAATTATCTAGTCAGAAATCACTGACATGGCGACCTAACCACCGCTGGCCATCATACGTGGCATGGCCGTCGCTATAATGTATTAGTCATGTTGCACATCCAATGTGCATATATATAAGATTTACATTGTAAATTTAGCCCTATGGATTAATGTTCAAATCTGTGGTATCTTGCAAAGATTTATATGAAAAATATGATGAAATGATATATCGTGTTCAATCAAATAGGTTTGGAAGGAAACACCAGCCATCGGTAGAGGGGATTCAACCAGAGAAAAAAAAAAATGCACATTCAAGCAAGTCAATGCATGACAAAAATTGATAAAAAGTCATATGATTGTGGAAAAAAATTCTTCTAAAATTCAAAAAAATAATTTAATTTTGGAATGAAAATATTGGCTAATCGAAAAACCTATATGGCTGCGTTTGGTGATCAAAATAAAATTCAAGATATGGTAAAATTTATCCTATCCTGCATTCGGTACTTACTCAAAATATGAAAAGGTCAGATATAATTGAGATATAGACCGGATGAAATTGTCACGTGGAGGAGTAGGATAAAAGTAGATAAGATTTCTAATATCCATAATAGGAAAACCAATTTTCTCGAATAACTGGGAATTATTTTTTTGACGCTCCTTTGCGGATCCCGTAATCCATTCTCAACAACAGGGTCCGGCTGAAACGGGCCGGCCCAAACTCTTCGACCCTCCTTTGTGGACCCCATAATCCATCATCAATAACCGGGTCCAGCTGATACGGGCCGGCCCAAATTCTTCCACCAGCGATCCAAGCAAAACGGCAACCACCGCCGCCCAGTCGACAATATCTCCAAAGGCCGATATTCTCTATTACCGGTCACCGGATAGCCATGGCCATCGCAGCGGTCGCCGCCGTGGCCCGGCCGTCGTCGACGGTGGCTTTGGCGCGGAGACTGCCTAAATGCACTTTCAATTCTTTCATCTCCGCCTCCTATTCTCCTTCTCCTTCTCCTTCGCCTGCCGCGAGGAAGCTCGTCCTCTACTCCAAGCCCGGCTGCTGTTTGTGCGATGGCCTCAAAGAGAAGCTTCAAGCCGCCTTCCTGATTTCCGGTCCGGACTCTCTCCGGGACGTCGATTTGCAGGTATGACCGCGCGAACAAGTGCAATCGTGGATGTTTGAGGGTAGTTTTTTTTCCGGGAATTTAGCTTTCCCGTTTCATGATGCTCTGCGCAGGTTAGGGATATAACGAGCAATCCAGAGTGGGAGAGAGCTTACCAGTGCGAGATACCTGTGCTGGCCAAAGTGCTCTCTGATGGTTCTGAGGTAAACCTTTGGGGATTTTCGACTGTTTGAGCCTTCATTTTCTGTCAAAATGGTCGAGGTTTTTCTCTTGTTTAAAGCAATTCGTTCAAGGAATAGGATGTGTTTGATGCATTGTAGATACATATTGGGTTAGATATCAGTGGAGTAGATGCCTGATTATACGAAATGGCAGGTTCTTAGACTAAGAACTAGACAACATTGTGGCACCCAAATAGATGCCGACCTTGCCAATGTGATGTTTATCTTCATAAAAAAGGATTCATGGAGCAACAGGGAATAATGTGGTGCAAAAAGGTGCTATCCAAAGCTGGCTGCTTAGTAAGTCCTTGCTTCTTCAGTGTCTTTGCAATGTGAACTCACCAAAGACCTGTGCGGAGGCAGGGCAAGAGTTTAGGCTGAGGTGAGACAAATTGATCTGAGGAACTGCGATGGCATGTAATGGTCTAGCTGGAAGGAAAGTGTATACAGAGCTAAGGAATTAGAATTGGTTAGGCTTGAAATGTGGATATCACTTCAATTATCATCAGTTTGGTGTCCTGCTTTTCCATTTTGTTCAGTAGACAACTTTGTCTCACTGTTTTCTATGCCATTTGAACGCTGGGATTTTTAGTAGTATAGTTGCCATTTGTCAATTTCCACAAGACTCATATTATCTACAATCTTTAGGGATGGATTTTGTGGCACAGTTTTTTCCTTCTGATGGTGCTTATATTGCGATGGAGAAGCATAATATCAGACAGTATCCAATATCCAACGAATGCTTAGCCTAGCCTTCCATCAAATAGTTCCAAGTTTGATTCTTCCCTTGTTGTATTCTGTGTTGCACTATGATCTGTCGACCATTTATGAACTGCATATAGCCTTTGGCCTGAGCCAGATGGGTCAAGATGTGGTTGAACTTTTTCTTGGTTAAATTTTAAAAGCCTACAATCTACACCTATATGAAAATGATGACCTATGGTCGGCACCATATGTCTGTATTGGGCTGCCATTCGTGACTGTGACAGATTGTTTTTCTCCCACTGAGATTTCCTTGTTTCTATCTGCTTTTGTATTATTGTTTCTGATCTTACTAAATAGCACATATATTATGTCTTTAATTCTGCATAGGCTAGATCTCTCGTTTCAGCCCCCCTTAGAATGGATTGAATTGGTATTTGGACCACTGCAAATTTATTCCTGCCAAACATGTTTTAAATCGATTGAAGCTCATTAAATTGGCCAAAGAAAAAATTGAAGCCTGTGAAACATAATGCCATCAATGACCTCGTTTTTCCAAACTGCTTAGTTGTCAATCGTGATGAGGCAATTATCCTGAACTTGCTTCACTCAAAAATCTTTGATTGTGCCTTTATCATTCGCCTAATATGCAAGAAGCCACCTATTGCCTCTAAATCAAACAAACCTGATTGGTTTGTTTGCTTGGGATTCTAACTTTTACATTGCATTTCCTGGACATATCTAACTAATTTTTTGCTTTAGGAAATTCTGCCAAGGTTGTCTCCTCGCCTTGGAGTGGAGCTCATCCAAAAGAAGATAGCAACTGCACTGAAACAATGAGATTTGCTAATTCCATTGGTGAAGACTTGAGGATTGGATGCACAATTTGTTTCACAGGTCTTATTCCTTTGCTGATCCTCACTCGTGCTTAATTTCTGTGCTTTACTATAAGGTATGCCCCTCTACAGAGTGGCACACATTTTAACATCGAGTGCCTTAATTGTTACTCAGTTCTTAATCCTTATACTCCTTCCTGTGCTGTACATTATGTTAGATCTCGCAATATATTCTTGCTGGGTCAGAATTTCAGTCTGAAGGTTTGTTTCCTTAATTCAATCCTTGGTACTTTTTAGGTGTGTCACCCTGTGCCAATGCAGGAAGGCACTCACATCTCTCGCATAAGCAATGTGTATGGTAAATAGAATGTCAGAAGGCTATCCTATGAATCGCTCTATACTCTGTAACATATTTTGTGAAGGCTTCTGTCTCTGCATCCTTTACTCCTATCTAAGATCACGCATGGAATAAGAAGAGTAAAACATTGAAACCATGACCAGCTTTCTCTCGTCCTCCTATCACTTCCTTTCACAGGATTAAATTCAACACAAGTAATATCATGTCATCGACATGGTGAAAGCGCCCAATGTCACAATGATTCTTGTTCTTTGCTGAGTTGGGGTATTGCAATTTAGATGTCCTTGGGCTCTCTGTTTCGGGGAAATTGTTGCATGAACTCAGTGCACTCACAGCCACTGGATTTCATAGGATTTTCACCGTCACTTACATGATCATCGGCTGTGATTGCCTGGGTTCATCTAAATAAAGATTCAGGCAAGGTTTTGCCTTGTTTTTCTTGCCGTGTAAAAGGTGCCTTGCTTTTATGGCTCCTCGAGTTTTTAGGCCAACACAGAAAGTCGCTCGGGAAAACGACATTGAAGCTTGTGTCCATCACACGTTCAAGAGAAAGTTCCAGTCATCACAACTGTACCAACGTCGACATCGGTGCTCCAGCGTTATCAACTAACATCAATATCGTTCTTTTGACCAAGAAGTGGAATCCATCGTCCTTCTCGCCATCTTTTTCCCTTTCCTCTTTTCGTGCTTTACATTCTGAAAGAGACCACCTCATACGACCAGTTAAAAGAACAGGCATTGGTCCAGCTAACACTAACATAATTTTCTTCGGGCTAATAAGTCCTTGTAATCTACTGATCCCAGCGTAAATTGTCTGTCTTCTTCTTATCGGATCTTGAAGCCAGAACTCAATACGGGGTTCGGGGAGTTGGCCCCAATGTCAGTTTTGGCATAGCGTCGAGAAAAAGAAGTTGCTAACACGCAGCTTCTAAGCTAAAAACAATGACATGTTACGCTTTCCAACGTTTGTGGGAGATGTTTTCTAGAGGCTCTTCAATCGATTACCAAAGCAAAGCAAAAGAAACGCTTTAGGTACTTTGCTTCTGGGTCTGAAACGCTTCATGATGCTTACAACAGTCTCGTTTTTTTTGGGGGTGAAAAGTGAGACCTTTCCCCATTTCTTTTCCTTCTCTTCCTGACCATGGAAACCTCATCTCATCTCATCATCTTTCTCGTCCTTTATGCAGAAGCCCCATAATTGCAGCACCTGCTCTCATTTTATATATCTGCCCATATTCAATAATTGATCCTTTTTTATCATTTCCCATGCATGTATGCACAGGTGAATCTTGCTTTACGATTCCTCACCCCCAAGTCTCCATCCAAATAAAGGCAGGCAAAGATCATTCTTTTGACCCGAAGCCTTTTTCTGCTTTAGACCCCCCGGCCCTTTTTCCCCTTCCTTTGTATAAGACGACACGGCCCATTATATTGTTGTCCTTTAACGAGATCTTTTTCTTCTTTGCTTTTTGGGATTAATATGAAAAGATAATCAAAAGTTCTTAATTAATCATCAATAAGAGCCTTGTCTGGCCACCTAATCGCTAGCTTTTTACGAGATATTTTGCTAAGAAATCAGCGTCAAAAAAGTTGGGTAGAGAAGTTGGTTGCATCTTTGCATGATTTATGTTCAATGGCGATTTTCTCTCGATAAAACAAAGTGTATCTTGATCAACCTTTTGATACTAGACTAGTCCCCACCCCCAAATTTGGTGGAGCATGCATTTTCATTTCACCGATTGGGTCTTTTAGGAAAAAAAAAATTGTGAGCAATTGACGTCTTCCTGAGATTATTAATTAGACGTCTCATGCATGCAAAAGCACACGTCCGACATAAGAAGTTAGGTTTGATTTCTTTTCAATCATTCATTTGGTATATTAATGATATATTTCACAATGATAGCATAATGCATGAGATATGATTCAAGGAAATGATTAAGAAATTTCTATATAATTTCGTCAATTCAATCCTGAACATTTTGACAATTTCTTAGTGAAATTTATCCGGCCAATTTTGATTGGAAATTACTAACATAGATGTTGGCCATCTTATATGACATATCCAATATTGAAGTGGATAATTTTTGAAAATTAAAAATATATATTTTTAATTTTTTTCCTTTCTTTTTTTCTTTCATTTATATGCTTGGGCAAGGGCAAGTGCTAGAGAGGGCACCCTGGCTTGGGTAAGGGTCAACCTTGCTAGGCCTCACTTAGGTGAGGGCAAGCACCAACAAGGGCCCCTCTCGCCAAATCTAGACAAGCCAATTCTTGTTAACCATTGCTTGTAGTTGGTGATTGTCAACCGGTCACTAGCAAAAAGAAGAAAGAAAAGGAAAAAAATTAGAAAATTTATCTAAAAATTGTCTACATCAACACTGATTTATTATGTTATGTAGAATGGTTAGTGTCCATATCAGTAATTTCCTATCAAAATTGATCAAATGGATTATATTGACAAATCATTAAAAGTTTTAGAACTGAATTTGACAAATTAAAAAGTTTACAATTAAATTAGCACAAGTGCAATATATTTAGAACTTTTATGATAATTTCCCCCATATAATTTCACACCTTTATTTTTCCTTCGTCGACTCTTAGTCCATGTTGAATACCTTAAAATGATGTTACATTGGCCCATGTCGTCACATATATGAGGTTTTGCTAAGAGGATTTACAGTCGTTATTACAGACCTCTTTTTATTGGCAATTATCTCGAGCTCTAGAGTGGCATTTACTTCAACTTCTAACTGACATAATTCTGAGATTAATTTGTTCTATGTTAATTAAATATGAGTGACGAATAATCTCCCTAAGAAGGCGCACGTGTAGTGCATCAAATAACACGCGCGTGTCGAAAAGATTAATACACTATTCTAAAGACATGTATTACGTTAAACCAAGCTCCATTATCTATGTTCATATGCATGTATTATTACCTTGGGATACCCTTTAGCAAAAGGGGCACGATGCAATCATTCCATATGGAGAAAAAAGAAACCGAAAGTCTTGATAAATTTATGAGTTACCAACTCATATTTTAAACTACTAATATTTCTTTTGAGAGTTCAAAAATGAAATACTCGCTTCTATTAGCATAGCTTACCGATGTGTTAAAGTTATCGATTCTTAATACGAAATTAACAACCTTAACTTATGTGAGTCACCAACTTTTTTCGAATGAGATTACTTATAGTCTCATATTACTAACTCTTATTTGAGCCATTCACAAATTTTTATTTGATCGATTCCAAGTTATCTACTTTGCAAATAGCTTATCAACTTTTCCGAAACTGCCAACCCTTATTCCAATTATTGATTTTATTTGAGTCACTTTTCAACTTTTTTTTCAATGCAGTTGCCATCTAGTTTGAAATTACTGACTCTAATCAAAGACATTTATCAATATTATCGATCAGTCTTAATCATCAACTTTTCTAATAGCTTATGCAATTTTTATTGAATCTACCAACATTATTTGAGTTAATTTACTCCGAATCTTTCTGTTGAAGGTGCAATGAATTCAAGGTTAATAACTCTTTTATTTGCGTCTCTTGCCAGCGTTTTTTTTTTTTTGGCATCCGATTCCGAATCACCGACACATTCCTAATAACTTACGAACCATCGTTGAAATGAACCTAACTCCTGTGGGAATTACCAACTTTTAACGAGTGTGAAAGACACCATCCCGCTAAATACTCGCGACATTGTATCTCTACTTGTCCACGGATCCAACTACAACAAAAGGTAGACAAAATCTGGTGGACTTTAAGCATCCGACACCATGCACCAATTGGATTGCGAATTCAGGATGGAACATGTTCCATCTTTGTCCGATTTGATGATGTCGTGACGAGGAGCCCAGAATATTCTATCGACAGGACACCAACTCGGTGCGGCATTTGGTGGCATCTCTTGGCTAGTAATTATCTCAATCCAACCCCTCTTTGCTCCCTCCCATTTCCCAACCTTCATAAACGAGAATTGTTTTTAAAAAAAAAGGGCAAAGAAAAAGCTCTTGCGTGTCGAAGAAAAAACACTCATTGAAATCTGTCGCATGGATCCTCCTCAGCAAGCACCGTCGATCGTGGTGGGGAACTGAAGAATAGGGTTCTAATTCTCTCTCTCTCCCAACCATGCACGAATTGGAACTGCTCGACGGCCTCTTCGTGCCCTCCTCATTCGCGCAACCCTATCTCCCATTTGCGGCCGATGAGTTTTGTCAACCTTTTCTCCATCGTCCTATTCGTATTGTTGTATGATGTAACCTACGTCAACCTTTGATTCGACTTGGAATTCCACTTGGCCTCTATTGGTGGAAGAGACCCCGTGTGTACTGATTAATTATCATATTAGTTTCGAAAAAGTTGAGGCAACGATCTAAGATCGACATTAATTGGATAATGGAGTATCGCTTCATGTGTTTATGCACATTTCCTCCATCGATGGGTGACGTGGATGACAAGCATTGACTAATATAATTATTAATGATTTTTCCTGCTAATATTCCTCGTCTTCGTTTTTTTTTTTTTTTTTTTGAGAAGTAGTTATTATATCAACCACATATTTCTTGCCGTGTACAGAACAATCTTTTAAAAGCTCGACTGAGTGCTTAGTGTTCATAGCTTTATTTTTTTATAATAAAAAAAATGTCATAACTATTCTCAGGTGGTTTCCATTAAGTTTGTAATATCGTGGAAACGGGAATCCGCCAACCCAGCTATAATTTCTCATATTGGAATCCTAATTCGAAAAGCACCCACAACGATTCGTGGCCTTCGTCCTCCCATGTGTTAAAAAATCTTCTAATAATAATTATTTAATAAGGACTTCGAGATACCTCTGTCATAATCTAACTATTCTCAAAGAAAAAAAAAATTGATTCGACTATACTTAAGGGGAAATAAGAGACGAAGCCACCAGCCATCTGCAGGATATTTAGAGTTCAAATCTTAGCTCGATTAATGATCTATCGGAACGTTATTAATGCGGCCAAGATATATTGATATCGAGGAGCCATGGCTCGATTATATTTGAATGATTCCGAAGACGGCTGTGTTGATATCGTGAATAGCTGGCGGGCAAGAATTAGATTTTCTTTGATTGGGGAGCTGCCAAATCCTGAGTTGATGTTTATTCCACCTTTGGGTCGATGGGAAATGCTCGAAACTGACTCGGCCTAGAAAAAGAGAGAGAGAGGAAATATGCTTTGGGGACCGACTAGACATGGACGGAAAGTCTCGGTAGCGTAACCCAACGTGAGAGCGTAGAGCCAGCTTTTCTTAGCTTTGGAAAAAAAAAAAGGAAGGGTGACAAGGGATTATTCATTTCTGATGAGAGAGCTACCAAATTTTTTGCATGCTGTCTTCCTTCTTCTTTGTACTTGTTGCTGCATGGAACATGCCGAACTAGCTTTAGTTGATGGATCTAGTGGTGGTCGTTAAGATCATTACTTCTTTGAAAAGGATTGGGATGATCAAAAATTCTTTGATTAAACTGGTTTTTTCGTTGTCTTATCTCGATGAATAGGAAAGTTATTACTGCCCAAAATTGGATTGGATCTTCTGCTGCATTCCTGTATAAAGAAATTAACTCGCTTAATGGGTTCATAATATATTGCTGACAATCAAACATAACGATTTAGTCGTCACTTTGGATTATCGAATGTTTCTATCAATAAAGGGGAAAAATCATTTGTGGTAATACTGCGTCACATTGTTTGTTGGGTAGTGGATGTCTAATGTTGCATGCCAATTTCCATTGCCAGCTAATTCAGGCTAATGTTTTCCTCTATGCCTTTCCTCCGACCACACTTCTGACTGACGGGTTATAATGGCCATTACCCATGTCCATATTAAGTTAAGTTTGCTCGTGCAATTCATCAAGAACGTGTGGATTTTCTTCTTCTTTTGGCATTAAAGTATAGTTGACTCTTTAGCTCGAGTTGATCGCTACTTAAGCATATTACATTACCCACACGTATGTACGTTAGTTTCTAACTAATGCTGGTGGCATCTTTCTAAGGAATTGGATCGTGAGTAAGCATGGCCATGCGCTGGACTCTCTGCCTCGTGTTTCCCACACGCTGCAATGCTTTTGCGGCGTCGGATGACATTACAAACGAACAAACTGAGCTAGCTAGACGATTCCCAAGTCTCTCGAAGCTTAGCTTTTTCCGGCTCGATCGAGGCCGAAATTTTTTAGGGTAAAATCCACCCACCCCCCCCAAAATCAAAGATGGTATATTAAACTCGCCATCCAATATCTTTAGGAAACGGTGTCTTCCACCCGAAATTCCTAGCGCCAATCGCGGCACGGCCCCTCGAATTTTGCTTGCATCATGCGAACGCACCGAGGTTTCCTCTCATTAGGCGATGAATAAGATAAGGATGTAGAAAGGGTATTGAGCTTTACATAATTGTCGA
Organism: Corymbia maculata; assembly: GCA_014182735.1. NCBI lineage: Eukaryota > Viridiplantae > Streptophyta > Magnoliopsida > Myrtales > Myrtaceae > Corymbia > Corymbia maculata. Next base: position 32,265,966 of record CM024687.1, read on the forward strand.
GAGACCTACACGAATTCCGCTCTCTCTTTCGGGTCTTTTGATTCTATCGCCAAGGGGAAAAGTGATTCCGAGTGCCTGGGAACTGAGCGCCTCGAGCTCATGGGTAATGGAATCACCGGCCACAGAGAGAGAAAGAAAGAGAGAGAAGCAAGAGTAAGTGGGTTTTGACATGCGTGGATGTTCCGTGAAAGGATGAAATGTAATGGTCTAAAATCTTGTGGCACGCTGCAAAAGTTAAATTTTACGTGAAACTTTGAACTTACATGATGTTAGTGGAATGTTATTGGAAATGTGATTGAATTAAGTTATGACATAAAAGTAAATTAAAAAAAAACTGGATAAGGCTAGCGAGAATTAACCATCCCGATTCTCGACGAGTGCTTTCTTTACCTTTTTGGCAAATGGCTATCTAACAAAAACACCAAAAAAAAAAAGAGTGAGAGAGAAGGAGTGGCCTATTGGACTTGCATGGATAATGTGTGGGTGAGAAAATGACTCTCTCTCTCTCTCTCTCTCTCTCTCTCTCTCTCTCTCTCTCTCTCTCTCTACTTGTCTATAAGAAGGCCCGTGTTTCCAATTGAAGCGTAAACTAATACAGACCCACATAGAGGAAGGAAGGAAGTACTCGAGAGAAATGGGAGAGAGTGGAGCATTCTGGTCATGGTTGAAGAAGGTGAAGCCATACTTGGCAATGGTGTCGTTGCAGTTCGGGTACGCCGGGATGTACGTGATCACCCTCGTCTCCCTCAACCACGGCATGAGCCACTACGTCCTCGCCGTGTATCGCCACGTTGCCGCGACCCTACTCATCGCCCCTTTCGCCTTTGTCCTCGAAAGGTCCTCCCTCTCTCTCCCTCTGAGATCTGTACTTTGCTGGGACATGCGTCGCTCGTTTCGTACTTGACGTGTGTTCGTGTCGGCTGTTTACTTTTTGGTGGCAGGAAAATAAGGCCAAAGCTCACCGTCCCGATCTTTCTGAGGATAATGGCGCTTGGTTTCCTCGAGTAAATGTTCTTCCCTTTCTCCAACCCTCCGTCACCCCAAAAACCTAAAACGACAGGAAAAAAACAATAAAAAAACTAGGTGGTTTCGGAAGTATCATGCGAAACACTAAATGGACAAAAGCACATCACGTTGTGAGAGTAACATAAGTCGTGAAGTCCAATGACGGATGGCATTTAACTTCATTAATCAGCATTTTATCACCATGTTGTTAGTTCGTAATAACCGACGTCGGCTTTTGATTCTTGCGGGAGAAATCCGGCGAGCTCTTCTGGGATCTGATAGGTGGCTTCCTTTTTTTGTTCCAAGGCCGGTGCTGGACCAGAACTTATACTACGTGGGGATGAAGTCGACGTCCGCCACTTTCGCATCAGCCACCGTCAACGTCCTCCCCGCCATCACATTCATCATGGCGCTCGCCTTCAGGTATCGTCGACAACCTCGGTTACGGAAAACACTGCTGAGAAAATTATTTCCGGGGGTGGGTCCGGCAAATAACGTAGGTATCGATGCATATCGTTACAAAAACCAAGAATAGTATCTGTCCATCACTTCCTCTATTGGGTGGATTATTGATGCGCAGATGAATATTCCACCCACAATCACTAGTGGCTAACTACTATGATATTGATAACTAGTGGATCATTGCATCACTTGCATCCAACTCTATGAAACGCTCCGAGGAATAACAGTGTGTCGGGTCACAGGACTCGTTCATGTAGCAACGAATGACAAAATTAATGCATTGATTGAAAAAATACAAGTGCATTCGTGGGTCGATGCTTTTTAAAGTGTTCTAGAATTAACTTCCGGAAAACATTCTTGACCGTAACAAGCGCATAATTTTTGCTCATTTTGTTCTTAAAGAATGTAGTTTAAATATAGTCTCTCCAAGATGGTAAACAAATATTTTCATGCGCGTGGCTCACGGGCCAATTAAACGAATCAAACGTGGGATCTCATTTATAGGAAATAAAATTGTAAGCGCTGCTTCTTCTTTTTTTCAAAGGTTAGAGAAGGTGAACGTGAAGAAGATTCAGAGCCTAGCTAAAGTGATCGGGACAGCAGTGACCGTTGGCGGAGCAATGGTGATGACGCTGTACAAAGGTCCCATCGTCGACATCATGCGGACGGGCGGAACAAGCCACCACCACGCAGGTGGTGGTGCTCCCAACGGGTCGACCGACCAGCATTGGGTCACCGGCACGCTCATGCTCCTTGCCAGTTGCTGCGGTTGGTCCGGCTTCTTCATATTGCAGGTAACATTCGCAAATTTGTATTTCGAGAAAAACAAAGCTATTCTGGACTCCATGCTGTACCAGAGAGCCTCGGAAAAAGCTTAGCTTCTGAGTCTATTGCGATCTTGTGGTACAGTCATTTACGTTGAAGAAGTACCCAGCAGAGCTCTCGCTGACGGCGCTCATATGCTTGATGGGAACCGTGGAAGGAGCGGCAGTTTCGCTCGTGATGGAGCGCGACATGAGCGTCTGGCAAATCGGCTGGGACTCCAGGCTGCTCGCCGCTGTTTATTCCGTGAGTAAACATAAACTCGATGCTTCGCCGGTCCTATAAGAGTCGAGAGTCTTACATAGTGAGCTTCTTCGCTAAATCTGATGTTCCTGGAAAATTACTTTAGGGCGTGGTTTGCTCCGGAATAGCATATTATGTGCAAGGAGTGGTGATCAGGGAGCGAGGGCCGGTGTTCGTCACGTCTTTTAGCCCGCTTTGCATGATCATCACCGCCGCTCTTGGCGCCATTGTGTTAGCTGAGACGATTCACCTTGGAAGGTACGAAAACACCTGCTTCATTATGATTTCCCAGATTGGAAATTTCAGCATAGAGAAATATGGAGATTGCATTTACTGAGTATCTGACTCATATTTGTATGTTCCCTTCGGTCCAGCATCATCGGGGCGATTTTCATCGTCTGCGGTCTTTACACCGTGGTGTGGGGTAAGAGCAAGGACCGTCAAGCTGAGTTGACCACGGCTTCGATGCCGGACGAGAAAGGTTCAACCTCCGGATTGCCGATCACTGATGTTAGGACAAGCAACGGAGAGGATAAAGTCCAAAAACAAATCGATATGCCGAGGATTTCGGGAAAAAATCATCTCCCACAGGAGTCTTAAAAAAAACTACCGATATCACGAATCTCATGACGAATCACATGACGTATAATGTTCGTCAGTACATTCAGCACGATCCGTTCTTTTTTGTGTTGGAGCCCGGCATGTTGAACCGGTAAACCAACGCAGATGTTATCTCGATTATATGTGGAATAAAATTTTTGGAGCCGATGTATGTTTGGATCGAGCGAGAGAATCTAAAGGAAGAAAAAGAGATCAAAACTTATTCCTTACGAGCTGTGCCCAACAATTACACAACAGATGTAAATGGGGGAGAATAATTCGGATCCCCATTCGAAGAACTCCAAGATGTTGAAACCCCAAAATCACGATTCCAACTTTGATCGAACTGACAACGACGTAGGACCGACGGACTAGATTTTCTTCCCCAAGATTCCAGTCTACATTCAGTGCTCATACAAAATATTACCCATTCAATCTATGAATATGGTGAAACAATGTAGTTCCCAATATACATGGCCGCTCGCCCTGTCCAGATCTTGATCTTCTCGTAGACGTCTCATTTACCTGTTAAAAGAAGCAACAGAAAAATTGTCGGCCAACGGTCATCGACGGTAGCTTGAAATTCCGACCAAAAAGTTATCTCGGGATAGTAATCTTGAGTGGTAAAGAATAATGGAAATGAATTTCATTAAACAAAAGGAACAGAGGTAACGGGACACTAGAATCCACCCTGCACATTAGACTGTGTTCAATGGCAAGTTTCATTTTCAAAGAAATGTCTGAAAACAAGCCCATCCCATACCATAATTTTGGCGAACCAATGTGAATTTGTAAATAGCCTTCATTAGTAAACCATATTTCATGGATTTCAAGGATCCCATGTGTCTGCAATAAGAGAAAACTACACAGTTTAGTGGGGAAAAAAGAGCAAGCAAACGGAACACTTCACATGCCAGACCAATAAATCAAAAGAAGAGCATTTGCTATGTCCCATGTATCCCATGAAGAGAGAAAAAATGAGCTTAGACCAAACTTTATGTACAAAAAGAACACTATATAATGTAGACCGTCCTAACATTTATTCCCATCAATATGACATAATTGCAGATATAAAGCATCCAATTCCAAAATATATCAAAACTAGAAATATCGGTCAACTCTTGAGAATTATTTCTCGTCCAAGACACAATAAGCACTGTCAAAAGTTGCATGAAATAAATAAAATCCAGACAAAACTCACACAACCAAAGGACATAGGTTGTGAGGTTAAGTCTAATTATTGCACCTCATAGGCATTAAACTCAAATTATAAACTTACATTGGGTCATAAGGCCCCCTTTGGTAACAAAATACGAGCACATTTTGATAATTAAGATTAGAAACAGTGTTGTATCAACTTCATCAGCCGTCGATGAGTTAGGGCCTTATTGCAAAAAGGACACCCTAGAAAGAAAATCAAACGAAATAAACACTGATGGCACAGTCAAAGGTCCAGCAGAAGGAAATTCTGTTACTTCAGAAGCTATGGGCCTTCAATAATTTTCTTTTCAGATTTGAGAGAAGATACAAATAACGTAGCTTCACTGGCAAATAAAATGACTTTTTGTCGCATTATAGATGCAGCCTAAACACAAGAAACAATGTTGGGCTGCATTTCATAAGCCAGTCATTCATTGACTACAAAATACAACTAAGGATGTCATGAAGGGACAGCCACAATAGCAGGGGAATCCTTGCCAGAGTTTTTTATTCAACAGTTGTGTGGCACAATGGATGAGCCAAAATTAATTGACTAATCTGGTGGATCTCCAAGGTAATCGAGCATTATCTCCCAGTTATCTTCACTGAGGTACAAGTACCAACATATCCTGTAATTCCACTAAAATTACAACTTTTCTGGAATCAAAGTCTAACCGAGCTCTTTTCGACTACTTCTATAAGCCTGTTCCATTCTCAACTCACTCCCATTAGAAGTATCTCAAACCACATGGGTAGGCTTGGCTTGATCCCAGAGGCAGATCAGGTCAACCCAAGCCATTGATCCCTGAGGCAGATTGGGCCCCACCACACTTATAATATGTGAGAATGGTAGAGCTTAGCTCCCTGAGGTAACAATGAGGATAGATAGTAAATAATTTTCTTTACAAGGTGGGGAAAAGGAAAGGGTGTTCCACCCCTGATCTTCCCTTTGGCCAGCCCAAATTGCCATATCGTCATTTTCTGCAAAAATGCTTGTTTTCTATAGATATATACATAACTCCAATTTCGGGAGCTTCTTCAGACAGCATAAATATCACAACAAAGAAGTATAAGTCATGAAGGAAATGAATAATTTGAGAACTCACACAATCTCTGTATATCGGAGCCTCCATGGGGGGAAACCTAAGTGGCATCTTGCAGGTCCATAAACTAATAGGAGGTCAGGTTCCGGCCCACTACAACCTACATATACATCAATGGTGCACATTCATAAAAAGATGCCTGTTCAAAAAAGATTCAACTTTTTAAACCCAGAATGAAGTGAGCAGCAACACAAACCAAGAGCTCTGAGCGCCTCAGTCATCTGAGCTTCTGTAAAAATATTCTCCCAACGATCCTCTGTGGTATTTCTCAGTTCCAAATGCTTTGTGAAAAGTAAATTAGCAGCTTTTGCCACAGCTTCCTTCCCATCAGATGGCGAAGCAAGTTCGAGGTTCAAGTTTTTTTGGTCAAGGGGTAATATCTCGTCAGTATCCTGCAGATAATAGGTGAGTTTGATATCATTGAGAAAGACTAAAATTTCATGCTGGATTAATCATGAAAGGGAATCAGCTATAAAAGGAACCGACTTTCTATTATTTAAAAGTTGATTACTATCATTTCAGATTACCCAAAACTAAGTAAGTCAAAAGAAAGCAAACAGCAGAACACTAACATATGGCACCATTCAGTTCATTCATGCTCCTGACCCAAATAAGTGCCACAACACCCTCGTGAATCAAACCAATATACCAAATAATGCTCGGTTTACATAGCAACATGTATGTGAATGAGCTTCTGTTACTAAGCATATTGCAGAATACCAAATGCAGATGTATCAAAGTTGAACAATACATGCATATTCAGTACCTCAAATAATCTGATATGGCTCAACTTCTCCAAGATAGCATCCTTAGATTTCTTCAAGACCCCTAAACCCTCCCAAAAAAATGTCAATGGTACAGCATGAGTAACTTCCAAGTATCACAAACTTTTGTACTGCACTTACATCAAATGGAAAATTAAACAGCATCTTCACCTTCTTCATCATATAGGCATACGTGTTTCACGCCAATATCAGAGAGCCACTGCAGAAGTTTAATAACTTTTGAAGTTTGCCGAGCTTCATCACTATCCACCACAATGGCCAGATACCGGAGCTTCCCCAAATTAAGGTCATTATATTTCTTCAACAGTCCACTTGAGATGAGATAACTATCAATTGCACCAGCTAATCCCAGCACAAAGAAACATGTGCTGATAATAAAATGTATAAAGTGCCAAATAAGTTGAAGACTGAAACTTCCAACCTGCCATGATATCCAAACAAATTAGGTGACAAAGATTGGACACAAAATTTAATTAAATCACCCTTATGATCTACAGCAAGACTATCCCGACAGAGATTCTGGCCACATGTATCCTCCCCAAGCAGCAAGCAGCCCAAATGACACAACGGAAACCAAATTATTTCTATTCTTTATTTGGTAGAAAAGATACTTCTCATGTCCTTCGCTTCTGGAAGGACATGGACCTTGCATATTGGTCAGCTGCTCCTGCTCATCTCCATTACAGTGCAACTGGCATGTTTTAGCGCACATATCCTGAGAAAGGGAGATAAGGCCATCTTTCCCACCGACTGCAAAAGGAAATGAGCTAAACTTGACACTACAAATTTCAATTCAGCTCCCTACCCATCTTTGTTTAATTTCCTAGTGCTAATCTAATTATTCAAAGGAAAACGCACTCTCTTCATTCAGTGCTTAGTTAAAGAAAAAGATTGTGCTATTTAAGTGACCCTCATTGTTGACCACTCTTAGAGATCCTGATCAAGCATGCCAATCCAAATGTTAATTACATGTGGCCTTTGCCTTGTTTCAGCTTGCCTTCCTAAGAAACCGACTGAAAATACAATAAACCCGTAAATTCTAGTTCTATGTCCAGTACTGGGCTATTGAATTGAATACATAAATCAAATCTCCATTAACCGGCCTCCATTAACTTTCGCTGAGACAAGATACTCGGAAAGGCAATGATCTAGGATGATCCCAAAATAGTCAATCCAAACAATACTTCCAAATTCACTGAAGAAACTCATGTGGACAATGATATCAGCACAAATCATAGCCAGCACTCACTTGAGCAGTCCAACAATTGGATCCCCGCAATTTGTTCGTGCTGCCCATGCTTCTGAAACCACACATGCGCAGAGAATGAGAGACAAAAAAAACAAAATTTCAGGCACCAAAAGAAAACAGCCGCGTGAGAACGAAACGGTTATGGGTCTGAAATTGCAGGGTCCCCGTCAGACGACAAACATGGGAGACGCTACGAATTTCCTTCTGAGGAAACGAAAACATCAACTCAGGCCCACTCGAACGCAACGAATGCGAATTCAGAATCAGAGAGGAAGAACCAGAGCAACGAACCAATTCGCCCGTTCCTCAAACGCCTGCGCTTAATCTGAACGGAAGACTGGTTGGTTCTCTCTTTCTAGAATCTCACGAACGAAAGAAATGTAGAAAAGGTGGGGGGATGGTCAACTTTGCCCGACTGCTAAGAATCCACGGCTTCAGTTCCCGGATTACCTAAAGACGACATTTTTCGCAGTAAAAAGTGATGTAATCGCCCCAAATCACCGTGAATTACAGAAAACGACGTTGAATTGTCCGAAATCACAAACGGACCCCCTTTCTTTCAAGAGCGATTCGTAGTAGGCCCAAAAAGGAAAGTAGTTAATTAGGGGGATCGGTCTGGTCCGATTTCCGGTTCCCAGGTAGGAACCGGCCCACCTGGTCCTAGAATCGAACCGAACCGCGGTTCCGGTTGGATTCCTGGAACCGGCCCCCTTCTATTTTATGTATTCTTCGTTTTCTTCCTTAGGACAAGCGGATTTCATAGACCAGACCAGAACTAGCTCAACCGGCAACAACCACTCGCCTGCGCGAACGCGCATCGCAATCCGATCAGCATTTCCACCGCGTCACTCCGCAGGCGTCCAGAAAAAACGAACAAGCCGAGACGAGCAGATTCGCCGACGACGAAGGGCAAAAAAGAGGAAAAGCAGGAGAAGATGAAGAAAGAAGCGTTGTGTAGAAGCAGGAGCTCGAGGAGGTGCGTGGCGGAGGGAACGGATGATACCTCGATCGCGCATTGAGGAGAGGCTTGCGAAGCCGCGGGCCCCCGAGCCTTCGACTCTGGGAAAGACGGAACGAAGCGAGAATTACGGACACGAAAACGACCGCACTTCGAACTCCAGAGCGAGAAGGAGGCGACGACGGTCGAGGCGAGAGGGGCGCCGGGTGACGGAGTTCGTGGACGAGAGAGGAAAAGGAATATCTAACTTGATTAGGGTTTGTAAGAATGTTAAAAAAAGAAAAAACCGATCCGAACCCGAGTGCATCGAGAACCGGAACCGGTTCCAATTTATGGAATCGGGAAGCGGCTGCTGCGAGAATTGGACTGAACCGGGCGAGTCCCACCTTCCCGATCCAGGGAATTCCTTCTGCTCACTTTTTTTTTTTTTTTGGTCGAAACAGAAATTTCCATTGATTTAGTCCAAAATGGAGGGGCCCGATATTTGGGCATCGATACATAGCAAGTTCCACAGACATTCGGGGGGAACTGGACCCAACTAGTTGGTAGGCCATTTTTCCTATGTTTTTTAGCGATCCAGTTTGCAATTATATTAGCCCCGTGCCTACAAAAACTGATCTGAACATTGGGTAAACGCGACAGAAATTCTTTACAGTGCTGGACAGGTACATGCGCCTCCTACGTGAGTTGTTGAGGGTGCAGAATAGCTTCAACCATATGAATTAGGAAAAGGAACATCTTAAACATCAATTTAAATTTAGAATACTATTTACGTTTTAAGTATTCATGTTCAATCATAAGTACAAACTAAACTCCAAATGTCATAATAAAAAATGAAATTAACAGCATAATCCATACTAAAAATTAATTGCTAAATCGAGGTAATTAAAATACAGTATCTTCTATATTCATAAACATGAATCAATTCATATCTAACCTGTTTTGTAAATCAACATTGATGCTTATTAGACGAAACTAAAACAGTAACAAATGAACAATTACAAGTTCAAAAAAAATATTTAACATCTTAATATTTATTTATTTATTTATTCTAGAGTGATTTTCATTTAATAGGTGGGATCTCGAATCCTTACTTTAATTGACGAATATATTTCACTTTCTTTGTAACTTTATGTACTTCGACTTTATTACAAGGGAAATAGCTATAAAAAAAACCACAAACTTTTCTTGTTATGACATATTTACCAAAAATAACCCAAATTTATATCTATGTGACGTATTTATCAAAAATTTGTACAACATGATACATTTACCTAAAATGTTTTTCATGACACAAAAAATCCTAAATTTTTATTTATGTGACACATTTATCCAAAAATTTGGTGTCATGGAAAAAAGTTTTAAAAAAAATATATCACACAAATAAAAATTTGAGGTTTTTAGTATTACAAAAAAAAATTTAAGGTAAATATGTCATATGTGTAGAAGTTTAGGATTTTTCGTGTCATAAAAATTAGCCTTAGGGTAAAGTTGTCATAGTAGATAAAGTGTGGGGTTTTTTTTATGGCTTTTAGCATCTTTACAAATTTAAATCACATATTTAAAATATCAACAACTCTAGTTTAGAAGTATGTTCCATAAGCCACTCATCAAAATCAGAAAATTAATTAGATTACAGATATGAAAAAAGTAACTTTACCTGGTCATTAAAATGATTAAGTACGAACAAATCAAAGTTAATTTAGTAGTCTCAACCTTTTACCGCTTACATTAAATGTTTCACCATCTGAACTTAATGTGAGAGGGATTTAATCGACAGCAAACCAATCGGGGAGAAGATTGCTAACGATTGTAAAATTGTGGGGGGGTGACTTGCTAGAAGTAGAGGGTCGATGGGGGAAAAATTGGAATTTTAAGGGGCAAATTCATAAATAAAACGGTTGTAATGTCCCAAAAGAAAGAACGACGATGAACGCAGAACAGAGAAACGAGCACGCAACATCTTCTCCATCTTCATCATCATCATCGTTTTTCACCTTCACCAGACGCGAGTCCACGAAGGAAACCCTAGAAAGCTTCATCAAGAGTCCAATCAATGAAGGGCCATGACGCGATCGAGGTGGCCAAGACGGTGATCGAGGTCGCCGATGTGGCGTGGAAAGCAATCGAGTGTCGCCATCACCACCATCACCCCCACAACCCCGAACACGAACACGGGCACGAGCACGAGACCCCTCCGTCTTCGGAGGATGAATTGGAGTCGCTCCAGTGCGAGAATCGGCGGCTGAGGAACCTGCTGGAGCAGAACCTGAAGCTGCTCCAGGACATCTCCGAATTGCCTGGCTTGCCGAACGATTGCCCTCCTGATGTACGTAAAGCTCGTCTTCCTCTTCGTTTCTTGTTGATCTTTCTGGAGCTTTTGGTCTGTGAGAATTTTCCATTCCGTCCCTTGAAGTGCAAGTGATTCGTGGCCAGTCGTGGTGGTGTTAGGTGTTACAAGTTCGTTATTCTCGGATCGTTTCTCTCTCATATGCCGAGCGCTTAACTTATCATTATATAAGCAAGAAGTTATCTTGGTAGCGGCAAGTTGCCTGCTTTTATGTTTTTCTTGCTGAATTTGTCGAAGAAGTTCGTGCCTGCGAGCGCATTTACGTAGAGTGCATTTGACATTCTGGAGATTGTACAAATTTTTACGCTGAAGGTTTTTCTTTTCTCCATATGAGCGATTAGTTATGTTATTGCAGTTGTATGCCCACCTTGTAGCAACGGTTGATTCAAAAGACTTTTTGAATCGGATAAAAGAATTCCAGCTGGCATCAATTAATGGAGGTGGAAATGAATTTCCATTCAGGGAGGCCACAGGTTTAAGAGCTTCTTTATTCTTCCAGTGGTCTTTGCGTTGATATTTTCTGGGGTTTTTTTTATCCTTGTTATCAACTGGTTTCAAACTTTGGATTGTTGAGTAGGAGCTGATATGCAGTCTATTGAAATCCTAATCAATGCTGACCATGGAGAACCCAGTTGGTGGGTATGGGTTACGGATGAGATGGTCCCGAGCAATGTTGAAGAGTGGAGTGGAATTGATGACGAGAAGTATGTTGTCATCAGCGAGGAACATGTGGTGGATGGAGTTGCCAACTTTATGGCTAGATGCGTATTGTCAAACCCAAAATCTCTGGTACATTATCTTTGAGACAGTTTGAGTATGGTCGATTTTACTTTATAATTTTGGATTGTATCTCATTAATTTCTGTTTGTGTATTCAGAACTTGACCCCAGAAGAATTGCAAAACAGTGAGTTTCCATCTGTATCTTCTGACTGACAAGGGCCATCTTACCAATTGCATTGGGTGCTTTTTGATCAAACTCTTATGATCGCATATTATTGCTAAGCCAGCCGGTGCAAGAAGTTAAGACTTGAGAGTACTTATCGATGTGCACTTTGACCAATGAAGAGAATATTTATGCTATTTGCTATATATATTCAACCAACATCAGTAGCTGCTTATTGGTACAATTAAACCACATATGAAAACAAGTCAACCTGAATACATATGGTCGAGGAGGATATTCAAACATTAGATCATCAGTGAGCTTCATAAAAGCGATTGAAATGTTTTGCTTGCATGGTAGAGTGCGTTGGGTGATGTTGAGACTTCCTTTCTTGTAGCAATGTTCCCTTATAATTTGGTATCCTGAAAATCTCAGATACATTGAATTTAAAGTTGTTTTCAACTGAGCTCTCCTCTGTAGGGTACTTTTACAGCAACAAAAGTGCCGTTATCTATGTGGTTGCTGAAATTGATGTCTAATGACATTTGCTGCAGCTTTGTCAAAAGCATTAGGTGGTGTGAGCAAGATGGAGAAGGTCTTAAGTATATGGCATGCTGGAACATTGTTTTATACTTTGGCCACCTGGGGCCTTGCGCTTGCCGGGTATCTCTCTCTCTCTCTCTCTCTCTCTCTCTCTCTCTCTCTCTCTCTCTCTCTCTCTCTCTCTCTCTCTCTCTCTCTCTTCGTGTGAGCTTGTGTGCCGTGGTTTGATACTGCGTGCTCGTCTGGGTGGGTGCATCAGTGACTATGCTTCTTTCTCTGTTTTCCATCAATGTTCTCAAGTAGGATTCTATCATGAATTAAGGGAACTTTGAAGCTTTTGTAGTAATGCTATTGGGAACAATCATACTTATTTCTCTTACAATAGAAATGCGATTCCTTTGCCCAGACGTAGTTTTGTTCGTTATTTCTAAGTATAGTTTGCTTTATACTCAGGTGCACTTACTTTAATAGTAGGATTTCTATCAATTGGTTTCTCAGGCTGTTTGTAGGTAGCTTTCTTGAGTGTAATTTGATGCAGGTTGACTTGGTTTGAATGGTCATCCTCTTTGCTGTTTGAGCTTCATTTAGTCCAGTATTAATCAGACTTAAAAGTTAACTGTGTTTTTCCTTACCTTATTCTTCTATTACATTTTATCATACTTAACAGGTGATTACTGCTAATCATAAGATAAAAATAGTAAATAAAACTAGTGTAGGGTCATGCACTATGCACATCTGTTTAGATGGGTATTTTTTTTTCCTATAATCTCGGGCCGTGGGTGTGGAGATCTGGCTATTTGGAGGTTCATGAAACACTGCAAGCCCCATGTGCTGGTTAAGTCCAGGCCCGTCTAGGGGCATGGGCATGAAGTTGGGTGATTTTCTGTGGGAAGTAAATCGCTAGTTCCATCCATGAGGAAGTGGTTGAAATGAGAAGTTATGAGAAATGTTCTAATTGTATCCTTTTGATCCTTTTATTATCTAATACAGAGATAATTTGAAAATAAATCCTTTTTCTTTTATCTGCTGTTGGTGACAATCTTGGAAGAAATGAAAAAGTGAAACAAACAAAGAGTGGTTTTGGTTTAATAAATAGAGGATGTTATACTTGAAAGATGTTTACTTTAATTGTAGATGTAGGGAAATAGGGGTCGAAGAAGAAAGTGGTCCGAGTAACTTGAACATGTGCTGGCCTCTTTAACATTACAAAGCGGGGTTCATTTTTGTAGGTTGTATCGCAGTCGTGCTGTGCTGAAGCTGGCTGCAAGGGGTGTTCACACGACCAGCAAAGTTGTTATGAGGGCTATGTAAAATCATTCACTTTTACAGCAAGAACAAGAAGAAATTGTGAAACATTATTCCGTCAATTGGATTCTGCATTGTTGCCGGTGTTTCCTGCCAATGTCTTGTCAATGTAAATTCATGTAAATAGCTTCACTTCCATTATTCTTCCCCTATCCTGCTGAAGCAAGCCTGGATGTAAGAATGTGTATTCAAAACGCTCAATCTTTGGAATGTACGAAATACTCCATTGTTTATTCATGTGTTTTCATGGGTATAGTGTGATTGTTCTATCTTCAGCCTTAGATTGTTAGGGTTCGTCGAGTTGAACCTGACAAATGAGCCACTGCTACCTGGATTACTACGGTTCCTTTGAGATGAAACCGTCAAGTCTTCATATTGTTTAACATCCATGGGGTTGAGCTACTGCTTCGTGGATATGGCAACTCCTGCATATGATTTTGCATGGACATCTTCCTTCCAATCGAACCTTTACTGAGATGACGGAAACATTCATTTCAAAGTGGCAACGAAGTACTAGGTAAGGTCTACTTCGTTGCCACAGACCCACCTTATGTGACTGGTGAGTGGTGAAGCTCAACACTGGCAATACGGGCACCTAAGCCCCGTTTCGTGGGCTTGTACTTAACATACATCGGTGATTAATTGTGCACTTTTTTTTATGCCATCAATTTTGCTTTGGAAACATGTGTATTTCTATTTAAAGGCCATTAATTGACCTAGTGCCTTTGAGAAACTCCTTACCAAAATCAAATCTCGAGAAATCGCTTTTACTCCAAATTTGGCATTCGGCGTTAAAGAATACAATAATATGAATGTAAGTAGGATGCACAGGTATTGGAGACTACTTAGGAATAGATAAATATCACAATAGATTCGTTAATTATGGTCAAGTTTTCTCATTTTAGATAAATTTAGCCGAGATGAGGCCACTCGTTCGTGTAGTAAAGGGAAGATATCCCTCTATTTATATCCTGGGAAAGCATTTACCGGGGCGGATGCTGCCATCGGTGTTTCCAAATTAAAGAACTGGAAAGTTTTCAAGCTACGCAAGTGTAACTTGAGAGGTTGGCGAAATAAGATGAATAGTAAAATAATTTTTGGCCAAGAACGAAGCTGACTAGCCGATACCACCGCTGCAAAATTATCCTCAACAGAATGGCTGAGGACATAACTACTCAGTGCTAAGGATGTCATCCAAAAATAGGCAGCGTTACAGGATGGAGACGTTAATCACCATCTCCGTTGCCCCAGCCTTTAATTGCTGACTGCTATTTGCATTTTCACCAAATATGCATCAACCGAGGACGATCAATTAAGGGAAAAAAAGAATTGAAAACAAGTTCTGCTAGCCAAAGAACAGGTTTCCTTGAATCGAAGATACAAATCGCTGCAAAAGAGTCTCACATTTCCACATTAAATAAAAATCAAGTCCGATCCCACAGAATATTAAATAAGGCACCAAAAAGGAAAAGGAATCACGTAGATACAGCAGACAAGCGAGGAAAACAATCTGACCGGGCCATAGCAAACATCAATGTGACAAAACCCCTCACCGTCTGGTGGCAGCCACCCTAGTGGAATCACGATGAATGAAAGATCATCAACTTGACAAACAAAAGCAATGTCACAACAGCTGGTAAAATGTCAATAGGATTCATCAATGAGCAAGCCACAGAGACACCCGAAGCACTTCCAGCAGGACCACTTGCTGCGGGGTTAAATCCTGGGAGTGAGCTTGTACTTGGCACCACTGAAGATTTGGGTGAACCAGCAACCTCTGATTGTGGGGCGGGTGCTGGAGCAAACGTTGAATCTTTGCTGACTGAGTTAGGCGGGGCTATAAGTGGAGGAAATTGCTGCACTCCTGCATGTGTTTCAAAGGCGAGACTAACACATCACATTCTCGGTCACAATCAATATTACCAGTACGAGATCTGTTGACTTTGATTAAGAAGAATTTTTAAGCATGTGATTTATCGATTGACAAGGCATTCAAGCTCAATGCAACAGTTACAATGCCCCATGACCAGACTAAAGTCACTGAAAGTAAGTCTAGTACAATAACTTCTTATTGTGTTTCTAGTTTACTTGATTAAGAGCTTTCCTAGGTCCAAAATAGGAACTCAATGACAGACAGTAATAATCAAGATTAACCTGGGCATCGCGGTTGGAGAGATGTGGACAACCTGCAAGGTAAAGAAAATGGCATTACAACTCAAAGCATATACAGATCTTCCAAGTTCCAACCCCAGAATGACAGTGGACACAAAAGAGGCCCGAAATAGTAGCCTTACATGGTGACAATCGAGCTATTGACAAAACCACCATAGCTGCACGCACTGACATTGCATCCAGCGCTGCTCTGTTGAGCAGTAACATTTCCAAGCATCAAGTTGCTGTTTCGGCATTGCATGCTAGAACAAGAAACTGCCAATGAAGCAGGCATGCAGTACAATCTGCATAAGAAAATGCCAATGGTTAATGAAAGATTATTTCAGGCATTCAATGGGGACTGTTAAAGGCAATTCATGCTAACTGGCTTTAAATGATTTAAAAAATAACATCTGTTACTTGAGATTTCCCGGCCCACAACTGCACTGCACACAATGGCTTGCTGTAATGGCATAGCTCCCGTTAGGCACAATTAGACCATAATCTGACGCATATCTTGGAAAATTAGAAGCACAGCCTGCGACATAATAAGTAAGGTGAGTATCCAACCTCATTGGCCTTCCTAAAGTCCATTCCAAAAGGGAAAGCAACAAAAAACGCCAGCATAGTCAAAGTATGATTCGCAGTAATGATGCTTTTATCACCAAATTGGAAAGAGGTTTACCTGAAAATAGTGAGGAAATGAAGGTGAAGAAACATGCAATTCAAACAGCTGTACAAAGCACCGACCAAAAGATAAAAACAGCTTTACAAAGCATATTTGCAAAAAATAGAACACGGAATCAATATGCCCTTATCTTTATGATTTCACTCCATTGATGCATATGCACCAAACTTTTTCAAAGCCATTAATCCCGCGAAGTCCAACTGTACTCACGCAGAGGGTTATGGTCAAATTAGAAGTTCCTTACTTAGAAGCACTGTGCTTTAAAACCAGTCGCCCCGAATAAACTTAAAGGAAAGCCAAGAACCAGCACATCAATGAAAAAAACTTTTTTTTCTTATACAGTGGAACCAACTTATTATAAACACAATAGCAACACAGTCTTGAGTGGCGATTTGATGAACTCTGTCGAGGAAAAGCATCAAAATAGGGAAAAGCAAGTAAAGCAACACGCACATGTAAATCCGTGAATCCTTGGATTCTACTAAAGGTACTTAATTACACAAATTCCAACCCTCCAGCAGAAGAAAGCACTAAGCCACAACAAACGGAACATCATCTAAGAAAAAATTTTGCCAGCATTTCATCAATCAAATAATTTACCTGGCAGTGGAACTGCAATAATGTCACCGGCATTTGTAGCTGAACTCCCCATAGCATTCACGTTCATCAAATCAGTAATTGTGGTGGAATACCTGGATGCAATCCCTGCCAGTGTGTCCACTGGCTTCACCACGTAGGACAAATAAATTGCTGGCAACGAATTATCGGTCCCATTGAAGCAAGTGCAGGGGAGTGGCACCACCAAGTTCTGCCCCACGTCCAATACCGAGGGGTCCGATATAGAATTAGCCTCCCTTATCTGATCCGAGGAGACCAAACCGGCGTATATGGAATCTGCAATCAACGAGAGGGTGTCCGAGGGCCGGGTTTTGTACCGGGTCGACACGGATTTACGAATCCCATCGACACAGGAGCAAGTGATGGGGACTTTGAGGAAGAGCTGAGAAGGGAGGATGTGGTTTTCGACATCGGGGTACGAGATGTCGATGGCATTCGCGGTGAGGAGCGAGATGGGGTCTATCTGGAAGAGAGAGGCGACCTCGGAGACTTTGAGGTCGGTGTAGAGAGTGTAGCCGAGCAGGGCGTTGCAAGAGTCGGAGTTCGAGCAGGGCTCTATGGTGGACTTAGAGGTGACAGGAACGACCACATTGGTGAAAATCAAGAAGATGAAAAGGGCCGAGAAGCAAGACAGTGACGCAAGTTCCGTGGCAGGCATGTTTAGATTGCAGAAAACAGAGCAGAAAATGAAAGAGCCGACAGAAGGGGACGGGGCGAGCGTTCTATATGTGAAAGCAAGAGTAAACAGCGGAAGGGGCAATGTCAAAGAATGCGTGGGGTTTTCGGCACCAAAAATGACAGGACTTTGCAGTGGGAAGAGAACGGAAGCTTTTTGAGCCAGAAGAAAGATGGGTACTTGGGAGGGTTCTGGTGCTCGGATTTGGAGGGGGCGGAGCTTTTCTTTAGGGTTTCTTCGCCGCCGTTTTGCAGCTCCTTCGGTGCCGTATCACCGGGAAGCTACGGAGCTCTGCAGCGTCAATGGAAGATGGCGAGCTGGGAAGCGTCAAAGTTGGGATCTTTTCGAGCTTTTCGGGGGAAACAAGGAAGGGGAGCGTGTTAAGGGTTGCAGCTTCCTGGAGCTCAGTGATGTTTTCTGCGGTGGGTCGACCAAAACGAGCAAAGAAGCTGGACCTGAAAATGGTGGAGAGAGAGAGAGAGAGAGAGAGAGAGGGGGTTTGAAAGAAGGGAAAAAGAGCAAGAGGAGGGGGACAAGTGTGTCGCACAGAGTGACCAGACATGAGTCAGATTCTCGGTCTTCGAGCCTTGGAGCTAACTTCCCGAGTTACCCCCGTCGAGATCCATTAATTACAAGATCTAGACTGGGAGTCCTGCTAACTCCGCTGCAATCAAAGAGATGATAATTTAATCGAGGATTAATATAATCCCAAACTATAACATTGTCTCACTAGAAATCTTAAATTTGACTATTATAATATAATACCCTTAAAAAAATTTATGTTTTGGAAAATTTTGAATTTATAGATACTCTAAATAGTAGTAAATTAAATGATATATATGTCACTTATATATAATTTTGAATTTTTTCGTGATAAAAAAATTTGAGGATACTTATGCAATGGCTGTTTAAAATTATGATGCAAAATATATTTTGGATATTTGTGATGCGATTAACATAATTTTAGGTTTTTTTTTTATTTTAGGAAATGTTGGACATATTAAATTATTAGTTATTTTATGCTTATTTACTTAGTCGAGACGTTGGGGGGGAAGGGGGGGATTGGATTCTCTTGCCCTGTTTTATTCAAACTAATGCCGAGTTTACAGAGATCGAGGGTGAAAAATGACATAGGCCGTGAAATTTAGGGGCGTTAATGATACTTAATTTTCTTAGTGGGCGTGAAAATGGGAAAGTGAACAAACTCTGTAAGCAAGGGGCTTTTCGGTGATTACGTAGTGATGCTTTGGAGGATTTTGTAATGAGGAAAAACGGACCCCACTTTCGTGCTACTTCGGGTTCTTTCCGCTGCTTTATAGGCAATTGCCCGTAAAGAAATTCTGTTTTGTTCTCTAGTATGCTCGAAGCCGTGCCTCACGCGATTTATTTTCTGCGTGCGATGCACGCTCCCAATTATTTTTCCTTTTCTGCCAGCAAATATATTTTGAAGAGAATAATTCATTTTTCTAATTAAAAGTTGTCTCCAGAAATTCTTGTGAAATAATGGTGGGCTCCCGTCCCGATTATTCACGAAAAAATTGGTGAGTTTTTCCATTTCTTCGATCATTAAAAATGCGTATGATAATTATTTTATTTCAAATCATAATTATTTTTTATTTCATAAATAAATTTGAAATAAAACTTCGTTTGACGATATAATTTCATTTTTTCTTTATGAAATATATTTTTAGTCTAGAAATAGGTGTTAAACATGAATGATAAGGACAAATTTTCTACTTCTTAATTTTCAAAACATAAATAAAATTTAAAAATTATTTTCATCGTTCACTCTCGCTATTAATCAACCGTTATTAACGTCGCCACCGTCCACCAAGTTGCCCACTTCGGTCGCTTAGGAATAATAAATTTTGTATCGTTGCCAAACGAATTTTTATTTCGGGAATATAAAATTTGTATTGTTATCAAATATATATTTTTACTTCAAAACTTAATAAAAGTAAAATATATTTTTATAATATTAAAGTTATCATTAGTGCTCTAAATATCTTTGTACTCATCTCAAGTGATCTATTTGTGATGCATAGAAACAATGAAGATATATGTACAAGGATTACCTGAGATATTTCTAGCATCTTTGGCTATTTATCGACGTATCGTGATTATTAAATCCGACGTAAAATTGCACACATATGTACTTATTGGAACAATCATATAAGATAAAAAGTTTTAAGGCTTATCATGTGAAACAAAGAAATTGACATTTTGCGGTATAAATCGCTAAAACTGTCCGCATTATTCGCTCGTACTTACAAATGTATTGGTCATTTATCTACATTTGCACCGGAATTAAAAAAAATAAAAAGGAAGTGTTTTCGATCCATTAAGAGGATTTGTAAGTACATTAGCTATAGTCGTCGTGGAAGGAGTCAACAAGATAGCCATTATCGAACCCATTGCCTTTGGATACATAAATCATCATTGAGAGTATTGGAATCGAACCGATTCGAGATTTCATATATTTTTTATTTGATTTCGATCTCGATTCAAATAACTAAAGAATAGCGGTTGTTTTTCCAGTTTAATTCAGCCAGATTAATTGAATTAAATTAAAATTATCAACAAAAATCGAACGCCTAACTTAAAATTTTGTTCTCACCTTTTATTCAATTCGATTTCAAAATACAAAGCAAAACTTGAAAAATTGAATAAATTTCACAAATAGCCCTCAAAGGTACAAAAGGCAGAGTAAATTCTCATAATTTACTGCTTTATCGAAAGAGACCATTCGTTTTCTAAATGGACAACACCGACACGTAATATGCGAACTTGAAGAAGTTGTAAATTTTAAACTAAAAAATGAGTTAACTAGTATTACGGTAAATCAATTAATTCAATGCATAATCTAAAAGTTTTAAATAGAGAAAAGCCACGAAACACCAAAACTTTATCAACTGTGACACATTTATCTTAATTTTTTTATAACGTTAAAAATCAAAAACTTGTACTCATATGTGATACATGCACTTCAAACTTTTTTCTTTAACACAAAAAATCCAAAACTTATATTTATATAACATAAAAAACTTAAATTTTTTTGTTTGCAACATAAAAAAATGAAAATTTGTATTTGTATAATATATTTATCCAAAAGATTTGGCGTTGCAATTTTTTTTTGGGTTTTTTGTGTCAAGAAAATAAAATTTGGAATAAATATATCATATAGGTATAAGTTGAGGTTTTTGGAGTTACAAAAAAGTTTAGGACAAATGTGTTACATTTGACATAATTTAGAATTTTTTGTAGTTTTTACCCTTTTAAATAATAGGGAACTATGCATATGATTTGTCACTTCATCGTCATCCAAGTTAGTTCGTTCCATGGTTTCACCACTCTAATTGCCAAACACGAGATTGTCGTGGACAAACATTATAATGAAAATAGAGATTATCATTATAAATATTTCGTGAATTGTGAAGAAGCCGAACAACATAAAAATCGTTCCTATCTTAATCCGACTCGGGTCACAATTAATATGGTAAATATCAGGTCCATCGTTGTATTCCATTTTTCCTTGTCTCCAATCGACAGACAAAATATAAACAATAAAGAAAAAAACAGAGGCATTATTACGGCGAAAAAATTGGCGGGAGGCCACAAGCGCTCGTTGCGTGAGTCGCCGTCGCACGCGAAAATCAGCGCGGGAAACGCTGAAATCAAGGTCGCCGGTCACCGGTTCTGCCGGTACAAGAGAATGATATTCTTATGTTTCTCTTTTTTCTCGCAAAAAAGATCAGCAAAAATTTTAAGCACGGTCACCCGGTAAATTAGTTTACAGAAAAAAATCGAGTGAAGAAAGAGAGAAAGAGGAAACTCGCGAAGGAGGCGGGAAGATCTCTCT
The DNA here is from genome assembly GCA_014182735.1 of Corymbia maculata. Taxonomy (NCBI): domain Eukaryota; kingdom Viridiplantae; phylum Streptophyta; class Magnoliopsida; order Myrtales; family Myrtaceae; genus Corymbia; species Corymbia maculata. Next base: position 32,287,467 of record CM024687.1, read on the forward strand.
CTCTCTCTAGATCGCAGCCGATTTGAGCTTCAGTCTCTCCCGAAAATCCCCAAATCTCCGCCAAACCCTAACTCAGCTCCGATGGACCAACCGCTCCCGGGAGAATCCCCGCCGGCGGCCGAGGCCGGCGAGCGTAGAAACGTCCGCCGGCGGCTGGTCCAGTCCACGCTGTTCTCCCCCAAGGCGCAGGACGCCGAGCCGGTCGGCGCTCGGACCGATGATCCGAATTGTAGCGAAGGCGAGGGCGACGGGGATGAGGAGGCCTGCGGGAGCCAAAAGAAGAGGAGGAAGCCGAGGGGAAAAGCGGCGACTCCGAAACGGAATTCGTCTGCCAAGGTATGACTCATCCGAGTGCAGCGCGTGTGTTTGGTCGGATTGGACTTCGAATTGCGGATTAGATATAAGGATGATGGGCGGAACAAATGCCTCGCATCAGCTCAGCTTGTTTACTGGCAGAATTTACACGGCTTAAGAACTTAAGTGACCGTTGCTGCGTTGGAGGTTTTCTTGCTTGCTGATATTTAGTATATAGCTCAGCTTAAAATTCGTGGAAATTGGATTTTCTATTATGTTTTAGGAAGCACCGCACATGCATGCATGAATGATGGACAGAAGCATAACATTCTTAAGTAGTTCTCAAAGGGTCAGATCATATACCGATCATACATTACTGGTATATGCTTGCGACATTCTCTTATAATTTTCTTGGGATCACGTCAGAAGGATAAGCGGCAGATGAACAGTACACCAAAGAAGAATGGAACTACCAATGGCATAAAGGGAGTCTGCTCAACGCCAAAGTCCAAGAATCTGGTGGAGAATGAGGATGGGTCTCCACCCATCCCCAATCTGCGGATGGAGGCAAAACTTAGAGCTGAGGTTAGTTATGGTGACTTCCTTTGATCTGTTATTTCATTCAATCCGGATTTTGCAATGGTTACCACAGTCTGTTTGCTTTCCTGAATTTATTGAACTAGGCTGAAAAACAATTGCTAGCTGGATTGTATCATGCTGCCTCGAATTCGCATTGTCGTTGCTTTAGTTTCAATTTTGGGGAGAATTCAGTCTTGTAATACATGCTTGATACAAGACATAAAGTCTTTTGTCTTTTGGTCCATAATCAGGAGAATTCGCGAATGTTTGCTGGAAGACAAATTCATCCTTTCTTCTCATCATGGAGGTCGGGCAAGAAATGTCAGGAGGCTACTGAAATTGAAGGAAACCCTAGCTCCAGTGACAGAAAGAGCCAAAGCATCACCCTGGGGCCTATCCACGTATTTGAAAAGAATAAGGTTTGTTTACTTTGTTACTCTTTGGCAGCTTAAGCACATCATCGTAAAAGCATATAAATGAAGCTTCTAACTGCATCTCAACCTTTCTCCCGCTTAACTGGAGTAAAACTTAACCCATCTTGTACAGGATGATGGAGGAATCTCTCTTGATTGGAGAAATTGGATGTTCGATGAGGAAACTTTCTCGGGCACACATTCGTGTCTCGAAAGAACATCTTCTGTTTTTGAAGGCACTGCATGTCCCTTAACTTTTGATAAATTTCACTGCTTTCCCCACTACGCCTACAATAAATCACCTGTAAAGAAGGAGATGTCATGGAAGCAAAGCCACAATCAACAAAGGAATTTACATGAACCAGAAGCTACACACAGGGCTGATATCTGTGATGAGAAGCTAATTTGCTGTCATTTTAAGGGCAGCAAACTGGTAAGCTTATATCTGTTCTTCTTCCTTATTGCTAATAATTGAGTTTTAAACCACGATAACTTTCCATTTTTATCGTTTTGTATGTTGTTCCTTGCCTAAAATGTGCACTGTAGTTGACCACCAAATTTTTTTAATTTGGCAGGACCATGAGATCAATGAAGTTGGTTCCCTATCAGAGTGTAGCGCATGTTTAGGAAGGTCAGATCCTGAGCTGCTTCAAGAGGAAAGGTCAGGATTTTTCTGAAAGCCCAACTTCATGAACTATATATAGCCTACTTCATGAACTATATATAGCCTACTTCATGAACTATATATAGCCTATGGACCTCTTAGGTTGATCGACTTGTTGCAGAGGATTATGGAATGGTTGACTAGTTCGGTTGTAGATGCCACTGAATAGAATTTGCTAAACATAGCATTACGTGCAACTATAAGACCTGTGATAGCACAATGTTCCATTTCCATTAGTGAGGCAATTAACACCATTGCTTCTTGTTGCTTTCAGTTGTGCTTGATTATCTTCATCTAGGAGCTTTTAAATCATAGATTCTGTTTCTTTTCTGAATTGTTGCATTTACAGGACGCCATCATCCAATGTTAGTTCTCGTGATGAGCCTCCAAATACATTATGGACGGATAAGTATCAGCCAAAAAACTCCATGGAGGTTTGATAATTTTATTTCCTTACTTTCTTGCACATTATATTTCCTCAAATACTGCTACATTCTCAATCAAGTGATTTCCCTTTCAAATCCTGCTGTTTCAGGTTTGTGGGAACAGTGAAGCTGTAAAGTTCCTGAGTGAATGGTTACGCCTTTGGCACCAAGCAGATTATAAAAACATCAAATACCTGAATGGGGTTGAGGAGTCTAGCTTGCAATATGATTATTATGTCCTTGACCAAAGTGACTCTGAGTCAGAATGCAAAGAGAGGCATGCTAGGTTGAAGAATGTTCTCTTGGTTACTGGACCCGTTGGGGTAGGGATGACATATTCTAGTTCTACTGCTCTCCTTGTTGATTGTCTAGGTTCCTAGATATAAATGATTTCATGCTTCTGTACTTGAATATGCTCCATCTGTCTGTTTGTAGATAATTATCTCATGGTACATTTTAGGTAATCATTTTAGGCATTGTCATATCTCATGCTCTTCTGGTTTCTTCCTACATGAAATAGTCCCAGAAATAGTTTGGAACTAACTTTTGGTTCATTTTCAAGACCTGTCAAGTGGATGCTTCGTTTCCCATGTCAACAGAATTAGTTTTGGTTTTCTGCACAGTTAATAGTTCTAATCCCTTTTCATAATTAATACCCTAGTTTTACTGCAGAATAAGTAAAAGATATTTTGAAAACTTACTGAAATGAGGAATACTCTCGGCTGGTCTGGCATATGAAGGGCCTTAGTTGATCTGCTTTTCTTTATTTATTAATTTTTTTTTTGGCAAGGATGTGGGATAATGTTTACTATGGAACTTTGAAAGTTTATCGTTTCATTGAAGTAAATAGCAAAATTGAGCCAAATCTTTTCTTCTGGTTTTTACAAATTCAGTGGTATGAATCAAATCATAAGGCCTGCTAAATTTCTCTTGAGAAATTACAACTGAACAGTTTCCTCTTCCTTCTCAGAAAGAATGGGCTACTTGCCACAAACTTGCAAATTCTATGCACCTAGGCTGAATTATATCTGAATGCCATATTCACAATATCCTTGAAGAGATTAAAGAAATCCTGATAGAGGTTTATGGCTAAATACGATGAACATATTTACAATCATAGAACCTCATTTTATCAAGAGGAAGGTATTCGAGGATCAGCTAATAGCATGTATCTATGGTGGTTTGCTTTTATTTTTGCTTCAGTTTTTCGATGCATGATTAATTGGTTAAATCTAGTTCTTATTTCTCCTGTTTTCACAAACAACTGTCTTTTTGTCTCTGCCTATCTTTAAAATATTTTGTCTCCTGAGAAAGTTTCCAGATTGATAGTATCTTTCAACTGTCAAGTGATATATCACTTAATTTTACTGCGAGGTACAATCACAGATGAAGCTTTTGGCACTCAGATTATTCTTACTTCCTTCTTTGCAGAGTTTTTTCTCACCCTTGCTCGATCCTTTGTTAATATTACTTAGCCTGGTCAAATGTTTTAGTTGTGCTTCATTTTTTTCTGTCGGGCAATTAGTTTGGCTGTACATCATTTGTATAATCAATTCCTAACTTTGACTGCTCAGGAAACAGAGCTTACGGTTTTTTCTCTCCCTCTTTTTGCTTCCTTTGGAATGATATTCACATGATCTGTCTGAAAGTTTTTCTTTCAAAATATTTTGAGAGCTTTGTCATCAAATTTATTGGAGGTGTTTTGCAATTTGTCCTGCTTATGCAGTGTGGGAAGTCTGCTGCGATCTACGCTTGTGCAGAAGAGCAAGGATTCGAAGTTATGGAGGTGCTACTAAACTTACAAAGCCTGTTGTGCCCATGAATGCGTCTGATCTGGTTGTTTGAAATATTGGGGAATGAAGGCTGATTGAATAGACTGAAAACTAGTGGCAAATGTGGTGATTTTTTTTTTTTTTCATTTGCAAAATCAAACTTCCCTGAACCTACAGCAATTCTGTGTATGATTAACATACATCACAGTTGGGTAAAAAGGGAGAAATTGAGAAGGTTATCAGGACATTAAGCACGAATGTATCAATGGAAATGCAGGAACTTTTTGCTTCTATGGTCTATGATAGCTTCTGTGGAATTTGCAATTATATTGTTCCCGACTGGTTTTGTTTTGCAATGATGTACTCCTAAAATATGCAATACCATTGCCAACTTGTCCCCTTCTGAAACAATGTAATGGTGAGTATGTTGGACTTAGGAAAAACGTCTGGAATTGTTTGGTCAACCTATTCATGGCTCCATTCATCAAGATGCTTGGTATCTTTTGTATTCAATGTAATAGTTTTGGAGAAGAGTTAACAGAGGAGATGAAAAATTAAAGCAGGAAGGAGCATCTTTATTCTAGTGATGTTTGTCAGTTAAAAAAGTTGGAGAACTATGGTTTCAATTGCCCCTATGCTCTAAATCGATGCTTCTTGTTTCAGATTCTGTCTCGTTCATAAGTACTGATTGTTGAGTGCAGATTTTATGCAGAAACCACAAATTTTTCATTAATCTCTTGTTCTTCCTTAGCTGCATATCCAAGGGGCTTGCGTCAATTATTTTAGATCCCGTAATTACCTATCATTACAATATTTGGGTCTTTACTTCCCCCTTGCAATTTGTATCTCCAATTATATCTTAACATTAGCCTGAGTACAAAGGAATGATATATGAATTCCACTCTATAGGTCGTCATTATTTTTCTTCAGTTGATTGAATGGTTTGGTGGACTTTGTTACTCTATGGTATAGTTTTTTTTTTTAGTGAACACGAGTTACTTACCTTGCCAGGTCAATGCATCAGAGTGTCGAAATGGAGCTCTGATGAAGCAAAAGTTTGGAGAAGCTTTAGAGTCCCACTGGCTGAAACGGTTTGTGAGTTTATTTTCTGCAGTTATTGCAACACTGCTGACCTTTTCTTTGGAGTTTGAATACCTGTTCTCTGTTTACCCAGTTGCATTATTCTGCTTCATCCAATATACATTTCTGTATTTCTGTTTACTTGATGATCAAGTTTATTATGGAATTATGTACACTTTAGATAACTAGGACTAACAATTTTATGTTCTTCCCCAACAACTTCTCAGCGGAACTGAGGGTAGGAGAATAAAGGACGTACATTCATCAATATGCTTGGTAGATGATGAATATGGTTTTAGCTGAAAAGGGAAACAATGTGTGGTGCAGCTAGATGCTTTTACCTTCTTGCATTTAAATGGTGGAGCTTCTAAATACTTCTGTAAAAGGCAGCAACATGAAATTGATTCATTTTCATAAGAGTCATTTCTGAACTTGGAGTTGGGATAGAAGTCTTACTAATTTGAGGGCCATCTCTGCTGTGATACATCTTTTTTTGTTGATAGATAAAAGATAGAATCTCTGCTGCCATACATCATTCACATGATTGCTACAGACTGCTTGGGTAGAAATAGAGAACTGAAAGCGTCTTTGCCTCTGCCCTATCAAATACTAGAGATGAAATTATTAGCTTATTTTGTGTCAGGGTTTCGTAATACCGTCACTGATCAACTTTAGAGACTTTCATTCATTTTAAATTCGCACTTAAAATTCTCTTAAATTATCATCTCCTTGATTTTTTTTATAATTAATATGATGCCTATGCTTTTTTTTTTAATGGTGTCTGTATGATGATTGCATGATTAGATTTTTTTTATATTGGTAACAGAGAATGTCTTTTTAGGTCAACAGAAAATCAAGTGGAGACTCAAACCAAGAATAAACTTTGTCCAGCAGCAGACAGTGTTAAAGCAGAGCATGAGGGAAAGACAGAGTTGATTGAATTGATGCGACTGTCAGATGAGGAAAATCCATGTTGTTCTGCTGGAGTTGAGAAATTGACGGCCGGGGTGAATGGGGCTTCTTGTCATCAAGCAGAAGTTAAACCTCTAATTCTTTTCGAGGATGTTGATATCACTTTTCTGGATGATCGTGGTTTTATAGCTGCTATACAACATATTGCGGAGACAGCAAAGGGTCCTTTAATTCTGACCAGTAGTAGTAAGAAATATGGATGTTTGGTGAAAATTTTGTTCCTACTTGCCAAGTATCAATTTGCATCACTTTATTGACTTGAAGTTTGTGCTTTATTTTAGACCGCAATCTTCTGCTGCCCGATAATATGGAAAGGCTAGAGACATGTTTCACCACCCCTTCTGTGAAGGAATTGCTTTGCCATGTGCATATGGTACCCCTCCCCTGTATATTAAGCTCTTTCTTGATTACACCTTCTTTGATTCTATTACCAAGTGAAACTTGTACCTTTTCTTTTAGGTTTGTGGTGCAGAGAAAACTAGAATTCAGCCTCATTTAGTGGAAAAGTTTGTTGGATGCTGTGAGGGAGATATTCGGAAGACCATTATGAATCTCCAATTCTGGTGCCAGGGTAACGAATATCAAAAAGGTCAGTTCCTGGAGAAATCTAGCTGCCTTTGCATTTTTGGATGCTTCATTATGATGGCATGGCACGTGAATTTGACAAGCTAAATGTCTAGCATTTGGTTTGGAAAAATGTAACTAAGGCGCTTGAGCATATGCTTGCATATGAATTTGAATATATGGTCATTTGTACATAAATGTTCTTCACTTGTGGACACATTAGTTCGTGGGCAGCTTCTTTTTCTTGAGACAGAAGTAGACAACCCATGCATGATGATCCAGGGCATGTCCAGTTTGTACATTCATGGGTTAGTTAACTTTTGAAGTAGAGTTGTTGATTGAGGAACAGCACGTCACAGGATTGTTGTCATTTTTCTGCTTTTCAATGGGCTTATTATTGCTGTTGTTGTTGGAGGTGGTGTTCTATTTACTGAAGGAAGAATTAGGTTTATAAATTATTAGATTATCCAACACCAGTTTCGAGCATGATGGCACTAGGGACGATAGAATTTGAGATGTAGAGTTTCAAATGGTGTCCAAATTGTCTTGCTAAACGTACAACCATTTACAGATATTTATACCAATTTAACATAAGATATGATTTCCAGGTGCTGATGTCCGGACAATGTACGGTCCAGTCTTGTTTGATCTCAAGTCTGCCCATAGGATACTACCAAAATTAATGCCTTGGGATTTTCCCTCTGAATTGTGTGAACTAATTGAGAAGGAAACCAGCAAATCATTGACTACAATGCAAGACAATTCTTTCCTATTGGGGATGATCGATGAACATCTTGAGGACAAGGAAGTTCAGTGTCCTCAGAGAATGGATCAGAATGAAATAGATTTGCAAGCCAAGAAGGAAGCCATGTTACGGAGAAACTGTTCTATATATGATGATGAGGACTTGACTATTCATTTTGGTACTGTGGGTGAGTTTTCTGGCAACCCAGGAACTCCTGTTGCGTTCTCCCAACAAAAAGGCCGGAAGAAACTTGATATTGTTCTGTCTTCAGATTCTGAAGCTGAAACTTTTAATCATGGATATGTCACGCCCATGCATGAGGAATCTCCCAAGGTCAATGGTGGAACTCCTGCTCAGGAAAGAGAAACACAGAATTACTTTGCCCCATTTATTGAAAAACAATGCCAATTTGAAGGAGGAGAAGCGGAAAACTTCCTTTTGCCTTGTTTAAACAGGGACATAAACTTACAGATGACTGACCCTTGCAAGTCACTGGATGAGTCATGTGTCCCTGAATCAACTTATGTTCCTGAGACAGAAATAAATGGTGAAATGGAGCTGTCATCCAGAACTTTTTCTTGTCGTGGTGGTGAGCTGGGGGAGCCTTATTTCGACAATGGGTTGGCATCTGAGATTTCTCCAGTTAAGAATGGATTTTGTGTGAAGCCATTGTCCAGGTTACGGAGACTTTCAGATATGTTGGCCAACAGATGTGATATTATGGAAGACTCTTCACATGGTGTTGGTGAAGATTTTCAGTTGGGTAATGTGGAAGCTGTCAATGGAGGATTCCAGTTAATGGATGAGTGCAGCCGGGTGGACTTTAATGAAAGCCACAGATATCAGGCTGGGTTTAGGATGGAATCTAATTTAGTTCAAGAATCATGGAAAAGGCTGCGCGAGCAATTAAAAAACCATGTTACCAAGGATGAGAGAGATGCTTCTCAAATGATACGAATTGCCAGCAGAATGGGCAATCTAATTTCAGAGGCTGATTTGTTACGTAATAATTGCCAATCAGTGATAGATGTAAGTTCTATTTTAAACTGTCAACTGAACTTCAAAATTCTCTATTACCTTGCATTTTACTTCATTTGGCTGATAAGTAATTTTGCAGGATTATCTAGATCCAACAATGGTTATTGCCGAGGAACCTGAATCTTTTAGCCGATATGATGAGCAATGGCAGATGACATCCACAATTGTCCAGCATGGATTGTGCTGTTTTGCTAAAGACATACCTACTGTCGGGTCTGAAAACTTGTGCCAGAATGGGGTGGATTTGGCTTCTGACATGTTAGCTTTGACGACGAACAGGATGGCAGTGGCTAAGCTTATTATCCAGGATATGGGTGGAAGTAAGATTTCGGATGCTGTCATTGATACTCCAGATATTGATGTATCCAGAAGGTGTGGAGCTCTGACCCTCTATTACTCATGCTCTCATCATATCTGATGCTCTAACAAATAGAATATGAGAGTCGACATTGCATGACATTGTACTACAAGACCTTAATTTCTTCTTTTAATTGTTTTTGAGTCGGATTACTCCCTTATTATTTCACTTTTTTCCCTTTCTGACATACACCTTGGCACAACGACAGTTCTCTATTAGTTTTTCCCTTTTCCTCTAACATAAAATCAATAAGCATCACAAATTGACCGTGAGCTGAAAATTAAATAGGCCTTGGTGGTGTGAACCATAATTTTGATGATGACAATCTCTGTAAAATATGATTCTGAATTGGAAATCTGTCTTGATGGGATTTTTCTCTGTTAAGTGGATGCCTCAGGTGAATGGTTCACATGGTGAATTTCCAAACCATTTGAAATAGGTTGAGCAAAAAATTGCATGTCGGTCTATTGCATCTTCGAAATACGAGGTCTCACTTTGATTTTGTATCTCAAATTTGATTTTACATTCATGATGTGTTGATCAAATCATTTCCACAAGCATCATTTTCCTACCAGAATGTTTGGGCAGTGATTAAGTGAACTCCATGCAATATATGATCATTGGACTTAGGTGCAAGACTTGTTTAAGTACTTTGCTAAACTTGACTCTCTTTCTTTTTCTTTGTTGCAGGAAAACAAGGGCATCCCTCTTTGACGTCATAGAGTCCATTTGTCCGTCAAAACTGTACTTGTATTTGAGAGATCATGCTTTTTATGACTATCTTTCATCTCTAGGAAATATTTCAAAAGCAGAAACAGCCCGTATGTCTGGATGTATCGACAAGAAGAGGCGAAGGTACATCTTTCAGTGTTGAATTTGCATTACTGTGAACCTGCATTTTAATTTTTATAATGCAGCAGTTCCTTCATGATGATGTCTTAAGCAAAAAATCTGGTTATTTTGCAGGGGGCGGACTTCCCGCCACTACTTGAGCAATGGTGCACTCATGTTGTCTCCTGAAGACATTTCCTTGTTGCAGAAATGCTACTCTTTTGGAAATGATACACGGCCCAAGTAATGGATATTGGATTTAGGTAAATTATTTGTCCAATTTGATCGAAGGCGAAAATGACTGGAGAAACTTCCCTCCTCATGTCGATCAATATATGTGCTGTGGTTCAGGTGGCGTCTGAGGTGCACTAGTCTGTGTTACAAAGTAGCACTCAGCGGCATTGGGTCATTTACATCAAAAGTCCCGGTGAGATTAAAACTTGATGAAGACCTGGCTTCTGATCAGGATGCACAAACTGCTTCGCCTAAAACAGTCAGGAAGTGTGCTTTAGGACAGAAACATCTGGGTGGCGATCAAAACAGTAAAGGGTAACTTCCTGATCGACTAAAACAACTGAACAGAAGCTGCGGTAATGGCTCTGCCTCGACTGCTTGTATTTATTACTGGAGGGGCCGTGAAATGATATTAAGATTGTGCGGGAGAAGAATAAGGATTTGTAGCCTGCACAATTTTACTTAAACATGGGATACAGATGTGTCCCAATTGCTCGCTGGAGATCGTTAAAATGCTATTGCATATTCAGTATCCAACACAGTTTGTGCTGTGATGGAGAAATCTTCTTGTAGTCTTTGTTGACAGAGGAAGAGACAACACGGCGAGAGAGAAAAAGTCATTAATTACAATTGTATAATGCCTATTGATATTCGGTTGATTTAACCTTTTTTTATTTCAACAGATCTAAATCCATCTTCCTACGTTGGTTGTAATCGTCTTCACTGAATAGTAATTTGTCTGTCACGTATTATCTTGTAATGTTTCTTTGGAGAACATGGATTCGCAATATTTCACAAAAAAATAATAATCCCACCTAAACCAATAGTAAATTTCTTTTTCTTATAGTAACTGAGCTACCTAATCGGTTTTGACTTTACTATTGCATTCGTAATCATCTTCACTAATAATAATTTATCTATTACTTACAAATGTGTAACTTTTCTTTAGATGATGCTAGCAACCTTCCATTGTAATAAATGATGGGGAAAATTCTAAATAAAATAAGGGCATGAAGTAATTATAATAGTTTTAAATAAGGGTCTGAAGTGAGCAAATCGTCTTAAATAATGACTTTTGTTGATTGGTGACTAATCCAACTATCGAAAAATAGGTTTTGTAATAAACAAAAAATTAATTATATGTTTTAATTTCTTTTTTTCCTCTTTCCTTCCCCGGCCATCAATGATCATGCCTCATTGATGGCCGGCAAAGGTTGTTGATGTCAAGTGAGGGCATCCCTTGCTTGGCCTTGCCAAACTAGGTAAGGGCGTTCCTTCGTGGATCCGACGAGGGTGAGGATTGCCCTTGCTAGCATCAAGCTAGGGTCCCCTTAACTAGGCTAGGTGGGCAAGGGCAACACTTGCCTGACATTGGTTGGGGTAGCCCTTGTCTAAATCCAACAACCCCTACCATGTTTAGTAGAGGGAAGAGGGAAAAAGAAAAAGGGAAAAAAAATTTAAAAAGTAAAAGATGAAAATGCTTTTCAACTACTTAAGTTAGATTCTTATTTAAGATTAATATGGCTATTTCAGATATTTATTTCAAACAAGTTTCATTTCAGACTATTTTTTGAGAAAGTAAAAGCGCTTTTAAGTTCTTATTTAAAAAAAATGAGAGCACCTCATGTCTTTATTTAGAATATTTCTAAGTTGTATGAGTCATTCATATTTTTCCACAAGGAATATTATTGTAATTAAGAAAACAACAAATATCGTTTCTCGGGAGAATACCATGAAAAATCCCAAACTTTATCTCGTATGACATATTTACCCTAAACTTTTTTTTGTGACACAAAAATCCTAAACTTTGTCCCGTGTAACACATTTACTCCAAACTTTTTTATGTGACACAAAAAATCTCAAACTTTGCCTTGTGTGATACATTTATTTAAACTTTTATTTTGAAGGGCATTTTTGTCTTTTACTTTTTCTTCCATTTTTCCTTTTTTTCCTTTTTCTTTCTTTCCTTTTTTTTCCTCCTCCACCATCATTGAAGGAGTCGCTGGCATTGGCCCTGCAACAGCAAGGGCGGCCCCCGCCGGATTTGGGGAGGGTAGCCCTCGCCTAAGTCGGCCAAGGGCCAATGCCGGCGACTCCTCTAGCGGCGGGAGGAGGAAAAAAAAAAGAAAAAGAAAAGGAAAGAAAAGGGGAAAAAAAAGTAAAAGACGAAAATGCCATTTAAAATAAAAATTTGGGATAAATGTATCACACAAGGTAAAGTTTGAAGTTTTTTGTGTCACAAAAAAAAGTTTAGAGTAAACGTGTCACAATAGGTAAAGTTTGATTTTTTTGGTGGTATTATCTCTTAGTAAAAAGACCTAGTCGAGCATAGTTTTTCTTTACAAATAAATTAGTTTAATAAATTGAACAGTTTCGGCCCTCCCACCCCAAAAAAAGAAAAGGGAAAATGACACCAAAAATCCCAAATTATGCCCTTTAGGATAATTTTATCCTAAACTTTTTTTTATGCCATAAAAAACCCCAAACTATACCACTTTGGACAATTTTATCCTGAAATTTTTTTTATGCCATAAAAAACCCCAAATTATGTCACTTGGGACAATTTTTCTTGTGTCACGAAAAACCCTAAACTATGTTACTTAAGACATATTTACCCCAGACTTTTAACCGAAGGGTATTTTCGTATTTTCCTTCTTTTTAATTTTTTTTTCTTCCCCACCAGCAGAGGGGGAGCGGCGCCGATGATAGCCACCCTCATTGGGGAGGGTCGCTCCCGACCGGGCGAGGGCGAGGGTGGCCCTCGCCGAGGAGACCGGGCGAGGGCCGCCCTCACTGGATTCGATCAAGCGGGGGCGACCCTCGCCCGACGCCGAGGAGGGCCGCCCCCGCTAGATCCGATGGGCGTGGCCCTCGCCTGGTCGAGGGCGACCCTCTCCAGTGTGGGCCACCCCCGGCGAGGGTGGCCATCGCCGGCTCCCCTCTGGGAAGAGGGAAAAAAAAGTATAGTTTAAGGTTTGGGATAAATGTGTCTCAAGTGGTATAGTTTAAGATTTTTTGAGGTATAAAAAAAAGTTTAGGATAAAATTGTCTCAAATATCATAATTTAGGGTAAAATTATCTCAATGAATATAATTTAAGGTTTTTGGTGGCATTTTTTCAAAAGAAAAAGAAAGGGTGGAACACTTACAGCAGATTACAGCAGCAGATTAAGGAGCGATGAAATGATCGGACGGTCAAACCCTTCCCCCTCCCTCTCTCTCTCTCTCTATCTCCGTGGCGTCGCCAACCGGGTTGGAGTCGCAAATTACAGCAGCAGTCCTCTCTCCGATCGCTCACAGGTTGGACTCCCCTCAATCCCAAGCGTTCCAAGTTTCCCGTTTTCCTTTTCGATTAGGCTCGCGCTCGTTTCGAATTCTCAAAAGAGTTGAGGGAAATTTCTGGACTGAGCTGTTGATTAGAGCAGATTCGAGTCGGAGCGTCCGCGGGATACGTGTAGAAAAAAAGTACGGCGGAATGGTTTGGTTCGGCGTTGGGGGCCTTCTCGTGAATCGCTGACCGAAGCTCGTGTGCGTCGATTTGAATTAGCCAGTTCAGTTTCCCTTTGCGCGAGCTTTTATTAATTTTCTGTTGTCTGAATGAATGGGCTGGTGTCTTGATCTCTCCTCGAAATCCAATACACAAATTTTGACGCTGTCTGTTGAGCAGTTGTTGAATCGAGTTCAAGTGCGTAATTGGGAATCAATGCAGCGATATCTTTAGGACTTGTCTTTGAAGTATTCTTGGGTAAGACCCTGCGAAGTGTCAAAATTTGTGTATTGGATTTCGACCGGTCTCGTGTGGAGAAGCAAATTTCCTGTTCTTGACTACCTTGGTTATCTCGAGTTGACATCAGCATCCCTTCATGGAGTCACAGCGCGGCTGTGGTTGTTGTTTCTGTGCCTTTGAGGAAATATATTGTAAATGGTGGCTGTTACACTAGGGTTTTTTCTTTTCTCTTTTAGATTTATCATTGGTCCCGTTGTTGCTCGATAGGATAGCTAGTCATCTGTTACCTTTTCGGTTCGTTGCTTCGTTTCCTCATAAAGTGTTTCCTCTGTCAGGCACGTGTTCAGCAATTTAGAGCTGAATCCAATGAAAACCTTATCTTTGAAAAGATTGCCAGGGTAAATCTCAATGTGATACAAATGGTTGATGACGACGGCACAATGGATTCTGTAGTTTTTGTTTATGCTGTAGCTTTTCCTAACCAAGTTGGATGCCTGAACTAAATGTCTGGTGTTAATTTCAAGTCTATTCTCTTTCAGAGCCCCATCCAGTCCGCTGTTGTTATAGGCATCTGCACAAATGTCCTGCAGAGTTGCCCAAATCCACAAGGTGAGCTCTCATTCTGAAGTTTATGAGCCATGTGATGATTCATTTGCTTTAGTCGATGCATTGCTAGCTGACCGCACTAATTTGTTGGAGCACAAACCGAGTCTCTGCCTTGAATTGGGGTGTGGTAGTGGATATGTCATCACTTCTTTGGCGCTTATGCTTGGAGAATTGCCTGGAGTACACTATATCGCCACGGACACCAATCTTCATGCAGTGAGAGTTACCCGTGAAACATTGCAAGCACACAATGTTCATGCAGAGGTGATAGCTACTGATCTTGCATCAGGATTAGACACCCGTCTAGCCGGTTTGGTTGATGTAATTGTTGTGAACCCACCTTATGTTCCAACTCCTGAAGATGAAGTTGGGCGGGAGGGCATTACCTCTGCATGGGCAGGGGGTGTTGATGGCCGAGCTGTTATCGACAGAATACTGCTGGTTGTGGATAAACTTTTGTCGGATAGAGGTTGGTTGTATATGGTCACTCTCACCACCAACAATCCGTTGCAGATTTGCCGCCAAATGAAAGCGAGAGGCTATTCCTCTAGGATAGTCGTTCAGAGGTCAACAGAAGAGGAAAGTCTTCACATCATCAAGTTCTGGCAAGATTCAGGTGATGAAACGTGTAAAAAGGAAACAGCGACTTTGAAGAAAACGGCTGGTGGGAAGGTCATGGATTCTGTACTCTCACAAATTCAAAGGTTGCCATTCTGGAAAAAAGTCGAAAGCAATGACTGACCCTGACATACTATATAACGGAGTCCTCTAATTTTATACTGTGTTTTGCATAATATCATGTTGGGGCAACTAACACATTGTTGAATAGTTGAATTTTAGGTTTCAAATTTCCTTCTTTACCTAACTCGAGGATCTTTGAAATTATACCTTGGGTTTTATTGGAAGAGCGCTTTTGGTTCTTCTCTTTGTCTAGGCATTGCTGCCCCTTTGTTTGTTTTTGTTGGGCAAATTAATCGAATTAGCTGGCACTTTATGATCCTTCTGTGGTCTTGAATAAGTTGGATGTGGCTCGTACCTGGTATACCCTTATGGATCTGTATGAACAAGTTTACATTAGTTGGTGCTGGTGCATAATGGCACCCCCACCGGAATTCACTTAGGGTAAGCTGGTGTCGCTTTAGATAGCCGTTAGGGCTCGTCTGTTCCTCCAAGTCTTGGTAAAATTCAAGTATATCATGACCTAAATCACGTTTACTCGACATAATGATATGCGTGATCGGTTAATTCAAACCAAGCCAATGATTCGAGACTGGTCATTGATGTAGTTCAATCTGAACAGCCAACGCTGCTAAGTTCACATTTAGTTTGCAAAGAATCCTAAAATACAATGCGATCAAATACTTATGCCAATCAAACTTCACTTTCAGAATGACAAGTTCACATTTAGTTTGAAAAGAATCCCAATGAAACATTGGGACCGACTATTTATCTAAGCCGAACTTTAATTTAAGGATGAATTCCCTCCGGTTCGAACTTTAATTTAAGGATGAATTCCCTCCGGTTCCGCCAAACGCAACTCAAACTCCCCCTAAACCCAGTTTTAATCTTCTTATCGAAGCATCCAAAATCACCGGAATTATAAGAAGTCAACCGGCACTTTATTTGGCAATTACAACAGAAGGAAGATTTATAATGAATCGAAGGCAATGGAATGATGAACAATCGAACTCAATAGCACCGAGAAGAGCATGAATAACACCAGCAGCGAATTTGCCCGGTAAGAGAGGGCGTATAATTAAAAATTTTGGAATAATTTAATCAAAGCTTAAAATAACAAAGGGGAGTTCTCTCTTTCCTAGTTCTCTCTCTTCCTTCTCTAATATCGCACCCTTTCCAACTGCCTAGAACCAACAGTGCCTCAATTACACTTTATCATCTACTTTATCATTTACAAGGGGTAGTAGCTCCATACGATTTCGTGGGGTACGGGGAGTCCGAGGAGTCCCTGGTGGCTGTTGGGATAGCATGTGCCGCACATAACCATAGAAAGTGCAACCCAAGAGCGTTATTGCACACCCCACGGCATTCAGAGCCGCAATAGGATTCCGGAATATGAGCCACGACACCATGACAGCGACTGCAACCTAAATGAATTAAAACAAGTAACTCGAATTACTTCGGCACGAACACATGAGGAAAACCAGGTAAGAAATAAAAATTACGTCGCATGAAAAATGCAACATCAGGTAGTGACTGCAATCTGAAAGTTCTCATGCACTTCTGGAATTCCAGTTAGTCAACTGAAATTGTCAATTATGAAGCACGAGTAAAGGATAAACAATAGCAATAAGAATTCCCAACATAGAATAGTAGAAATCGAGTATTATACACTTTTTAAGAGCCTTACCTTGAGATTTCCAGCAACATTAAATGTTACTGCAGTTGTTGAGTGAATCACGTAAAAGATGGAGAAATTTAGGCAAAATGCCAACACTCCAGAACTGAAAATAATGATGAGGGATGAGGCAATAGATGTGTGGGTGTGAAACCAGAGCAGAACTCCAGGACCTTCAAGAAGGATCGCTGGGACAGCCAAGATCATTGTTGCAAAAGGTGCCATGTAGTATACCGTATTAATGCTACAGACACAAACAAATCAACAAAAATAAATTAGCATCAGTCTAACTACTACAAATTAAGCTGAGCACAAATATCTCACACATGATGATAAAAGGAAAATCTCAACTTATTTTCAGAGGGTTCTTCAAACACTAAATTTCTTCCCTGAGGCAGAAAAATATCCATCATAAAAGCCTCTATTCAGTGGTCATCAGCACAAATAAGCAGTGCAACTAATTTGGGTGAGAAAGGACAGAATAATCGACATTTCTACTCTGACAAGGGTACTAAATCCATAGTTCATCCCACATGCCAAGTTCAGCATACAAATATCGTACTAATTTAACATGTTTCCTTAGTCACGCAGGAAGAACCACCGCCAAACAAGACAAGTAAAGGTAGTTAACAGCTCAGCTGGAAAAAAAAAAATGTAGTCTTCACCATAGATTGCTAGATCACTTTGTTTGCAAGACTCAAGAATTTAGCATGGGAGAATGAAGGATTAAGCTAGCCTAACCATGCTGGAATCTCATTCAATACCCTCATGTGTTTTATTATGCAGAGAGAAGCACAGTGATGAAAGTGGAGTTGATAAACATCTGCAAAGAGAAGAGAGAGAATCCAAACCAAACTTAACAAGTACATAAGTCTAAATAATCAATTTGAAGCAATTTTCTTGATATCCGTTCCTTACAATCAAAGTAGGATGCAGGTGCTTTATTAAGAGGCTTACTCAAGGCACACTTCTATGGCATCAGTAGCAACAGCCAGACAAGTACCACCAGATGACATGGAATTAATTACTTATAAATGGTTCTATTGAAAAGTGTCTACATTCCTTAAGCAGTTCAATGCCTAAGCAGTTGCCTTTAACCACAATCCACATTGAACATGAGGAGAACTGGACAGGCATGGGTAACTTGAAAAATCCACCATTATCCAAGGAATCTCTAAGTTAAACCATCAACATTTGTGTACAGGGATTCAATCCAGTTATGAGAATTGATCTGTTAGAATTTCCTTCCATAAGCATTGATCTGGTAGAGCCAAGAAAAGATCATTTCCATCAGCTATACTCTAAAAGAACAAGTCGCCCCAAAGCAAAAGTTTCTTTTGTATCAGACATTTTCCCTCAGCTATTTTATTTCATGTGACAAACGAACACCTCCATAGTAGCAGCTACATAATCTAAGCAAGTAGTAATATCACATTCCATTAAGACTCTCTTTGCCATTTAATCCAACACACTCTGATGGAAACGATGACACAACAAAGGTGTGTAATATCTTGGCGTGCAAGGTTTACCACATCTCAGAAACAGACATGATTATAAAGGTATACTAGAAGAAATAAGGCAGGAAAAAAAAACCCAGCAATGGTGAAGTACCTGTCAAACTTGTACCCATGCAACAGGGATTCTGCAAGAATTGTCTTTGTAGAAGTTGCAAGACAACCAAATAAGGCGGCACAGAAACCCAACATGTTAAAACTAAGCTCTGTAATTGATGTAAGAAGAATTCCCCCAACAATTGGTACCAAAGAAGCCCAAATACGCCAATCAAAGTATTTTTTCCACACAAGCCACTGCAGAACAACTGTTTGGATCCATAGTTAGCAGGATCTTCAGATTGCTTAATGAAACATATGATCAAATGCAGATATTAAAAGCATTTTACTCCACGAAAGAAATATTTCGCACTAACCTGTTGTTGCAGGAGTGAATGACTTTATTGTCTGCATGAAAGAAACTGGGATGTAACGTAAACTCACATTCCCAAGGACAATGTTTATACAGAACACAAAGGACATGGGAAAAATCCGTCTCCAGCGATCTTCGGGGTCAACAACTATCAAAGGCTTGAGCTTCAGCACCTTTATAACCAGGTAAGCTCCGATAGCCGAGCATATGAAGTGGATACATGAAACAGTCAGAGGAAACTTGAAATCCAATTTCTGCAGAGCAAAACATAAATATTCTCAAGTAATCTACGAGATGAGCAAGGACATCCTCTATACAGGGAAAACGCATTCATTTAACAGAATATCACCTCTCAATAAACTAATGCATCACAAATTACTAAGAAAGCAATCGCAATCAGACTGTTTGAGGATTACTGAAAACAAGAGCAGATGGGGATTCTGTTCATCTAGATTTTTTCTAAGAAAAAAGTAAGTCAGCAATGCGGGCAATCTCCTCAACAGCTTAAAGGAGATGCAAGGCCAGACTGGACCTCTTCCTCCTGAGAAAGATAGGATCCAATGATTCGCACCGAGATCAATTGGTAGGTCATTTTATTTATTTATTTTTCTTTTGAGGGTTTGTGCGCGTGTCTCCTATGTAAATTTGACTAAATCTGTCAATGCAGCAGACCGGTCTTCTATATTTGAATAGAATAGGGACTAAGACAAAGGCAACGGAGATTCGAATAGAAATTGGATCCGGTGATGGATCGCGTAGATTGTATATTTCTAATGATGTCCAAATCCTTCGTGCTGTCTGTCTTCAATCATCAGCTTGAGATACGAGGACAACACATAAAACGAAGAGCACAAGAAGAAGGAGGTGTCGAAAATTACAGTCTCGCTGATCCAAAGTGATGAAATTAAAAAAAAAAATACGATCAGTTCAGCTTCGTTAGCAACGCCTCCACCAGGAGTCCAATCGGCTCAGCTAACCAGAGAAGAGTGCGACAATCACAAACGCCCAACCAAAACAGTCGAAAAGGAAAGAAGAAGAAAGGAAACATCGCGAATCGAGCAAGAGCTCCAAAGGAAACGGGAACCCACCGAAATCGAAACTCATCGCGACGCCAGATATCGCAAACTATAAGAATCGTGGCACAAAAAGAAGAGAAAAAGAAAAGCGGTAGGAGAATCAACGGACCTGGAAGATCCACTTGTTCATGATGATGACGGTGACATTGAAGCCCCACCACTGGACAATCGCGAGGAGAGATCTGAAGACGCTCCACTGGCAGAGCACGCCGTCCTCCATCGCCGCCGTCCCCCGAATCCCTTCCTCCTCCTCCGAGCCGAAAGAGAAAGAGAAGAGAAGGGGGAAAGACCTAATCGAATTCCGCCTCGGCGCCCTTCAATCGATCAAAAAGAGCAGCAGCACCGTAGAGAGAGAGAGAGAGAGAGAGAGAGAGAAGAGAGAGAAGCAGAGAGAGAGAGGGAGGGAGAATGTGAGGGAGTGCGTAACGGAGGAAGGGAAGAAGGGAAGGGCTTTAGTCCCATGTGACGTGCGTCTCAGTAGTCGCTGGGATGCGTTGAATTCCAAACGTCTCTCCTCCTCTCCTCTCCGCCTCCCTCGCCATGGATTCTCCTTCTTCTTCTTCCTCGGTGGTGTAAAGTTAGGCTCTTCTCTCCTCCTCCTCCTCCTCTTCTTCACTCGCCTTCCCCTTTTCGTAATTCTAGGTAAAATCCCTCTCTCTCTCTCTCCCCTCGGGTCACGTGTGGGCCCCGCTTCAATGAGGAAAAATTTACGGTGAGTTTTTCTATTTTATTTTTATTTTATTTATGATTTCTAATGAAATAACGCTTCCTTTTACGTGACGTGTTAATTCAACCCGGGATCTACTGCTCGGTAAAATCTAATAATTAAGTTAGGTGGATTTTCCACCGGCTCAAACGCAATTTGAGACCCGAGAAAGCTCTTGAATGAAGGATTTCTGTAGCTTGATCGGATCTCGAATTGACTCTAGATCAACATAAAGGAATCACATATTACCAACTGGTCTCAATAACAAGTTAGGCTTGATTGTCACCATCTCACCTGGACCCGCTCAATGATGATAGTGTTAAGAAGTTTTGAAGAACGAATAAACCAATCGATAGAGATATCAAAAAGGGGAAAGATAACCCTTACAAAGTAAGCGTCACGAAATAAACAAAATCTAAACTTTATCTAGACACAGATATCCCAGATAATTTTTTTGTAATACTAATAATTCTAAATTTATCTAATGTGATATGGATATTTTCGAATTTTTTTGTACCACAAAAAATATCAAATTCATATATGTGTGATATATATATCATATATTTCAGTTTAGAATATATTTGTCATGCCTATATTACAACGAAGATATTTATGTCACGAAATAAACAAAATCTAAACTTTATCTAGACACAAATATCCCAGATAATTTTTTTGTAATACTAATAATTCTAAATTTATCTAATGTGATATGGATATTTTCGAATTTTTTTGTTCCACAAAAAATATCAAATTCATATATGTGTGATATATATATCATATATTTTAGTTTAGAATATATTTGTCATGCTTATATTACAACGAAGATATTTATGTCATGAAATAAACAAAATCTAAACTTTATCTAGACACGAATATCCCAGATAATTTTTTTGTAATACTAATAATTCTAAATTTATCTAATGTGATATGGATATTTTCGAATTTTTTTGTACCACAAAAAATATCAAATTCATATATGTGTGATATATATATCATATATTTCAATTTAGAATATATTTGTCATGCTTATATTACAACGAAGATATTTATGTCACAATTGGCAAGTTTAGAATTTTTTGTGATGGAAAATATGTGGAGTATTTATATAAGAGTTGGCATAATTTGAAATTTTTTTTAGGGAAAATGTCATCAAAAAAACAAAAACTATAACTTCTGTGACAATTTTACCCTAAACTTTTTTTTGTGTCACAAAAAACCCCAAATTATTCTACATGTGACAATTTTACCATGAACTTTTTTTGTGTGTCATTAAAAACCCAAAATTATGCAACTTGTGACAAATTTACCCAAAACTTTTTGATTTAAGAACATTTTTATCATTTTCTATTTTTTTCCTTTTTTTTTTAATCTTGACCGAGGGAAGTCAATGAGGGTGTCGGAGTCAGGCGAGGGCCGCCCAAGCCTTGCCCGACCTAGGTGAGGGTGACCTTTGCCTAAGTCGGGCAAGGCTTAGGCAGCCCGACGCCGACAAGGGTTGCCTAAGACTAGGCCGCCCTCGCTCGAAGCTGGCAAGGGTCACCCAAGCCTAGGCAGCCCTCACCTGACTTCCTCCAATCAATAGAAAAAAAAAATAGAAAATGGTGAAAATACCTTTCGGCTTAAAAAAAATTTAGGGTAAATTTGTCATTAGTGATATAGTTCAGGGTAAAATTGTCATAAGTGGCGTATAGCTTAGGATTTTTGGTGATACAAAAAAAAGTTCGGAGTAAAATTGTCACAAGTGATATAATTTATGGTAAAATTGTTATAAGTGGCATAGTTTGGGGTTTTTAGTAAGATAAAAAAAAATTTAGAATAAAATTATCACAAATAGTATAATTTAGAGTTTTCAATAATATATATATATTATTATTTTTATAATATTACCCATAACACAAAAGAAGGGAGCTCCTACGGTTTCGGAGGGAGCGACGGGTGGAAGGCATTATCTTCTGGAGCCTAGCGCGGGGCATTGACCCGGGGGTGCGTACCCTGCTTTTGTCGTGTCGTGGGCGAGGGAGGGCACGTGGGATCGGGATCGGGGGGTCCCCCCTGTTTTCGAAAGTTCCCCTTTTACGGCGTTCGTGGAGTCGTCCCGGCGTCACGCGCACGCCTACTGGCCAGATGGTCACTGCCGCGACTTGTTCGTACCTTTGAATTGTGCTCTCCTTCATTTCGATGCTCGAGGATGGCCGCGCGTACGGCTTACCGAGAGATTCCTGGTAACAAGGCCAAAACAGTTCGGAGACCACGAATTTGCGATCCCCGATCGAGTAGCGTATGCTCGATTTTCACCGTGGATTTTCCCGACAAACTTAGACCCAATCACTAGATGGACGACGAGAACAACAGCTGATCCGGTCCGGTCCCGGGACCATCCAAGCCCAGGCGCTCTCCAAACGTTTATCTACTGGAATTAGTGCATATCAATTATTGATTAGGCTGTCGATTCGAACCTTCGAGTGCATCTCCACCTGCAGCTCCAATTGCCATTTCAGTGTCCTTGAGTTTGCCTCCAAGTTGGTGAATTGGCGACATCTCTTCACTGCTTTATTATGGTAAAATATGGTGAAGTGATTGAAACACGACACCTCTTTTCATCCTCCCCTTTGCAATCTCCTTTTTGTCGTCGATGCTACATGGGAAGGAGACCTTGGATTTCGCTGTGACGTTGATTCCATTGCGAAAGCACCCGCCCACCTAATTTTGCCTTCACCTTTGTCAAATTTACTGCACATCGATTGTGGAAAACAACGAGAAAAAAGACCCATTTCAAAATAATACGAGTTAGATTTGTCCTTAGATCCATACAGGAGTCGTCGACTTTTGACGGTCCCCTATCTCCTCTAAAGCATTGATGCTCACATCTCTTTCTATTCAGAAAACAAACACAAGTTAATCATCACGACGCAAACTTGAAACATTCAACGAATGTAAAATTAGCTCGTGGTGTTTTGATGAAGGAAACATGATTGAGGTTTTGCCCGAAACATTTAACAACAAAAGAAACCGAGGTTGGCAAAGCATATGAAAGTAATATGCCACGGAAGATTCCCCTGTGTGTGACCCACTCACCACTTTCCTGTACCGCGCTGCGGGAGAAAACGACCGTCGATGATTTTTATATCCTTCGGATTGGTTTGGTTCGGCCAATTCGATAGATGGGAATGTTCGCTTGGCAGAATTTTTGGGGTTGCTTTGGGGGATGCAATCGCATCGCTGCAGCTCACTAAAGACATTTATTTCAAGATAGATTTGAATATATTTTGAACTATATTTTCAAAATACAAATAGACTATTCTTCCTTTCAACTTTACCCTCATTTAATTTTATGATTTCAAAAATGTTTTTAAAAACTGACTTTGCCTAACCCATTGATGAGGAATAGGCACGTGGCAAGGCTAGTTGGGGACAACCGAGTTCTACTAATAAATAGTTTGAGGTTTTTTGTAGATTTTATAATGTGTAGCTCTTCCCAAATGACATTTATGTTGAAATTACTTTTCAACGTACTTTTAAAAAACACTATACCAAATTCCAATTGCTTTTCGGAAAATCCGAATGGCTCATAAATCTTTATATTTTTCCTAAGACGTTTCTCCAAAAACGAACCAAATGCACCCTCTCGCCTTTTCAACCCGCTTTAGTCTATGATTCCAATAAATACCCCTCCATTTTCATCATCATACTGGATAAGATTTGAGAATCAAAGCAGTTGCGAAGGAAGAAACACTCCACCTGCAAAAATTGGGACGCTTACTTGAAAAAAAGCTTGCGCAATTTCTCGATTCTTCGCCTCTTATATTCGCATTTGCTTCTAAACTTTCAAGACCGACTTCTCGTATAAGAGCCAAGGATTTAAAAAAAAAAAACCCGAAAAGTGAGAGAAGGTTTCGATTCGATTAACTTATAAAATACGATTTTCATCGTCAAGGGAGCTGGGTCCCCGCCTTGCATCGACGGTCGACGGTGAGGTCAACCGTGTCAGGCCGAGCACGGCCAAATTCCCCTCTTTTCTTATTTTTCTCGATGGAGCTTTGCTGAGGAAAATCTTTGCTTCAGGGTTCAACTGCGTCAAGCTGCAGTCAACCGTACTATCAACCTACCGCATTAAGAAATTTGTTTTGAGTGGAGTTGACGTTGACTGTACCTCGGAGTTGAGCCATGCATGCTCTTGAGTCTTTAAGAATTGAGCAAAGTTGCGTCGCTTCTGCCCTTGTAATTTGGACGCTGTCTCGCTTTCGCCCCCCTTCTATTTTGTCCCGTCTCAATTTGCCCCTCTTTCTCATGGACTCGAACTCTCGAGTTGCCCCAGATTTCCCTCTCTCATTAGTTTGTGAGAATCAAGTATAATGAATTTTATGGTAAAACCAAAATAAAGTATGGCGAATTTGTTTAACTTCTAAGGGGGGCAATTATTTAATTATTTCTAAATTTAATGATACGGATGTTGATTTAATAACGAATTTTCAAATTTTGATAATTGAGTCATAAATATTTGATTAAATTTCAATGAAGTCATTCCAGTTAATCTTTGTCAGAAATTATTGATGCACGATTTGTCATATAGGACAATTGGCAATAACTGAACGGTTAAGTTATTGGTTTATGGCAAAAATTAACTGGAATATCACATTAAGATTTAACATGAAGTTTTAGGATTAAATTGATAAAATTAAAAATTTATGATAAAATTGCCATCGGTACAATAAGTTTATAACCGATTAGGTAATTTTCTCACTTATACCAATTAAAAAAAGAATAAAGAATTTTTGATCAAGATTTGATAATATAAATCGTAAAAATTGGCCAGAAGAAGATTTATAAGTGTGTTTTTTGTCTTTTGGTAAAGATGCTAATAGGACAAGTACATAAGTTTAATCAAGTCTCAACCCTCGCCATTTCCATTAAATGCAGTTGAAAGAACCACATATAAAAGGAAAATCAGACCACGTTAGAGAAAGAAAAATCAAATGATAACACAGTCGGTCAGGGTCAAGACTCGAGAGGGTCAATGACCCTTACCAAACTCACCCAACTTTTTCCTATCTGTCAAGGCCGAAGGGCACGGATTCTAGACTCACGGCGGACCTACTGCCTCCAAAGAGCTGTCGCAATTGTTTCGAGTACAGAGATGACCGTCTCGCTCAGTAGACCAGATTTGTTCAAAGTGGGTCTCCTTGTCTTGAGGGTTACATATCACGATTCCAAAGTTTCAACAGCTAAATAAAGAGAAGGGTTGATTGCGAAAGGTGTGCCAGCGTCGACTTTGACCAATTACCGGAATTTCGCAAGCGCGAGGAGATGGCTAGATTGATTTAGCTCCTGGATCTCGTGAAGAAAGCAACAGGCTTTTGAGCTTCTAAATTTGGAGTGTTGCATAGCCAAACTTCTAGCTCTTTAGACTTTCATAATGCTTAACGAAGCATTCCTTTGAAACCTTGGATGGTCTTTGAAGTTTAGGCACATGGAGCCTACTCTTGGACGTTTTCAATGCTCAATGAGAGCAGCCTTCGAAACCGTGGATGGTCTTTGAAGTTTAGGCACATGGAGTGTGGACTTTATAATATATTTCAGGTCTCTAAGCACTCGATTCATAGAGCCATCGATTGTTAGAAACCGCTCAGGTAACCCGATTGACATGAAAAGAACACATTTGATGGTTCTACTTTTATAGTTTCCTTGACGAAATAAAAGCCTCCATCTGTTGTTGCCGGCATGTTAAAGATAGATTTATATCACAGGTTCTGTCTGAGATGCTGAAATGAACAGTACAAAAACTTTCTCAATTTACCAGCGGCTGGCTTGATTTAGGACAAATAGTCAATGAGATATGCATAGTTGAAAGTTTCAGAAACTCTGATGTGTCATTGCCTAGACACCACAATTGATCAGTGGCTTTCAATCGCATAGCATTGATTGCGGTAATCATTTACTATTGCCACCATTCACCGTTGGTTGAGAAGAGAGTCGAATTCCCTTTATTACTGTCAGAGGACAGGGATTGTTGGCTTCATAACGATGTTATGTGACCAAGAAAACACTAGAATGTCCTCCCTCCATCCTAAAGAAAGAGAAACCACCACAGTGGGGGAAAACATGGTTAATTTGACAAGTTCAAAAGGTGGCTCAACAAACAAAACTCCGTCTTCGTATTGCAGATGGGCCTTCCGTACATCGATATACATTTTTGGTCCATGTAAGGAAGCTACAAAGTGGTAGGCACTGTTTCTATGCCTAATCTCCAGCTTATACGTCAGACGAGTAAGGAATAATGAAACCTCTCAGTACTCAAGGATCAGCGGCATTTCCATCTTATGATAACACTGACAAAGAGGAGTTCAGATGACAAACTTGGAGGCAGGGGATTTTGCATCTTCTCCCACCGTATTTCCTGTTACAAACATAAAAGCTGGCCAATTAGATATATTAGCAATTAGTTTCAGATAGCAACTGATACTCAGTATAGCCAGAACCATGACACAACACGCATGCTATAGCCAACCGCAACTCTTTTGATGCATTAGAAAACTACTCTGCCATGAAATGAAAGCCCACAAAGATGCTAGAGTTGCTTAAAAAGCAACACTCTAAGCCTCAACAATATTCCTCTTGACAGATCTATATCCCCAGCCAATACATGCATATATACGTATATGGACGGCAAAGGCCTGGGCACTAGTAAAGGAACTGAACAGACCCCACCCCCTTCCACCGCACACGATTGAGAAACATAAAGGATACAAGATTTCCAATCATTAAGAACAAAGATGGGTGGTTACACTGCCAATACTCTTCCCTCGCTCAACTAAGCGACAATCCATAGCAGCACAAACAAATGTCAGAATACTCTTCCAATCTGAAAATAGCGTATTGCAACCTAGAACCGGTGTATCCAATTATCAGAAAGGAATAGTTAAAATCACTTGTACTCATTCTCTTACCTCGCAGGAAACTTTTTCTCATATGATGTCTTACTGATATTAAGATTCACAGAATGAACGGGGAAAAGATTGTTTCCTAATTCAGTTTTACTGGTTTAGAGGCACAGGTACATAGCTTCGTCATTAAGAAACCAGCTGTAGATCATGAGACGTGTCCTTTCTATTTCAGAAATATAGATTGACCCCCTTCCCAGCAGAGAGATAAAATTGCCTAGTAACACAGGCTCTAAAAAATCCAATTCTTGCTTCTCGAGTATAGTTTAATTATTCACACCTCATGTCCTTATTTGCATCCTGAAAACTATGTCTTCAAAAACTTTGGAAAGAGAAAGATCACCAAGTACATCACATCCAGGATTCAAATTGGGCTGCAAAAGGGGGGGTAGCCTACCATTCTCCAACCCAAACAATGTCGGCTTTTAATTACTGCGCCACTTTTTAAAGGATTTCAAAACCTAAGTCATAAGGCATCTTCAATAAGTATTCTGTATGTGCTTCATCAGCTTCCCTCCCAGGATTATTCATATGCCCCACGGGACACATTGCTAAACCCTTTACTCGGTTTAAGGTTTGCTATTGTGGGAAAGAGAAAGACTGAAGCAAGAGAGGGTGCAGTATTCCTCCTACGTGTCTGATGGAGACAACACTTACAGGGTACAAGCATACAATTAGCCTACAAAATAAATGTATTCAACCGCACTAGCAGTAAAAAGAAAAACACAATAAAACTTTCCATGACTACCACTTCAAGAAATTTGATGGATAAATTAAGAGCAAAATATCACGGGATACCCTTCTACCAATCACATTAGCGCAATCAAAGAACCCCATGGATGGCCTAGAACTATCACCCACCTCAGCATCAAAATCTCCCATTCCAATCAAATCACACTAATGGCAGCCAAAAAAGGAGAGGGACCAATTAAACAATCCAAAGCCAATTTCATGCGAACTCCTAACAGAAAGAGGCCCCGGGGGGGAGGAAATCTAAAAAGATCAATGAAGCGGTGCTGACTGGATTTTCCACAAAGTGCCTCTTCTCAACTCGTACTCAAGATTTTCACGACTTCGAACTGACGTTTTAGGGTATTTTGGTTTTCCGCGGTCTAGTACTCATGGACCGACAGCATCGAGAAATTTCACAGATAGAGAGAGAGTACCGGGTTGCGGAGGCGGGGCTTCGCCGTAGATGACTTTGAGCTTGGCAAGAGGGAGGAGAGCAGAATCGGAGGCGGCTTCCGCTAACAGCTGCTGCTTCCAATCCCACATGGCCTTCTTCGCGGCCTTGTTCGAACTGACCAGCGAGTCCTTCTCGGCCTCGAGGGCCTCGATGTACTTCTGCTGGCTCACCGATCTCACGCACAGGGCCCCGAAGGCGCCCACTAAGCAGACGTCGATGACAACGTTGTTGTTCGCGACTTTCGTGAGCGCGGCCAGCGCCCTGCTCGCAGCCTCCATTGTCGGAGCTTGCCGAGGACAAGGGTTTCTCGGGGGGGCTTTGCTCGTTTTGCAGAGTGTCTGGATTGGAGAAGACGACGACCCGACTCGGCGTAAACCGGAACTCAACCCGGGTCGGCTTAGGAGAGAGGGGGTTATTCTCATTTTACCTCCCAAAAATCGGACATAAAAAGGAAGGGTCTGTTTGGCAACTCAAACAGTAGTAATTTCCGTTATTTTTTTTTTATTGAGAGTAGTTTTAGAATAAAAATTCATTTAGTAAAATTTTTATTTTCGAGGACAAATTTATTCTCGAAAATAATTTTGAAATAAAATTGAGAATAAAAAAATTACTTTTTATTTCTAGAAATAAGTTTAAATTGAATCAATAATAAAAAAATAATTGTTTTTCATTCCCAAATAAACAATTCCAATAATCAAAATTTTTCCTTTCTTTTTCCAATAATCAAATTTTTTTCTTTTTTTTCCTTTTCTTCTTCTTCCTCTCAGCTTACTATCACTTTATCATTGCCCGTTAGCTGTCATCGCCGATAAGCGACTAGGTGAGGCTCAATGTGTTCGTTGAACCTTGCCTAGTTGACCACCAGTCGCTGCTGCCACCGGCCACCAACCATGAGGGAGGAAGTAGAGAAGAAGAAAAGGAAAAAGACAAAAAAATAAAAGAAAAATGCAATAATAGTATTAAGATATTAAAATAAAAATTAAGTAGTTTTATCAAGTGCATTTCTATCTAAAAATAAAATTTTTAGACAGTTATCAAACGTCTTTAAATGCTCATAAATTATTCTCAGAAATAAAAATAAAAAAATCATTTATAAGTATAAATTGTTTCAGAGTACAAAATATTACCATCCACATCCTAAAATTACCAAATAACTTGGCCAAAACAAAACAAAAAACCTCTCTACGGCCAACTTTTTTTTTGAGTAAGACAACTTTCGTTTTTAAATATTGACTTTTTCTGGATTTTGCAGCACTCGTGCTTTGCTTTTTTTTTTTTTTTTTTTTTTGGGGGGGTATTGGTTTTATGGGAAACACTTGATAAACATCCAAATATTTATAAATTGACACATGGATTCATATTTAATATTTTTTCATAATTTTTGGTACAAAGCCATTTGTGTCATTATCTCTATTATCTCTATTATAGAGATAATGACACAAATGGCCCATAAACTTTGGCCTGATACATAATGTAACCTTTAAATTTTTAATTTATTTAATGCGGTATTTAAATTTTAACATAATATGTAATATGATCTTTTAACTCAATTTAATTAACACGGTCCATTAATTTTTTGTACATACTCAATCCGGTCACAAAATTTTATGAAAATATTTAATGCCATCATTTTATTAATTTAAGTTCAGAAATAATATCGAACAATTTTACATAATTTATGAATTAAATTAGATATATATCAAAAGTTCAATGATTGGATAGAATAAAATAAAGGTTCATGGGTTATATTGCACATTAGGTGATTGAAAGTTCAAAAACCTCCCGTTCCTTATATTGTATCAAAACAATGCAAATCTCATTGTTAGAGAATTTTATTATCCAAACATGTCAAATTTTGAGGAGTTCACTTTTAATTTTGATCCTTAACTTTAATTTTTTTTTTTGTCGTTTATTTCGTGACTTCACCCAGTATTGAATGCTTGAAAAACAGTGACATAATTTTAATAGTTGCATTTTATGTGAATTATAATTGTTTTGGACCCTCAAATTGAAATGATTATTCGCACAAGCAAGATAAAAAGAAAAAAGAAGATCTCTCTAGCACGATAAGAAATATTTCATATTTTTTCACGTCAAATTTATTGAAATTGAATTAAAGCGCAAAGTTTATAAATAGGCGCAAAAGCTAAAAACTTGCAAATTAGCATTTTTATATTCCTTGGAGAAATACAAGATGACAAATGTGGATGAACATAGGGAAAATTCAAAAAAATGGCCTAAAATGCCTTTGATTTTTCAAATAAAAACTTGAAGTGAACTATGTTTCAAATAAGGATTTGAAGTGATAATAATTATTTTAAGATAAAAAATTTGAAGTGATTTGAATATTTCAAATAAGGTCTAATTTTGTCAGTCGTTAATTGGCTAAATTTTCTAATCGACTAAGGATATTTTTATCATTTGCTAGTTTTTCTTTCCTTTTTTTTTTTTTGTTAATCTTCTTTGTTGCCAGTGGTTGATTGGCCACCGTAGCCCGTAAAAGGCTGGGTAAGGGTCATCTTAGCCCGATTTGGCGAGGTCCACCCTTGTTGCCCATGGACAAAGGATGGCCTCGCTAGATTTGCCAAGGGTCATCCTCACTCGGGGCTAGTGAGGGCAGGACAACTTTTGCCAATAGGTTGAAGAGGCTAACCCTTGTCAAATCTAACAAGGGCCAACCTTGCGAGTGGCTGCAAGGCAAGGATCAACCTCACTTGGCGGGTGGTTGCAAGGGTCGTTTGCCCAAATGAGGTTGTCCCTACCTAGCCCTCTATGGGCTTTGTTGGTGGCCAACCGATCATCGACAATGAATAAGATGAACCGGAAGAAAAAGAAAAAGAAAAAGGAAAAAAAGAAAATAATTAATTACGAAAATGCCCTTAATCGTTGGAAAGTTAAGCATTTATTCAAAACAAACATAATTATTTAAAGTCTTTATTTTGAACAAAATTTACTTTGAGTTCTTATTGGAGAAAGCGATGACATTCGGGCTTTTATCTGAAATATAATTTACTTTATGCTTTTATTTGAAATCAATGGCACTTAAAGTCATTTTTTGAAATTTTCCCATGAACATACGAAGTCATCCCCGATTTATTTTCATTTTTGGGCATCTGCCTAAATTAAAATTTCCGCTCGAACCAGGTCACGTGATAGCCACGCGCTTCAGAAGGCGGGAGCGCTCTCTCCCAAAACCCAAATCTCTCTGAAACTGCTTTCTTCTCAGCATCCGAGCAATTGCCAGTGAGTCCATCCAAAACCCTCACAATCCGTTCCTGCTCGCTCGCTCGCTCGCTCGCCACTGGCCGTGCTCTTCTCCTTCGCCGAACGATGGACGAGCCCGCTCTGCGACTCGTCGCCGACCTCGGCGCTCAGATTCTCCGGCAATCGCGCCCGAACAAGGATTTCCTCGTCAAATCTCTCCGTGTAAGCCTAAACCCGAGATATTCTCAATACTCGTATGAGCGCACAATTGCATTTCGCCTATGGACGCGAAGTTGTCTGTGGTCCTCGACCACTCGGCCGTGTCTGTTTGGTCCATTTCTGTCGCGCTGAAGCCACGAAGGGGTGCGATGCTGAGTTAGTGTGCTGTATCTGGTAGCTAGTAGAGCAGCGGGACTAGAACGGGAGGCCGGTCTAGCTATAATTGCGTGTTTGAACATCTGTCTCAGGCTCCGGCTGATTAAGTATTGGAGCAAAGAGTTTGTGGTCGAAGTCATGTTGATCATTGTAGATTTTTCAAGCTCCCCGTCAGTAGTTTTTTTCTTCTGCTCTCGTGACATCTCATTGATATTATCTTTTGGGTGGGGTGGTAAACAGAGATTTATTCATAACATAAATTCAACTCTTACTTCTTCATGACCCTCAAAAAATCAATCGGAAGAGCTCTACAATTTGCAATTCCCGGCACCTACTGTTAGCCTGTCAATCAGGTGGAGATTACTCGTGGCATTTGCTTTTTTATCTTATGAAGACGATCAACGCCTCTTTACATTTTTACAATTTTTAATTTATTTAAAATTTTTGCCATCTCTTTCTTGAAGTGTTTGGCTTACGTGGAAGCTTTTGAGGAATCATATTTGATTTGCCCCTGCAACCGCAAATTTTCTTTAAAATGTCTTACACATTTTGTTTTTGCAGAAAGCTGCGAGTGCATTGTCCCAAATAGAGCAACCTTCAGTGCTAGAGGCTGCTCGGCAGGTGGAAGCTGCCCAAAAGGTTCAAGATGCCTTAAAGCCTATAAGGGAGACAATAGCAAAGCATTCTCTTGCTCGGCATAAAGACAGGGATGTTAGGCTTCTTGTCTCCATATGCGCAAGCGAAATCTTTCGGGTCATGGCCCCTGAGCCACCTTTTGAAGACAAATATCTTCCGGTAAGAGATTTCTTCACTGAGTTCTTTGGTCGCTGCCTGTGTTTCTTAATTATCACTGCAGAATG
The DNA here is from genome assembly GCA_014182735.1 of Corymbia maculata. Classification (NCBI taxonomy): domain Eukaryota; kingdom Viridiplantae; phylum Streptophyta; class Magnoliopsida; order Myrtales; family Myrtaceae; genus Corymbia; species Corymbia maculata. The sequence continues at coordinate 32,320,392 of CM024687.1, forward strand.
ATGATGTCAGTTATCATGAAGTGCTCCATTTGCTTATATATGTATATATTGTCATGTTCATGATGTGTGAACTGTGTTATTGCAGGACATCTTTAAACTAATTGTTAGCACGTTTGAGGAGCTAGCTGACACAGAGAGCCCATACTTTTCGAAGAGGGTTAAAATACTAGAGACCGTTGCACGTTGTAAATGCTGGGTGGTAATGTTGGATAGCGAGTGTAGTGATCTTATCCTCGAAATGTTCAATGTCCTCTTCTCCATTGTGAGGTCAATACTCTCATTCTCTCTCTCCAAACGTATTTGTGCTACCTTTTCATCCTTAAGCAGCAGATAGATCTGTATAAATCTAATACGTTACATGATATGAACATCCTTCCTTGAACCCATCTCTTGTTAGAGAAAGAGAGTGAAGTTTATGGTTGAAATTAGTGGAGCATTAAATTTTTATGGGTCAGGTCTAGAGCTAGTGAACTTGACTTTAGTATTTGCAAATGGTGTTTCCATGAAAATTACTAATCTGCTTTTTATTGGCCCTTTCTCCTGGAATGGGAACACCACTAAAATCTAATGGCAACTTTAGCAATTTCATTGTTTAGAAGTCTTTGTTATTTTATTCATTATTTTCACAGTAATGATTAACCTTGATGGCACACATAATCCTTTCTGTCTTCCTTATTTTCCCTACCATTTCTTTCAACGACATGTGACACTCTTCTTGGCTTTGTAGAGAAAAGCACGAAAAGAGTTTGATTAATGACATCATGTTGATATTGACACATATCATTGACGAGGAAGCTTCTGAGCAGCTTTTGGAAGTGATACTGCGAAATCTTTTAAAAGAGGAAAAGGTGAGTGCTGATGGAGCAAAAGTTCATCTATTTATTCTCAGTGCTCAGTGATACTGCAACGGGGCTTGCGTGCAAATGCTTCTTTCTGTTTGAGTGTGTGCATGAGGTGGTCCTTGTAGCATGCATATTCATAGGATGTCTGGTCATTAGTGAAGTTGCTTTCACTCTTGTTTGAAAGTTTCAACTTACTCTCTTCTGAAGTATCCATTATTCATGTACAGGGTGTACCATCTGCTTCTTCTCAACTTGCTGTCTCTCTCCTGCAAACTTGTTGCCAGAAGCTTGAACCCTTCGTTCGTGGTTTTTTAACATCCTGCATCATGGATAGAGATGCTGAAGGGAGTGAACTTAGAGAGATTTACCATAAAATAATATTTAAAATATTCATCTGCACTCCTCAAATGCTTTTTGATGTCATCCCAAACCTGACACGAGAGTTATTGGTATGGGCTTCATTTGGAGGACTTCAATCACTATAAAGTGTTTACATTTAGAAAATCACTTATTTGCCGCGTTCTTCTATTAAATGCATACTTGTGTGTTTACTGATTAGCTTATTCTCTGTGTAGACTGATCAAGTCGATGTTCGAATAAAAGCTGTAAGTTTGATTGGGAAAATCTTTTCTGTGCCTGGATGCCGAGCTGCACAGAATTATCATGATCTTTTTGTAGAGTTTTTGAACAGATTCTCTGATAAATCTGTGGAAGTTAGAGTTACAGCTTTGCAAGGCGTAAAAGATTTCTGTACAGCCAACCCCATTGGGGCTGAATTACATGAAGTTCTTTGTAAGCTGTTCAGCAACCTATCATGTTCATTTGCCGTGGCAGTAGTTCTTGATTTTGGAGTCTTTCCTACTTTATGCATCTAATGCGTTGATAATACCTTGGGCAGCTGCACTTGAGGGCCGACTATTGGACATAGATGATAGAGTGAGGATACAGGCCGTGGTAGCTATCTGTGATCTGGCGAAATGTAATTTAAAGTTCATTCCACTCACACTGATATCTCAAGCTGCCGAAAGACTTAGAGATAAGAAGGTACTTTTCTTAAAAATCTGCCTTTGTGGTCAGTAAGAGCTGTCCCAACTCCATAATGATCTCTTAATGCAGATATCTGTGAGGAAGAAGGCCTTACAGAAGTTGATGGAAGCATATAGGAGTTATTGCAGCAAGTGTGCTGAAGGCAACATGACCATGGTTGACCACTTTGAACGGATTCCATGCAATATGTTGATGCTTTCATATGATAGAGATTGTAAGGAGTTCAGGTATGCATATATAAACCTCCTGTTCCCCGGTTATCAAAACGACATTTCGCCAACGTGATGCAATTTTATGTGTTTCAGGTCCCAAAACATGGAACTTGTACTTGCTGAGGATTTATTTCCTGATATTTCTATACTGGAGAGAACAATGCATTGGGTGCACATGTTTTCTCTGTTCACATCTGTGCATGTAAAGGCGTTGGATGCTATATTGTCTCAGAAACACAGGTAGGCAGAAGTAGTAGATGCTGCATTAGGCAGAGTGAACCAGGTCTACTTACAAAACAATTGTACTTGCAGGTTGCAGTCTGAGCTGAGAAATTTTTTGGCTCTAAGAAAGAAAGAGAAGGTACTTTGCTTGAATTCTCACACTCTATTCTTCTTTTGTTTCTGAAGTTGGGGGCTGATTGTCATTCCAATCCTTTGTCATATGTGTCTATGTCTGTCCTGGAGTCCATTATTGATTCCTGGTGTTATTTTCCCTGATGTTCCACTGATAGTGATGATGGTTGACACGCAAAAATCTTTATGCAATTGAAGTAATTTGGTTGTAGCTCTAGGTATTTCTTTCCTGTTACATATTGGTTATCTTTACTAGAGTTGACTGCCTGAATGAGAATGGAAAATGATGTTCTTGTTTGGTCTTGTTTCTATTGAAAATTAGTCATTATGTTGGAGCACTCATGGGTTCAAATTGGTGCTGCAGGAGACCTGTTCAGATGAACTGGAAAACAAAATCAAAGCATCATTTGAGAGAATGTCTTCATCATTTCCAGATCCCGCCAAAGCACGGGAGTGCTTTTACAAGCTAGACCAGATGAAGGATAATTATATTTTTAACGCACTCGCTCAGCTATTGGATGAACCATCAATTATAAAAGCTCAACATGCCCGAGTACGTCGTCATTCATACATCTTTCGCTAGGCTTTGTATTCACATCCATTTATTTTGGCATTGCTGCCTCTTCCAAGTTGTTCAGTGATTATGCATTATGTATTTTACCTTCATACCACCCAATTGATTGGATTCATTTGTCAGATCCAACTATTTGACTGGACATGCGATGCATTCGCTTTGGCACACTTAATTGAGATAACAATGTGAATTTGTCTTGTAAAATTTTAATTAATATGAGAACTACATTGTCAGAACAAACTTTCACTGAATTCAGGCATCAACTTTGAATGGTTATAATGAAATGGTGAAATAATGAAATCCTAACTTACGAAGGACATTGCCCAAACTTCTTAAATCTGAGTGGACCAACCTAAGAGGATTCACAGTTGTTTTTTATTTGACACTGCATAAGGAACATGATCATTGTTCCATGAGTGACATTATTTAACTAAGAGCTTGTTGGTAGTGCTGTAGCATCTTGCTTAGATTTTGGTGTTGTTGTGATGTTTGTATCACGGCTGTGGCTATTAAATACATTTGAAAACAAATATTTTTAGGTGCTGTACAATCTTTGAACTATGAACAAGTGTTTAAAATAAGTGATATTTTTGACTGAGTAAATCCTCAAAACTATGCTCTGGAAGCACCTATAAGGTGCTTTTTAGAAGCCAGTTTTGGAGTGTCATGGTCTTTGAGGTGTTGCGAAATACATAAAAAGAGCCAAAACACTTCTCAAAAGCCAAAGCTACCTCGCAGCAACACTCCATAACATCATCCAAAGTAGATAATGACCTAGAACCTGACCAAATGATACAACTTATCTGAAGACCACCATGATCATAAGTACAGATATTTGGCAGCAGCAAACACACAGTGTTAGATACTAAAGCAAGCTTATTTAAGTTTGAATCTAGTAGAACTTTCTGGTACAGTGTTCTGCCTTGTATTTCAGTTAATGGAAATACTTTGTATTGACTGTTCTTATCTGCTCAATTTCTTTCAGGAAAATTTTGTGAAAAAGATCAGGGATAGACATCCGCATGTCGACTTTTTGCGTTTACTAAGTGCCAAGTGCATCTTCAACATATTCAGCTCAGAACATGTGCAAAATATATTGGATTATCTTTCCAGTGGGAAATTTGGAGGCAAACAATTGGAGGTTTCTTTGATCAAATTACTTATGGTAAGAATGTGGTGCTATTCATTTTTGGGAGCACAGCATAGCAATAGGTACCCTTTGATAACGTGAGATTCAACTCCTAGCTGAAAACTCTTGCAGACGAGGAACAGATGATAGATTGTCAATTTGAAGGGTTTACAGTGCAATCAAAGACTATAAAAAATAATAGTTACGGAAGGAAGTCTTTGAATAGTTTAAAAATTGAATCTTCCAATTCCCAGAGGAGGAACAGATGATAGACCTCCGTTGTCAAGGATATCTAATTCTTTATGGATGATCTGTTTGTGGACTGGGGGAGAGGGGTGCGGTGGTATATGACTATTTCTACCTTTGTTGGAGCAATAGGGTCGAGAGAAAATTTAATTCATGTCCTTTTGTCTTTCATCTGGTTTTATTTGTGCATTTCAGTAGACATGTACTCGAACGCAGTATTTTAACTGGATAAAATGTCTTAAAACCTACAGTATCAATTGAAGGGAGCAATTTAAGAGGGAGTACCGTGAGTTTAATCTGACTGCTTGTTAGAATAATTAATGCAAGCAGCGGAAAATTTACTCTCAAGCTGCAAGCTTGTTGTCTTGGTGTTACATTGTGATAAGTGAATGTTTCTTCTCTTGAAGTGAAAATGTTAAAATGAGTTCATGGAAATAATTGCATTGAAGAAATATTTTCCTTCCATTCTCTGGTAGTGTAATATAAACTCTAAGTGCATGCTTGATGCAAATGCTGTTAATTGGAAATTTTCTTTTTCTTGATGCAATCCAAGGAATTTGTCAATGGAAAATAAGATACTCTGTACCAAAGCCTATATATTAAGTTGAATCCTTATGATGTTTAGTCTTTTATTAAAATTGCTAGGCTATTGTTCGTTACTGCCCATCCCTCCTCAAAGGTTCGGAAGTGAAGCTCTGTTTGTTATTGGAGAAGAATGAGCCCTATCGCGATCAACTGACTGAAGTCTTAGCTAAAGCAGGCAGCCACATTTTTGTCAAACTCAGGTAGTTTGAACTCTGTTTGTTCACATTTTGGACAAAATCTTATATTGTTTAACTTATATTCGTGGCAACCTTTTATTTCCTTGTCATCTTATAGTACACCCTATGGAAATATTATAAAATGCCCATATGCTTTTTTCAGTGAGTTTTTAATTAGAAGAAAATTGACTTCTAATTGGAGATTCTTTCATCATTTCATGCAATGATTGGTTGTAGATCCATTAGAAATTGCTTGTTGCTTTTACATTTGTAGGAGAGAAAATTATTCACTCTGCATCTCTTAATATTTCCTTTTCTATGTCAGAAATGCAGTTTTTTATCTTTTAGTTTTTTGATTGGATTTCAGTAAGTGCTGTGAGGTACTTATTTTTGCAGAACTTCCACTTTAAACTTTCTGATTCCTCTAAACTTCTGAGAGGATTGTTTTAATATGTTTTTTGAACTTTTAAGCAGGATTACTCAAACTTTTCTTCACTTTGCAGTGATATTTACCCGATCTTGGAGCGGATGTGCCTTGATGGTACTCGTGCTCAATCCAAAGTTGCTGTTTCTGCTATTGCTGCTGTCATGGGCAGTTCAGAGCAATATATCTTTTCAGAACTAATCAAGGTAAATTTAGCATCTTAAAACGGAAGTGGTTGTGCATGGTGTTCAGATCATAAATTTGAGTCAAAAGGTTCTCTTAAGGGGAACTTATGAGGAACTTATGAGGTTCAACGGGGAGATTTAGGTGGCCTTTGAATTAATACTCAAATCCTTGGACTGAATGAATGAAATTATATAAGTTTCCTATCTTTCATCATTGTTCTCTCTCTTTATCCAGTGACTAGTTTAGTCCAGTCAGTGCTATGCTGTTAAAGCAAAGACATGTTATGGTGTATTAGCATTTATTGACATCACTACTGATGCTTGCTTGATGCACCTCTCACACCAGAGATTAGTCGATTCATTGCAAAGTGGGAAGAATCTACCCACTGTCTTGCAATCTTTGGGTTGTCTTGCACAGCATTCAACTGCCACCTTTGAAGATCTAGATGGAGAGATTACTACACTTATACTAGAGAAAACTTTTCAGGTACTTCGTACTAGCTATAATGTATGCTTACCCATGCTTTAGTTTGTACTAGACTATCAGGTCTGATCTTTTGCCAAATCCCCATTCATTTGTATTTTCTCGGACACTGCCTAATGGTTAATGTTGTCTTTTGTAGATGAATTCGCTGGACAATTCAACCTCTGGGGGCGAGACATCTGGATGTAGCAATTCCTGCAAATTAAGGGTAATGTTGAGAGAGTTTACATATTTGTATTAAGGTGCAAAGTTGATGATTTTTCTTGCTAAATTTGGGTTTCTGGTATTTCCTGATTTTGGGCTTTTTGGGATCAGAATTACAGTGCAAAAGTCAAAATGAGAAATTATCAAAGAACTTGAGTTTTGCTTGACAAAAGGCAAATGAACTTTGGTAGTGCAGAGAGGGCTTTTTTTAGATGTGATCCAAATGTTGAATAGCTAATATAATTTAGTTGACTGAAGTTAGCCCTCATGATCTGTGCTTTTGGCTTCCACGTGATCTTCTGATTTTTAATGGATAGTAGAATCTCCTACCGAGGTACTTGACAGGGGAGTTAGGGCTCAAAGTTACTGTTTTCACCACATTCTAATCGAGCCATACATTTTCTTGTGTGTTTTATCAATGCTTGACCATCAGTAACATCAAGTTTGCTAACTGAAGAGCACTATTATTCCCTCAATCCTAAAAGCAGCAATAACAGATTTAAGAGTTCATATAGGATAAGGCTGCCCAGTTTGCTGTGCAAACAACTGATTGCAGCTCAGCTGAATAACTAGAATGATTGCTTGTACGATTAGCAGAATACAAATATTTAATTGCCTTTCTTCCTGTGAATGAAAGAGCCAAATGCAATGCTAACACTAGAAAATTATGAATTAAGTACCTTAAAGGAGTAGAAGTTTATTAAGTTTGAGTTTCTAATTGTAGTGTAGCTTTTAATTTCTGTTGAGGAGCAAGGGTCCAGCCTAGTGTTGGTCCACCCTTACCCGAACGTGAAGGCCTGGATTTGGTCCCCATCTTTCCACTTCCCACATTTAGAGAGTATGTAACCAGATGATAGACAGCTCTATCCTAAAAAAAATTGGCTATAGAGAGCATGATTCTTTGAGGGCGATTGTCTTTTAGCAAAAAGAATGAAGGTTAAGACTGGCAAACTTTTTTTTCAAGAGTAGAATATTATGAGCGTTTAACTTTAGGACTGAGACTGCAACTGCCTTTATGGCTTTTGGTCAACAAATACGAATGGCCCATATTTAAGACTGAACTTTTTGGTTGTGCAAGGAGATGGTTTATAAAGGATTGCAAAAGGCAACCTAAAATTTAAGTGGATTTCTGCAAAGGTTTGGTAGAAACACTGCCCCCTGTTTGTGTGAAAGAAGATAGAGCCTTTGTGCTCAGCAGTGATGAATGAGAAATAGTCTGCAGCCTATCTCTCGTTCTGTTTGGGCTTTTAATGATCTAAGTTCTTGCAATAAGAAAGAAGCATTTATTGATAAGCTTATTATGGATTTTGACTTCCTCTGAATGGTCTAAGCTTATACTCATTTGTGTCTTGCCTGGTGCAGATTTATGGCCTGAAAACTCTTGTCAAAAGCTTTTTGCCTCATCAGGGCAACCGTGTGAGGAGAAATATTGACCATTTGTTGAGTTTGTTGGTAAAAATGTTGCAAGAAGGAAAAACCTTTGATCCTGTCCTTTCCAGGTACTATTTGCTAACATTAAATCTGTGTTTTTTATCACATGCATTCTTCTTCATTGATTGTGCTTTCTTTTGATACTTGGCACTCAAAATTTGGTTTTCTGTTATTCTTTTTAAAATAATCAAGTTAGGTTAAACCCATAAATCACCAAAAGAGATACTTGGAGAATTTTCCTTTTCTTTTACAAGTATTTCCATAATTGGCTTGATTCCCCATTCTATTTTCTTTTCTATATTCCTCTGGATGCTGCTGCATGGGCAAGGAGCCCAAACTCCAAAGGGGCCATTCTTAGAGTTCCTTTATTTGAGCGGCTCTTATATTGTTTGATGTCTAACTAGGGAACTTTTGAATGAAGAAAGAAATTCAATAAAGGAGTCCATAGTATTCAGTTAACATTTACCCCTAAATTTTGCCCCCGTGACACATTTACCTTAAACTTTTTTTTTGTGCCACAAAAAACCCTAAATTATGCCACTTGTAATAATTTTACCCTGAACTATATTACTTATGACAAATTTATCCCAAAGGTTTTTGAGCTGAAGGGCATTTTCGTCATTTTCTTATTATTATTTTTTTTATTGAAGAGGAAGCCGGCGAGGCCATCCTCGCCGGCGCCGGAGTCCGGCGAGGGTCGCCTGGGCAGCCCTCGCCGGCGTCGGGCGAGGGCGGCCCAGGCCTGGGCGACCCTCGCCGGCGTCGGGCGAGGGCCGCCCAGGCCAGATCCGGCTCGGGCCGCCCTCGCCGGACGCTGGCGAGGGTCGCCCTCGCCCGACGCCGGCGAGGGCCGCCAGATCCGGCAAAGGGCCGCCCTCGCCCAGCGAGGCTCGGGTGGCCCTCGCCGGCTTCCACTTCAATAAAAAAAAAAAATAAAAAATAAAAAAATAGAAAATGACAAAAATGCCCTTCAGCCCAAAAAAACTTTGGGGTAAATTTGTCATGAGTAATATAGTTCAGGGTAAAATTGTCACAAGTGGCATAGTTTAGGTTTTTGGTGGCAGAAAAAAAGTTTAGGGTAAATGTGTCACACGGGCAAAGTTTGGGGTTTTTTATGTCACAAAAAAAAGTTTAGGATAAATCTGTCACAGAAGGTAAAGTTTAGGGTTTTTCGTGGCATTATCCCTTCAGTTAATTACCTTTTTCTTCCTTTTCTTTCTCCAAATAACTGATAACTTTTGTAGCGAGTGGAGGAGAACATTCTAGGGTGTAGTTGTGTATTCTTGTTGTGGTTAAAAAAAAAAAAGTTGCAAGGACGACAACATATTTTGGATGCTAATTTTGATGAAGAAATAGAAGACAAATAGATCATTTAGGCAACTGATCTCTCTCTCCCTCTTTCTTTTCTTTTTTTTTTTTTTTTTTTTTTTTTTAGGGGGGGGCGGAGGTTATATTGAGAAGGACATGCAAAAGTAGTGAAAATCTTATCCCAGATTCATGAGAAATCAAAATGCATTTACCCTTCTCAATAACACCCATCCCCAAAATATCAATGCTCTCATCATGCTTCTTTTCTTGTCAAAAGCTTGTCTAGAGAACTCATTTTTCTTATCTTGTTGGATATGCAGTGGAAATGACTCTTTTCATATAAGACTGGCTGCAGCAAAATCTGTTCTTAGGCTCTCTAAGAGATGGGATTTACACATTTCTCCAGAAATATTTCTCTTTACGATCTTAACTGCAAAGGTACACTGCGCTTACCTTAGACCCCTGCTTAATGCTTCTAAGAATTTCTAACATTATGATTAATGCATGGAGGACATCACTTGAACTAAATTTAACATTGTTGTAGCATATGTTTCCCTTTCACTTACTTTTTTAAATGTTGTTGATGATGCTATGATTTGCAACGCGGCCCAAAGAGAAACTTCTATGTTCAAGTCATGCTTGTTTAGGCTTCATTCATTTAGGTTACTGGAAGTTATTGCTGGAAAATAGTGCAAATTCCCTTTGAGATAGTTAGGAAAAAGTTATGATTGTTATTCTTTTATCATGGAAAGAAGACTGTTTTTCCCAAGATTGTGGGTACTGGCCTTTTAGCTGTGTGATAAGATAACTAATCTTTCCATTTTTGGGAGCTGGTCAAGGATCTTCTTTCTTGTTTTCTTTCCTTTTCTTTCCCTGTTGTCAGGAAGGTTGGTTGTATGATTGTACTTGAACTACCTTCTCAGCGACAACTTTTGTCAGTTAAAACTGGGCTGTAGGAATATGTAGACACTGGACAAATCAGTAGGTTATCTTTGTATAATTTTTTTAGTCATCAGGAATTATCAAGCATGAGTTTTTGCATAAAGTCATGTCCACAGCTGCTACCTACTCTTACATAACTCACATTGTGTCCTTCTCTGACATAATTGCTGCAGTCCTACCTGCTTTAGTGATTTTCCTCTCATCTCACAGTTCATCTTATTTTTATTTAAACATGCTTGCTTTTGTTCAGGATCCTTCTTCCTTGGTCAGGAGAATATTCATAGATAAAACAAGTAAACTACTAAGGGAGCGTGCTATTCCAAGTAGATATGCATGTGCTTTTGCATTGGCCACTTCAGATTGCATCACAGATATAAAAGATGATGTATGTCTTTTTGTCCTTATCCATCATTCTTCATTACTCCTTTTGCTTTGACTTTACATCTGCCAACTGCTCTCTGTTGACACTGTTCCTTCAGTCTTTTAAATATATGGGACAGTTTGTTAAGGACCATGCCAGGAAGCTTGTGGTCACCAGAAATCTTCTGTGCGAGGATGTTCAATCACTGATTCGCCAGTTTACATATTGGTATTCTTGATTCATGTTCTTGCCCATGATGAGGATTTCCCTCATGAAAAATATCAGGATGAACACGTATTCTGTCACTTTTGCAGGTAAATTCAAGCGGGAATGAACTTTAGTGCTCTATAGATTGCTAATTACTATATAAATCTTGTATTATGACAAGGCTTGGATAATTTTCCTTTGCAGCCCTCTTTTTCACCTCATACAGGCTTTAGTAAACCCGGAGAATGTAAATGGTGATTTGGTTCTCGTTTCTGACACTTTCTCACAATTGTTTAGTATATTTAGAGGTATTAGAAAAGCTGAGGATGCAGTTGATGCTCATAAATCTTCTGTACGTGCTTCAATCTCATCCCAATTCTTTATGCGCTACAATTTCAGACTTTTTTCATATCATATGGTTTTCCAATGCAGAGACTGCACATTCTGTCAGAGATTGGAAGTGCCTTTACAAGTTCGTTAAACCAGGGCAGCATCTCCTCATCACGTTCCCCTGGGGTTGTATTACTGCCATCATCAATTTATACAGTAAGTCTCCCAGTGAAATAATAACAGAAGCAGGTCCACTAGAAAGTTCATACTTAGTCTGCATAAGAATTTAATCATTTCTTATAGGCTAATACGAAGGGTATTACTCGCTATGCTATCGAAGATGGACTTGTCGAGAAGATCATTGAGCTTTTCAAGAATAACATCTCCAAGGTACATTGCTGCAGAGAACATTAGCATTTATGGGATTAGGATTGTTACATGAATGATTTTCTGGTTGATTTGTTCAACTTTCAGGTTGCCAGCAGTCTTGATAAATATGGGAGAAGGTTTGTTGAGCACCGTGAACAACCAGAAAGCACGAAGTTGAAAAGATTGAGAAACGTGTTGCATGAGCAAGTCAATTCTCTGACTACTAGAAACTCAGTAACTCGAAAAGGTACCGCTAGCAAGATGAGTACGGGAATGAAAAGAAAGTCTGTTCCCTCTCCAGATGTGGATTCTGTTTTGTCGGGTGAGGAGTTTCCACCAATTGTGGAGCTTGGAAATGATGGGGTCGAACCAACTGTGGACAAAGGACAGCTTCTATCTTCTTGTGATTCTGTAGATAAAGTTACCATATTGACAGAGAAACAAGCAAAGAGTAGGAAGACTAGTAGAAATGGTACTTATTTGAAAGAGAATACTGAGGCAGGTAGTAGTGTTACCACTGATTCTAATGCATCTTACAGAGCCAAGCTTAGAGATCCATCCCGCTTGAAGGTTTAACGAACCTTACCTTAGAGTAGATTTACTGTTGTCTCGAAAGTTCACTGTTCTAAAAGCCTTACAATTGTTCCACACAGGAAACTCGTTGTAATAAAGAGGTGCAAGTTCTGCAGCAAATCAAATTGTTCTCTATAGTCGATGAATGGTGAGAATCTCTGGATAGATAGAGATGTTTTTGTCTTCAAATGTAATAAACCCTATTTATGGTGTTCCAGCTCCCATTCATAACTTGTGGGTTTGTACTCTGAAAGAATGCTCATAAGGTGAAATTTTTTATGTCTGGAATACATGTAATGTAATTTTATGGAAGTGTTGTTTAATTTGCAGAATCTATAATTTATAGGCTTTGATTCCCTTTTCCTTAATATAGTTGGTGTTATACTGTATACTTGTTCTTTTTGTTAGCTGATATGTTACCTGTTTAATTTGCAGAATCTGTGTTCTGTTTTCCAAGAAAACCTTTTGCTGTTTATTGATATTGGAAAATGTCATTTTAGTGATGAGTAATGATTAGTTTCTGTATGTTTGTAAAGAAGACAGACTTATCTGTGGAACAAAAACTTCAGGGAGTCTCTCTCTATACTTATTGCTGTTTAAATACTACAGAAGAGGTTATCCATATTTTGAATGGTCAAATGTGCTTAACCATTGGAATGGATTAAAAAGGATGATTTCTTTGTCATTAGTCCGAAAGAACATTATTTTTATTTCCTGAGATATATGTTATAGCAATTCTGTTTATCTTCCTGAGATGTAACCTGATATATTTGCTGACCATATATAGATCTGGAAATGTTGGATGGCAGTGGGGAGGATGGAGTAATGTGCTTAGAGTGAAACCCTGGAGATAATCAAGCATTGGATGGGTAAGTTTTAGCCATGGCACCTTTAGATTTATAAGCTTTACTAGATATTTTCAGTATAGTTAAAGTTATTATCTCTTGTTCTGGGAATTTATCAAGTTGGAAAATGCTGATATTTCATCATTTGAAAATCTGAAAAATCTTTGCTGATTCTGCAAATTTTTACTGTTTTCTAATGTCCTTTTATGCCCTTCAAATATCTTTTCTGCTTGTTCCTAATATTCTCTCTCCCTCAACACCATGATTAAAGCTTTTAAAACCTGTCAAGCTATATTTAATTGCTCAGTGGGAATAAGGGATCAATTAATTTAATTGGACAAAAAGAGATAAGTGTTGCATTTCTCAGTTTCCGGCATGCCTTTCTGCTGGACTGCTATAGATGTCATCAGAGTTTCGGTAAGGTAAGACAAGGAGGCAGTGTTATGCAAATCCAGAGACTGTCAAGTACAGGTCTCAGATTTCTATACATGATATAATAAATGTAATAACCAGGAGACTCTTATTCTTAATGAGATCGTAGGCAGTGGCAGTTTACCATGGAGTTTCAGTAAGACAGGTGGAGTGGTACTTAAGTTTTGAGTGGAAACTTTCTGCATTAAATAGGCAGCTCAGTCAAGTTTTTGACCTGTGGAGTCTCTCAATGGAGTAGAACTGATTAAAAGGTGGCAATAAAATAAAAGGTGGCTGCAGATAGTTTGCTTTAGAAGATTTGTTGCTTTGGATTCTCTCTCTAAACTGTGGAAGGTGCATAGCTTTGCTTCTTCATGTGAGGAGGAATTTCTTTGACTTCTTAGACAATTTACAGCATCATAGGATTACTTATATGTGATATTGCATGAACTTTTTTATGCCCCATTCAGGCTGCAGAACTCAAAGAAGCAGAAGTTTGGGACATCATGTGAACTCTCGGGTGATAAGGAAATTGCTCTTGCCCTCTAATGCTGAAGGCATAGCAGTAAGTATAATTGTTTGGCAAGTGCCATCCTGGTAAATGTTCAGGGTTCCCCTCGACATTTTGGTTCTTGTATAGCGTTTTATAGTGTCCAGGTAAAATGTTATATATAATGCTTGTATAGAAATTAATTGGGTACTCGCTACCTGTGTTTGAATCTGATTTATTTCAAAGTCAAACTAACCAGGAGTAAGAAGATCTCAAAAGTTGGTTGAAGGATGTAACTACAGGAAGTGAGTAATATTTACAAAGCCACTCTGTCTAAAATTGCCAGTCGAGCAAAACATCAAAAGCATTTGCAGCTCGAGTTCCTTTCTGAGAGTTCATTGGCTGCTTGGTTCCTTATTCCTCTTGTCCTAGAGGATTCCATGAAGGATGTCCAATATATGGCTACTTTATCCCGCAATTAGCTGCTTTAACCAGTTCAATACATGAACTAATCATCATGCCTGACTTTTGAAAATGGCTTTGCCTACATCTTTGCTTTTCCACCTGAGATTACGGCTGATATCCCTATCAGCGTGTGCTTTGTCCAAATGCAATTCAATATGGAAGATTCATATTCTTACATAAGCCTCTGTTTTCTTGTGTTTGGTAATTTTTCAATTCCGTAGCTAGTAACTTTTCACTGCAGAGTCACTAATTATCTTGGAGAATTACTTGTCAACTGGCTGAACCAGTTGCATGTCTTTGTACAGTTATATGAGCCAACGGTGGATACAATCTCGTTAAAGATCGAAGGGTGAACAATCGATACAGATTTATATCGTTCACTCACTTAATATCGCCGGCAAAATGCTGTCAAGGACCCATGTTTTGACTTATATTTAATGGACCCAATGGAATAAAGGTCATTTAAAGTTTTGGCAAAATGTTGGAATGGGATTTAAATGAGTTTGAGATAGATCCATTTTTTAACTCATTAAAACTCAATTAAGACTCAAAAAACTCCCTGATTGATTATAGTAAAAGAAAATAAAAACAAAAAAAGAACAGAGAGAGATGCTCGAGCTCTCAGGGGACACCAAGACAATGCCCATGCCGCGGTGGCCTTAGATGCCGTGGTGTCCTTAGATTAATGTCGTAGATTTGCATTGTTGCGGATGATCTGCCAAAACCAGCAGTTTTTATTCTATTTTGTTAACTGAATTCCAAATATTTCTTAATTTTTTTGTGTATGCAATTTTGCATGATGTTTTTCATAATAACAAGCTTTTCCTTGAAGTTTGCCATTAAGAGTGACACGATACTCTACGTTCCAACTTGCAAGAGACTCCGGTCATTCTCCTTGCAAGAAGTAATTTTCTTACATCTTTTGCTCATTGTGCTTGTGTCATTCAAAATAACGTTAGTTTCAATGAGTCTTAAGGTTATAACTTAAATGAACTTTCAAGATGCTAGCGGTTTTTTTTTTTTTTATAACTTTTTCCATCAATTTATTTCTTTAAATATTACATTGATTTTATCAATTTTATATAGCATTTCCTAATTTCATATAGCATCGGCAATTATGAATTTTGTAATTGTTATTGAGTCCCCATATTTATATTATATGTGATGCAAATTAGGAATATTGTCTTTATTTTGTTCAAAAGAGGAAAATGTTCATAGGAAATATGATACGATTTAATGAGTAAGTTATGCCATTTCAATCTATACGAATGAGAAGAAATGACGTGCACATGTATGCTATTGGTAGATGTTAATGTGAAAGTGTTGTCTACTCCACCATGAGAGATTAGAAATTGGGAAAAAACAAAAAGAAAAATAAAAGAGAAAGGAAACGATATAGAAACTCCATGTAGTTAATACGCATTATTGAAATTACATATGCTCAAGTGGTTTTTACCCCATCCTAACTCTTAAGAAAGAAGATCACATAATTTTATTTGCGTCCCATTAATTAATCTAATTATATCTTTCCTATTTCTACCTATCTTCTTAGAACTTACCGTTTAAATTTCACCCTTTAATATATGTGCAATAGTGCCTACTTTTTAATCAAATGGAATCACGCTAAATATTAGAATAAATTGAGATAATGATTAACTTTATAATTTTTTCTTATCCCCAGGCAAAGATTTCGTCTCGGATCCACCTTTGATACATGTCTAAGTCAAGAAGCTTCATGTCGAATACATAATAAATTAATCATTAGAACAAAAAATATATATATTTTCTTGCCGACAATTTAAGTGGACGCATATCTTTGAAAATGTTTGCTTTTTTCTGGAACTGACTAAAATCCTCCCATTTGGAAAAAAAAGAAAAAGAAAAAAGAAAATCCTCCCATGAACAATTCTGCGGGCGTGCTCGGGTGCAGACGGGACCACCGTGCGCCCGTGGGAAGATAGTCTGCATTGGTTGATCGGGTGATGAACCGCGCGCCATCACGGCCCTCCGAGGCTCTGATGATCCGATCAGCGGATTCGAGCTCAGGCGTGAACTCGTTTTCATTTGGTCAATCCGCGCGAATCCTTTCGCTAGGAAAGCAGAAGGGGAGAGGGAGGGAGGTCGAAGTTTCTGCGTCCCTTGCTCAGTCCGAGCTTCTGCTACAGCGAAGAAGAAGAAGTAGCAGGAGGAGGAGGAGGGCGTTCGCTGTGAGTGCGAGTCTGAGCTCGCTGCTTTCGCTCCCGAAAGATGGGTGGTAAATTGAAGACCGACGATCCCATCTCCCGCCGCATCGTCAGAGCCTTCCTCGACTTCCTCTCCTCTGGTCCTCTCTCTCTCTCTCTCTCTCTCTCTAGGCTGATGTTGCGCGCAATCGTCCTGCTTCTGCTTCTTCATATGCCCCAGTCTCGTTTCAGTCGATGACTTCTCTTGCGGCAGTTGATAATCGCTTTGATCGGCATTTGCCGGTCGTTGCTGTGCGAGTGTGGTGCATGATCTTTAGGTGCGATGCGCAAGAGTTGTCCTGGGAACAACAAAAAGATTCCTCTTCGTTGTTTTTTTCTTTTCGTTTCTGTGAACAAAAGTTTCACGGTGGAGGTAGGTGTGGCCTGTGCCCTTTAACGAGCCACCCGAACTGATTGAGTTACAACACGGTCGCTATTCCTCCTCAGGTTGTTGTCCTATTGTACATTTTCGAGTCCCTAAGCCATTGACATTTCATAGTGGTCAGTTTTTTCGTCTGCATTTCGATGAATTGTTTGGCCTGAGAACGCCCATTTCTTTAATTGAACGGTGATCTGCAGGGAAGAAGCAAGAATGAGCGCAATTCATACCATTCTCCTTGTAATTTATTGTTTTAGCCCCCACCCGTTTGAGCGAATTCTCATTTCATAAGATTGCTGTCAAAGCTTTTTTCCCCCTTTTGATAGTTGTTTTTCTTGCTTTGGAATAGTTGAACCCACCCCCGGAGTCGATGTGGAAGGTCTTGAAGTGGCCAGAGAATGCCTAGCAGAGGCTTTTAAGGTGGATTTGTCTTCTAGTGATGATGACCAAATGAGACCTGATTTGCTAGTTGAAATGTTCAAATCTCTTCATTCGAGTGAGCATCAACACAGCAACTTATATCCTCAAAATGGAAGAACTTCAGAGAATGTTTCTTGCTCGTCCATTGCTCAAACTTCTAGTGGATTGAATATACTAAAATTGCCGGCATCTAAGGTTGTGCTAATTCTTTCTTGCAATTCCTTTTGACTTCTTCCTTAGAAATGCGTTGTTGTATTTTCTGGGTGTATAGATCTGTTGGAGAACCTTAGAAGTTTCTTTTTTAAGCTAGATATCTTTTATAGCCAACTTAACTTTGGTATCTTACCTATGGGTACTTGTACATCGGTTGGGGACTGAGAATTCTACATTTGGGGGGTCCCAGTGTCATCCTGATTTTTGCCTGATTTTCTACTGAGTTGTAGGAGGTTTTGAGATCCAGAATTATCTATACTTGGATCTTGTTAACCATAATCGTGTATTGCCTGGCTATTAAAGGTGAGAACTAAGGAATTCTGTCTTCAATATCAAAAATTTTCAGGGCTCTTCTGATATTTCAGGTTAAGTTGGCGAGACTTGATGCATCTCTTCATACTAGAACAAGGGTTGGCTGTGAATTTCAATATGTTGGGGAAGCGGGTTTATAATTGAAGTTTTTAAAGGAAATGGGACGTGCAACTATCACATATTTATGTGTATTTGCCAATTAACTGTAGTAGACACTATTATATTTGTCTATTTTGGGTTTTGCCTAACTTTCCTTTTCCATTTTTGCTTGATCAGGATGGGCTTCAAGAAGGAGAACCTCATGTTTTGACAGAATCGTCTAAAGACGAGCTCTTTGGGCAATTCTTTGCAGCACTTGAGAAAGTTCATTTTTTCAAGCGTACTCCTGATGGGAGCGATGACGTGGGCCAGCTAGACAAAGTGACTCGCCTATTTCACAATGCTATAAATGTACGTTGTACTGACTTCTTGTGGTAGTTTATGGTGGCATTGAATAGTGTTCACCTGAATTTGAGCTGCATTGAGTTATTTTAACTGCATGATCAATATAGTCATTCTTTATCATATGCACATGATTTTCCTTGGAAAGTGTAAGATGATGCTTACCCTTGGTTGGTGAACTATTGGCCCTTAACCAGCCTTGCTTGTTTCCCAGTCTAGGTAATTCTGGTGTGACTTTGATTGACAGAATGGGTGGCACCAACACATTTATATAAGCATCATCATTGATTTTGGTAAAAATGATTGGTTAAAAAACACGGGCGTGACCTGATTTTACTTCTTTATGGAAACATTGTGCAACCCAACTCACATGCAACCTAGAAGTTGATTTATCATCACTTTAATTAGGGAAAATGACACAAGACCACATTGCACATTGGGCCAAATTTCAGGGACCATTTGTGTTTCCCCTTTGAGTAATATGTTGTTCTTGGTCTTTGATATGGGAATTATCCTGGGTGAACCCCCCCCCTGCCAAAAAAAAATCTGGATTCTGTCTGTTTTTCTACATCTGGACCTTTCCTCAATAAAACATTTCACATTACCTATCAGGAGATGGAAGGATCTGGATGCCAGCAATATAACAAAACAAGTTTGGCAGAGACATTGAAATCACAAGGTAATAATAGTTTTTCTCATTTGACTCGTATTTTGTGCTTACAACAAGAACTTGAAAGTTGATATTAATTTTATCCTTCTGATATAGATACGAGAGCTAGTAAGAGAGATTGACTATCACTTGGAAGAGTATAAAAATACGTTGCTCTGTTTAATTTGTCTCCAGTGATCCGTAATTAATATTAAACTGTCAGAAATTATATTTGGAATGATATGATTTTTGAGCTAGTTACCAGCTGCCATGACTGTTTTTTTCTCAGGCAACAAGGCCATGCAGTCAAAGCTATACGCTGATGCAATTGAGTTGTACACTTGTGCCATTGCACTTTGTGAAAATAATGCTGTCTATTACAGTAACAGGTGCAGCAATACTTATAAGATTATTTTGTTCTTAACTAACAAAAGTCGAAAATAGTGTAACTATGTTTTTGTTTCTTTTTAACTGTTAAAATTAGTATCTTGTGATATGCCACCAAAGGTAGTACCTTGTGATTCTAGCACATGTTGCTTTTGGACACTGTTAGAGGATTGTGAATATGGTAATGTACAAGATATTCTCAACAATATTACGAGAATTATTTTTTGACTGAATGCATGTAATAGTTCTGTAGCTATTTTGACATAATCACGTTAAGAATTTCAGTGGCAGCAGGGCTTGTGTTAGGGCAAGATATTTCAGGGAGCTGGATGTTCTCATGAACAACGACCATTTAAGAGATCATTTAATCGTTTGATAGGATAAATTACTTGTGTTCTTGTCTTATGAGTTTGGCGTACTAGCTGGTTACCATTTAAGTTTTCCACACCTTATTTTCTGTTATTTCGTTCATGAAGTTAAAGTAGTAGTATACATAATGCCCTCAAGATAGTGAATTTCCTACAGCTTTATTTTGGTTGCAAGAATTTAGAATCTCTCGCAATGAAATTTTAGTTCTGAATGCTAACAGATGGAGAATGCAAACAATTCAATGTAGTTGAAGAAAAAGCTGAAGTGGCTTGTTTGGAAGAACTAGTTACATGAGAAATAAAAAGGCTGGAGTGGCTCGAATGTTTTTATTAAAATGGAACTTAACTATGATAAGTGATAAGGAAAAAACACCATATAAGCTATCCCATGGTTAACTTCTCATCACTCTTGATTAATTGAATATCTAAACATCTGACAGGGCGGCTGCTTATACTCAGATTGGCAAATACGATGATGCAATCAAAGACTGTCATAAATCTCTAGAGATTGACCCAAATTATTCAAAGGCATATAGCCGTTTGGGTACAGCATATTATGCTCTGGGGAATTATGCTGACTCTATTGATAAAGGTTTTAAGAAAGGTAGGCTGAATACTCCTTTTGCACCCATCGGACCTCAGCTTCTTATTTATATATTCGTTTATTGGAGCCGAGCCTAATACTGTCATGGCAGGAGGTGTTAAGAATTAGGATTCACTGAACAGTTGAATATATGCTAATTCGTTATTTGTCAAAAGAGGCATGGTATAACTTGGTGTCTCATTAATGCTCAAGTGATTTTTCTCCACCTTTTCCTCTAGATGAAATGGCAAATGGTTGGATAAGAGCTGCAATTCCTTGACCATGCCAGTGTAACATATTATTGACTTCTTGGACCGCTTTATGTAACATCAGTTCTTATGCTTCCTGTATTGCTGGTTCATACTCTCCTAATTTTATAAATTTCTTAGCATCTGAAGAAAAACGCTTGGATTTTCTGTTAGGTTAATGTCTCGCTCAAATTCTTTGCTTGTGAATGGCATTATTAAATGATGAGTGTGTTCTATCTGTTTTATATCCACATTTTATTGATCAATGTCTCATACTATATGCAGCGTTGCAACTCGATCCAAACAATGAATTTGTCAAAGAGAATATTCGGGTTGGATTAGCTCTCCCTCCCCCACTCTCCCCCCCTCCTCCCTCCCTCCCCCCCCTCCTCTCTCTCTCTCTCTCTCTCTCTCTCTCTCTCTCTCTCTCTCTCTCTCTCTCTCTCTCACAATATCCTGTTGGACTATAGGTTGCCGAGCAGAAACTGGAAGAATTACAGCGGAGAGAACGTAACCAGGTAATATGAACTTCTAATTTTCCATTATCCTGGTCTGTCTAAGTTAATAGTACCTCTCAATTGGTGCTTCACTGTTGAGTGTTGGCTCCCTGGCAATGAAGAGATATAATGTAGTGAATGAAGATATGGTCTTTGCCAAGACCTACTTTGGCAATTGATTGCTTCACGCCAGCTGCTTAGTGAAGTGCTTCTGTCAACGCCTTGGTCTTACCAAAAATTCTCTCTTCTAACACTTGCATGATTCAATTTCCACGAGGTGTAAAATATGTGTGCTCTGATCATATTCTCAGCTTTTGCAAAGTGCTTTCTGGATACTTGTTTGGAGTAGCTTAGTGTCCTACTCTAGGTTTCTTTTATCAGCATTACTTTCATATGTCTTTTCTCATTGTCATTTGCAGCCCTTTTTTTTGTAGCATTCAGCTTCATTTTACATCTACTAAGGATCATCTTTACCTTTGCTGCAGCAGGACACTAGTTCATCTAACCATACCAGAGAAGAGTCTAATAGCCAATCTACTAGTGGATCAAGAAGCCATGCTCCTCCACCTTTTACATCCTTTCCTTTTGATCATAGCACAATTCCTGCAAATTTTGCTAACATGTTCATGAATATGGCTGGGAACGAATCTAACAGCCAATCTTCGAGTGGATCAGAAAGCCGAGCCACTCCACCTCCATTTGGTTCTTTCCCGCTTGACCCTAATGCCATTCCTGTGAACTTGTCTAACATGTTTGCAAACTGGGGTTCAACCGCATACCAAGGACAAGAACAACATTCCCAAGGAGAAGGAAGTGGTGACCCTGAACTTAGTGGGCCTGAGATAAGAATTGGTGGGAATATCAATCTGAATGTGGGTGAAAACATGCCCGAGGATTTATCGGGGGCATTAAGAAGTGTAATGGAGATGTTCACAGGCACAGCTTCCCGGGAAAATGCACAAGATGGAGCTGATGGAAGATCTGCTCCTAACTGATGCATCGACTCATGTCTAAGTACTGTCAATGTAATGTTCTTTTTCCTTTTGTCTTCTTCTGACTTGAAGATTTTATGTGGATTTTCCGTCCACGTTTACAGATTGATTGACAGTCATCATAGTTAACTTAGCATTCAGTTTTTCCTGAAGAGCTTTTTTTTATATTTTGTTTAAAGGAGGAGCTCTTTTCAATGCAGAACTTTCATATCTCATAGTGTGAGCCAACTCAGTCTTTTTCGTGTGGCTTCTCTGTTTTGCTTCTAGTTCTAGCCCCGCAGTTTGCTAGCAGATCTTCAGGCTCATTTGGTTACTGATGGTTACCAGTGATTTTTGGTAAATCTTGTACTTCAAAGTTGTGGTTTTTGAAATTTTTGGCACCGCAATGTTTTGCCAATGCAACAGTATCATGTCACAAGATACTGGTGTTTCAAGGTTCGACTTCATTTTCTAGTGGTCGTTTTCTACCATAAATCGAATGTTAGCTTTTAGTTGGTGTTCACGGCCAACGATAATATTTGCATCAAAAGAGATGGCAAATGTATGGCTGGGAATTCGAGATGGAGGGGTGGTGCCCCAAGATTTCAAATTGCGAATCGAACGATCCAAAGCGCGCCGGAAAGTTGAAGCTTCTACTCTAATGGATTTCTGAAATTCGTGTGTTTTTTCGTGCCCTATGATTAATGCAACTCTTTGACCAACCGAGTATATTGAGGGCTGAGGTGAACTTAAAATGAGGCTCGTGATATCGGCTCTTGAGAGATGCTGTAAACGGCTGCTTCAGTGAACAGTATTATCAAGAGTTACAAATTTCGAATAACACCACACTGTACTCGAAGGTTTGTCTTAATCTTCTAAGTCCTCATCGGTCAGGAATTTGCCCGTTCCAGGGTTCAGTGCAGCGACGAAGAAGAAGAGGACGTTGAACAGCACCAGGGGCTCGATTTCACTGATGGGCACTCCAGTCTCGATGTTTAGCTGAGCTAGAGCTCCTTTTCCAGTGATGATTTCGCCGATCAAAGAGAAGGCAAACCCGAGCTGGGCCAATCTTCCGACGAAGAGCTCATTAGCCTTCGTGAACCCGAACAATGGACCTTGCACACAAGATGACGGAAAATTTTTCAGGAGCTAAACACACTTCGTGTACATGGAATCCGTACATTCTCCAAATTAGTTAACTATTTTAGTGGGCGCGTCTAAGATACCATGGCGGAATGAGCACAACTTTCATTCCAAATCATTTCCACCTGCCGTACTGTTAAATCAAATAAAACGGTAAGATGCTGCTACATACCTCCTTCCTTAAGACCTAGTGCCGAGCGGAGACCTTTGCCGGGAGGGATCACGGCCCCCTCGATCCCAGTTGAGTCATCAACGAACCGTCCACGGTCTCCGAGGGCTCCAATGGCTCCAAGCAATGTGAAGAGGATGAAGAAAAGGAGGAGAGGCTCAGCCTCATAAATGGGGACACCAGTCTCTAAGTTTAACTGGGCAAGAATTCCTTTCCCTGTAATTGCCTCACCCAGCAAGGATGCCTGGACATTGTTTACCAAGACTTCATATGATGCATTGCACAATGTGAAAGTTATATGCCCAACAAGATAGACTCATTTACTTGACCTTTTAACTTATTAATCATGTAAGGCAAAAGTTCTTTATTTGAATCTCGGCAATCCAACAGAGGGTAGCACCATGAGAAATGCTAAATGTACTGAAAAAACTTTTCCAATATGCTGTCTGCGGAATAATGTCATTAAATTTTGTTGAGCGATTTTGAAGTCACTCAAGTAGAGACCCTGTAATTTTCATGTGTTGAAAAGATGAATCTTAATTCATATATAAACATCGTTTATTGTTGTGTCAATTAGTAAATGCTTCGTAGTAAGCTATACATGTTGCATTGCTCTAGAACAATGCGGTTACACTGATTCGCAGATTTAACCCCAAAAAAAACGAACCCCTTTTGCTATTTTTATCTTGCCTACGCCCAATATTGTCCTTAAATAACTTATATTGAAGCTGCCAGAAAAAGGAAAAAGAGATTAAACGGAAAACAATGAACCCTACCGAGTAAAATCCATTTTACTAGTCAGATTGTTTAACATACAGTCTTTCAGCATCACTCACCAAACCTTACCATCTCCACATGAAATCGACACCATTAAACAATCAAAATATAGTATGGTTTTCTCTTGTCTGAGCTAAGATAACCCGGGAAAAGTGCTAAAAGCCACCTCTCCTTTCAATTCTCGAACTCGTTTGGTCATCAAGAGAGACATACGCTCATGCATGTAATTAAAGTGCTGAATCACTCTGAGCAGGAGCAGAAGAAAAGAGATGGAACTTACAGCAAAGCCAATCATAGCAACACGACCCACGAAGAGCTCGTTCTCTTTGGTGAAACCAATCCCGCCGGACGTCCCGAAAATGCCATCTTCCACCTTCGGCTTCGGCTTCTCCACCTGTCGACCACACGAAAAACAGCACAAGCCCAGAACGAATATTCACATCCAAGATTCAAACCCTCATCTCCGAAAGGAAATTCAAACACGACAAGCGAAAAGAGAAGGAAGAGAGCGAGGGACCTTCTTAGGAGGGGCCTTGGTCTTGGACTTGAAGAGAGCGAAAACTGCAAAGGAGCGACGAGAAGAAGCTGCAGGCGAAGGAAGCGGGCTAAACAGGAGATTCCGAGAGAGAGAAGATGAGTTAGGCCTCAGTCTTTGGATCTGGAACTGAAGCAAACGATCAGGCGTCCTCAAGTCCACCGAATGTCCGGAGACACTGGGCATGAGCATCATGGTCTGAGCCATCCTCTCTTTCGCAGCTTCCTCGACTCTCGACTCTTTCTCTCTCGCTCAGACACTCCCTTTGTCTGCTGATATTATTGGAATGTTTAATATGGGGAGGTGGGGGGTGCTTCAGCTTTGCATGAAAGAGATTTGAGGATATGGTTGCGAGATCCAGCGATGGGCGAATAGAGCGACCACGTCTCCCCTGCTGTACTTTGCAGTTTGTGGAGATCATTTTTTGAGGTTCTAAGCATTTTTACGAGGAAAAAGAAAATGAGGCATGCCCGTAAAACCTTGGACACCAGATTTGCTGCTGCAGTGCCACTCTTGTGTTTGACCGTGGTCCCGTTGAACGTGGCACTTGGCAGAGAGAGGCTGCTCCTCTCTCCGGAAACCATGGCTCCAAAACAAGTTTTAGGACTTTGTATTCTTGCGGAAGAGCTCGACGTGACTCAATCAGAGCCGTCTACCATAATCTGTCGATACTAACGACGAAGGATCTATTGTCATTATTTGTGTCAAATAATTACCGTGAAGAAATAACTTTTCTCGAAAGAAAAATAATTCACAGTTACATAATCATCGGCGAAGAATATATGAAAGAGAATATAAAGAAACTCCGATATTGTATTAAACAACACTAATTTTATCGAGAAGTACACCTGTCAAAATGAGTGTATAATCCATTTCTGACCCATTTAAATATTAAATAGATTATAAATGGGTTAGTCTTTCTTTTAGTATAACCCATTTATGACCCATTTAAAGAAAGGCTGACCCATTTTGATAAGTGTATCTATAATGAGTTTAAAAATTAAAAAGACTAAAATACATGAGTTGTTAATGAACTTGAATAAGTTTAAAATCTTTAAAAAAGATTATAAAAATAAGTTTTTCTAAGTTTAGTTAGATAGATAAATGTTTTAACAATATGGGTAGGGTCGGGTATGAGTTGGGTATGGATCAAAATTTTTATATTATGCTTAAATGGATCATAAACGAGTTAATAGGTCAATTTGGGTCGAACCATTTATGACCCGACCCAGACTCAACCCAACCTACCCATTTAACAGGTTTATTGAGAAGTGACTCCATGACTAACAGATGAATTTTAGTATGTATTCAATTAGGTCATGAACAGTAGGACACTCTTTAGTAGAAAAACTAGGCCAAGTGAATATACATATGTATTTTAATCCATCAATTCGACAAAGAATAAAACAACTTAATTCTGTGGATTATCTTAAAAAGGAGAGGGAGAGAGAGAGAGAGAGCAAATGCATCCCCACAAGACAACTCCCCTAATTACAACGGCCCAATATTTATCTTACTTTGATAAAAAATATTGGAAAAAAGAAATAAGGTCCGGTAATGCGAACGATGTAGCCTGATGAAGTGGAGTGGGCGATTGGCAAAAGGACACGTGTTATAGTAGGGACATGGAAAAATTGGACTTCTCCCGTCGTTGGAGCAGCAGGAGACACAGTACAATGAGGAGAGTCCGCCCAGCTGTTGCCCATGTCCACCACACACAAGGCACTCCCCAAAAATAGAATTAAAGAAAAATAAAGAAGGTGAAAGAAAACCCAAAGCAAAACGACATGGGTTTGGACCCAGGGATGTGTACCCATCACTGTAGCAGCTCCTACAGGCTTTGAAAAAGAATGGATCCACTTGAGCATGCTATGCCCCTCTTGTCATTTTCCCCTATTCTTCCAACATTGCTCTTCTCAACGTTTGCTATATATGTGCCCTTTTCTTTTTGTCGATTCCATTATATTTTTACTCTAATTTTCACCCTCAAACTTTTATTTTATCTCTTTATAAGACATGAAAGTCAAATTTTATTGATTATACTCTATTCTTTACTTTAATTTTTATTCTTATAATTTTGTCTTACCTTATTATAGGGTATAAGAGTTGAAATTTATATCTTAAACTAAATCGTCCTCACCTTCAACTTATTTTAAGAAGATGATGATTTGAACCCTCACTTCCCTTTTCTCATTTAAGAAGGATGGCCATTGAGATGAATCCCAACAATTTTGCATATGTGTCTTTTTAAGAGTGGTGTGTTTGCCCTTTTAATGTCATGGTCGGGTGATATCTTGAATCGGTGTTCTTGAGGATCATCTAGAAAATTCGGAAGGGGGGAGGAGGGGATTCTGTATGGTGATCCACCATCGCGAGATGGCACCAGGGGTGATTAGCGTAGAGTCGGTAATGATTACGGTCCTAAGCAACAGTGCATGTGTCGGTGTGGCAGCTCAATGCAGTCTTGCTTCACAATGATGGGCTTTGGCCCAACAAGCCTAGGTGGCAAAGGCCACAGCATTGTGAAGTTGCAAGTGCTAACTAGTTTTGGCCCAATACACACAGGCCTGTTATATGCTGTCCGGCCCAAGTTCCAGCCCATGCCTCTACTGCTAACTATGTCAACAAACCATTGCTCGAGTGAACAAGGAAGACGATTGCCCGCTCAACTGGAAATTAGACCTGAATAATGACTTAAATGGTGTTTATATTCGTCTTGCTCGCTTGAAGCCTCGACTCGAAATCAACACTCTTTTACTATGCCATGATTGCTCAATATATACAAAATGACAAAAATTAGTGGGTACTCGAAGAGTTTTAACACCCCATTGTTAGGAGAACATGAAGGATATTTATGAACCTTGAGTCAACATGACATTTGAATATATGACACTGGATGTAAAAAGTGAAAAGAAAATTAAGTTTGGCAAGCTACATTCAATCCATATATCATTGCCAATCATTAATTTGCTATTGTTTTGACATATGACAATGAGGTGTGTTTTGGTATTGTTAGTCAAATCTTTTAATACATTGAACATAAGTCATGATGACTCGATAAAAACTGAAACTTACTAATAAAATTATGACAAATTGATGCAAATTATGATAGGAATGTACCAATGTCATCAAAACTTAGTTATTTTGGTATTTGTAGAAAGGATATTGGAAATCGAAAGAGAATGATGACTTAAATGGCATTTGCGTTCGTCTTGCTTAAAGCTTTGACTCAAAATCACCACAGTTTTTTTTTTTTTTTTTTTTAATTATATTGGGATCGCATAGTATATAAAATAGTAGAAATTGTTATAGTTACTCGGTGAGGACTTTGTGGGTGTTCAAAGGGTTCAAACACCCCATTGTTTGAAAAACGTGAAAGATATTCATGGATTTTTTATTAACATCACATTTGAATGCATGACACGAGATGCAAAGAACGAGAGAAAATCTAAGTATAACATAGCATTGATAAGCTCATGCATTTAATTGAATACTTTGATTGAACAAAATTCATGATGACAATCAAAATTACTATTAAGACTTTACAACAAGATCAGCTCATTTTAGATTGGTAAGAAGTCAAAACAAAAGATAATTAAATAAACAGAAAAAAATGGGAATGGGAGATATTTTAGTACTTGCAGTTTTTGAATCAAACATTTGAAAACTGAACAAAATTCATGATGGCTCAATAAGAATTGAAAATTACTATTAAGACTATGGCAAACGGACAAAAATTACAACAAGATCAGCTATTTTAGTATTTGCAGCAGGGATAGTTTTGGTCGTGAATTTGGTGAAACATTTACCAAAACAAAAGATAATATAAATAAACAGAAAAAAATGGGAATGGGAGATATTTTAGTACTTGCAGCAGGGATAGTTTTGGTCGTGAATTTGGTGAAACATTTACCAAAACAAAAGATAATATAAATATGGGAATGGGAGCTATTTTAGTACTTGCCTAGTTTTGGTCGGATAACATTTACAAAACAAAAGATAATATAAATAAACAGAAAAAAATGGGAATGGGGTGAGACCTAACTCGACCTCAGGATAACTCAGAAGCCACCCAACTGCGCCACCACCCCTCTTGTTGTTTCATCTTGCTTGTTTAAATACTCAACTCAAAATCACCATATTTTTTTTAATTATTATATTGAGATCGCTCGGTATACATAAAATGATATAAATTATCGTGATTACTCACGTGGAATTAGTGGGTACTCAAAGAGTTCAAACACCCCATTTTTTGAAAAACATGAAAGATATTTATGGACCTCATTTTAACATGACATTTGGATATATGATACGAATACAAAAACTGAGATGATTCCAAATATAACATGGCAAATTATATTTAATTTATCGACAACAATTATTACTTTACAGTTATTTGAACATATGATAAGGAGGCACCCTTTGGCATTGTAAGTCGGATGCTTTAGCATGCCAAACAAAAGTCATTACGACTCAACAAGAACTAAAAATTACTAGTAGGACTATGGCAAATGGACATAAATAGTCAAAGGAAAGTACCAGCGTCATCGAAACCAGCTATTTCGGCATTTGCAGCAGCGATAGTTTTGGTTGTGAATTTCGTAAAACATTTGCCAAACAAAAATAAAAATAAAAAAAACATATAGAAAAAAAAAATATGGTATTGGGGTGAGAGAGGCTCGAACTCTCGACCTCAGGATAACTCGGATGCTATGAGACCTACGCGCTAGCCAACTGCGCCACCACCCCTTGATGTTTCTTTTTGATGGCCTAATTTTTTATTAATAACTTAATCATAGAGGAAAATTTCCCTTTCTTCCATTCAGTCAATCGTGTGGGAAACCTTTTTGTTCTTGTTTCGATCACTCAAACGTGGAGGAAACGGGACAGATTTGAAGGGTTATTTTTTATAGGACGCATTGTAAAAATACTAAACACGAAATAATCTTACATAAATGTGAGTATGAGGACGACCTATTTATTGCGTGATGTCTTATTCTGCTATTTTTTCTCTTTGAAACCTTACGTGTTCAATGTTGATACATTCCCTCTCATTTTCTTTCTCTCGATAGTGACTTTGCTATTATGGTTAAATGGATAACTTTAAATATCCACATGTGTGTTTTCTTGTTGGAATTTAAATCTTCACATATGTTCCATAGGCTTCGATGTGGAGAATTAGATTAAAAAAACCTCTAAAAAAAAAACACAAAGTTAAAGCAACTACATCTCCTCGGGACCCTATCGAGATACGAGTACTTGCAAAGATAAAGAATGCCTGCACCAATTTCGGTCTGATTCTTGCAAATCGTCAAGCATCTTGCACAACTGACAACGACAAAAGTAGATCATACTTCGTTATCTAATGTATTATTATAACAAAAGTACATTTCCGGACAAAAACGAGGTTCCATGGTGTAGTGGTTAGCACTCTGGACTTTGAATCCAGCGACCTGGGTTCGACTCCCGGTGGGACCTCCCTCATCTCTTCTTTATTTTAACCGAACTTTCACTGGTTCAATCTCAATCTATGTTCTTGGCCTCTTTTTTGAGCCAAAAAGAAGGGAGCTTTATCGCGGCAGCACTGCCTCCGTCGGATCATTTTCTTCGCGGAGGAGGTGTCGGGCTTTGATCGGGATCACGAAGCTCCCCACCGGGATGGAGTTGAGCGACATAGAGAGGCAGTGAAGAGTATGCTCTTCAAGAAGTAGTACAGGTTTTGCTGCAATTGTCGGTTGTTTGCTAGGAGTTTGTGAGGACACTTCGTTGTTGTAGATGGAGAGGTGAGGACAAGGAGCTTGGGCCACCGCTCACGGTGGCCGAAGGCGGGAAGCAGGTCATCACGGGCGGGAGGAGCGGTGGCCATTGGAGTTTGGTGATGGTGGTGTTGGGCAAAAGAGAGGAAGAGCGATCATGGAGCGCAGAAGTGGGAAAAGAAGACATGATGATTTTTTTTTTTATCGAATTTTCAAATTTTATATATCCTATTTAGGTCTATCCCACTCTTGACGTGGGATTTTTTCTATCTAGTCTATATCCAGTTATATTTGGATTTCACGTTTCTTCAAACACCGAATATGTTAAAAGTTATCCTATCCGATATTTTATATCAAATCCATCAAAAGTAGTTTTTAGATTTTCAAAACACATGCTTAATGTTTTGGTTTACTTTTTTTTTCTAATGAGAAAAAAATTAAAAGGCAATGTACTTGGCCAAACTCACATGAAACTCTTTTGTTGTACCTAAATAGCAGGCTAAATGTGTTTGGAATATTAAAGCCCACTGGGAAGTTTTATATAGTAGGAACAAAATTACTTAATTTAAATGAGCGCAACAATGGCACATAAACTAGAAGCTATCAATCTTTTCTTTGCAATTCCTCTCACCTTGGGTGAGTTTCTCCCTACCCCTCTGTGGTAGCCCTCTTCTCTATTGAAACCCTAACCCTATCTTCATTCTATCTGCGTACATAACCATGGCTGCATTAAGAGTGCTTGTTTCAGATTAATCATCCATCCCCGATCTTCTCTGCCCCCGTAGCTTCGCCGGAAGGAGCCGTCGATTGCCAATCTCAGCATGAAGTGGGTCGCAGCACCCTTCATTCCTCCAAACCCATCGAAACCCTTTTCCGATTAGAGCCCCCTTCATTCCCAAAACTAGCCCACAACGCCAACTTCCCCTCCATGGATGTGCGTCAGGAAGATGAACTCCGGATGATGGCCCTCTGTAGGCGGATGGGCAATTTATGGGCTGAAGTAGAACCCATCATTCTGGATGAATATCCCCCTGCAACTGGACAACAGGTAGACGAATTTCTCCTTTATGGGAAGTTGTTCTCAAAGCCTAATGTAAATTTTCAGGCATTTTTATCTACAATGCGAAAAGCTTGGAAGGTAGAGGATGTTAAATGTGAAATTGTTGAACCTGGATTTTATGTGTTTATATTTACTTCGGCGGATGAGAGGCGGAGAGTTCTTCAATCTGCCCTTGGTCCTTTGCAAGCAATTTGCTAGTCCCGCGGGAAGGAGACCCGACTATCCCGGAACACCGTTACGATTTCACTCATTGCTCCTTCGGGTGCATCTCATAGGCCTCCCACGTGCTTTGCCGTGATGGAGGATTCCATTGAGGCCATCGCTGGCAAATTAGGGAAAGTGGAGGCGGTTAAAATTGAAGCCCGTACTAACGGTGCCGGGGAAAATAGGAAAGGCTAAGGTTAGGCTGAATCTGTTCAAACCACTAAAAACAGGAACTATCATCCAGTTGGGAGGCAGGAAATGGTGGATAGATTTTAAATATGAACGACTACCTCACTTCTACTATTCCTGTGGGACTATTGAGCATTATGCTACTGCGTGTTCACTAATAGCTTACGAAGAATCTGGATTACCTCAGGACAAACCGGGACGCTACGGGTCCTGGCTAAAAGCTGAAATGAAAGAGCAAAGCCCTTGTTGGCACACGTTCTATGGTGAGCTCGAACTATCCCAAGAAGTTGAGGAAATGGTGCCCGAAACCCAGGTAATGCAGTCTGAAACCCAGCTGCATAATGACCTGCATAATGAAACAAGTCGCTATGGTATTATATGTACCGGAAGTACGACAACTTGGGGGTTGGATTCCATCGCCAATAAAGGCAAAAGCATCCAAGAGCCATTGGATCAGCATGTCTACATACCCGAACCTGTCATAGGGCCAGAACAATATAAGTCGGAGAGAGGAATTCAGAAAAAAAATGCTGCAAAGAAACTAAAACGCTTTGCACCTTATGAGAAAAAGGGGTCTCTTGCTAGTCTTGTGGATATGGACAACCTGACAGACACGCCAATTGAGGTGTGGGAAGGGGCAAACTCATGGGCTTTGGTGGCTAGCCCTAATAAGCTACCACAAAGAAACATGAAACTCCTAAGCCGGAACCTGTCAAGGCCTAGGCACTCCCTTGACAGTCCAGCATCTACGAGCCCTGGTGGCTCGAGAGAGGCCTAATCTTGTTTTCATAATGGAAACAAAAAATAAAGATGCAATGGTAGATCGTATCAGGAGGCGACTTCATTTTAGATACTACTTTGTAGTCAATCCGGTGGGGATAGCGGGAGGTCTAACACTATTCGGGATGAGGAAGTGCGGTGACAAAGTGAATTACAAAGGTGGCCAAGAAGTGCTGGAAGTGGAGTGCAAGGACCTGGATAAGGGCTCAGTGATGAATATCTCCTTCCTACATGCACCCACAAACTTTCATCAACGGACCAAGTTATGGGACACTATTCGTTCTCATCACACCCATGCATCTACTCCCTGGTTATGTATCGGTGACTTCAATGAAGTGCTCTATAATTGGGAAAAGGCTGGGAGAAGGGATGTAGAGAGATACCGCATGGCGGCCTTCCGTGATTTTGTAGACACTTGCTCTCTCATGGAAGTTGAAAGCAAAGGCTGCAAGTTCACTGGACAAATAACAGAGAAGGGGTAGACTTAGTAAAAAAGAAACTCGATCGAGCTCTATGTAATATGGATTGGAGAGTACTTTACCCTCAAGCCGAGGTATTTGCTTTTCCCGCAGTTGGTTCAGATCATAGCCCACTCTTATTATGTACTGACTTCCCTAGAGTGAGAACCAAAAGAGCTTTTAGATTCGAAGCATTTTGGCCCTTGAAACCGGATTTTCTAAAGGTGGTGGAAAGTGCATGGCATAATACTACAGGAGATCAGCAGAATATGAAAAGCAAAACAGTGCAGGTTACCAACGCCTTACATCAATGGAGCAAGGAAACATTCAAACCCGCAGCTCAACAGATTGCAGAATGTCGCTTGAAACTTATTAACCTCACTAACTCCACCACAGGAGCTGACCACAGGGAGGAGTACCAGCAAACCATGAACCATATGGAGGGCATTTGGCGGCAAGAGGAGATGTATTGGGCAATGCGCTCTCGAATCAATTGGCTGCAATGGGGTGACAAAAATACGAAGTTCTTTCACGCTACCACAGTTCAACGGAGGCAAAGGAACCGAATTGCGATGCTGAAACTCACAGACCAGGAATGGAGTAGAGATCCCTCTGTTATCAAACAACATATCACAGCTTTCTATAAAGAGTTATACACTTCAGAGGGCCCGAGAGACTATCGTCCTATTCTAGAACAATGCCCGATAGTAGTAACTGATGAAATCAATGCAGACCTATTGAAACCAGTTACTCGGGAGGAAACTCAAGCTGCTGTTTTTCAGTTGGGCGCAATGAAGGCCCCAGGTCCAGATGGACTTAATGGTCAATTTTATCAGCATACATGGTCTATTGTAAAGGAGGACATATTTCATATGGTGGAGACATTCTTTGCCTGTGGTAGCTTCGATTCCAGCCTAAATAGTACACAAATTGCCCTTATACCCAAAGTTCCGTCCCCCGAAACCATCACTGAATATAGACCCATAAGTCTTTGCAATTTCAGCTACAAAATTATTGCAAAGGTTATGGCTAACCGACTAAAACCCTGGCTCCCACAGCTCATTTCCCCTGAACAGAGTGCATTTATTGGCGGACGTCAAATCCAAGATAACATTTTCATAGTGCAGGAAGTTCTACATCAGCTCAGAATCAGGAAACGGAAAAAGAAATTCGGAGCAGTTTTGAAGTTAGACATGAAAAAAGCTTATGATATGATCGAATGGGACTTCCTATGTGATTGTATGCGACAAATGGGATTTAGTGAACAGTGGGTTCTACTTGTGAAATACTGCATTTCCTCAGTTAAATTTAGTGTCAAAGTGAATGGGGAGGCATGCCCTTATTTTACTCCTACCCGAGGACTGCGTCAAGGTGATCCACTTTCTCCCTATCTATTTATTATAGTGGCCAACGTCCTCTCCTCTCTCATGAGAAAGGCTATGCTAGATGGTTCCATACATGGCATTAAGCTGAATTCTAATTGCCCTGTCCTTTCACATCTATTATTTGCGGACGATGCAATATTTTTCTTAGAAGGCAAGGTCCAAGTAGCCCAGAACTTGGCCAATATTCTACACTGCTACTGCTATGCTTCAGGACAGGCAATAAACTTGAATAAGTCAGGAATCTTCTATGGGAAAGGATGTCCTTTGGGGTTACAATGCAATCTCGCAGCAGAACTACGCGTCCCAATTATAGACAAAATCGGCAAATACCTGGGACTACCATCCGAATGGGGACTGACTAAAAAACAGATGTTTCAAGGGCTGCTAGGGAGAGTGGAAAGGAAATTAGAGGGGTGGAAGGAGACTTTGATATCCAAAGCAGGGAAGGAGGTACTGTTAAAAACGGTCGTCCAAGCCTTACCTACATATGCAATGTCCATTTTTAAAATACCTCTCTCCATTTGTCGTGCTATAGAAAAGAGAATCGCAAGTTTCTGGTGGAAACAGAATCAGCACCACAAGGGTATTCATTGGAAACATTGGGACCTACTGAAAACCAGGAAAGATAGAGGAGGCATGGGATTTAAAGATCTAGTCGATTTTAACCACGCTATGTTG
Organism: Corymbia maculata; assembly: GCA_014182735.1. NCBI lineage: Eukaryota > Viridiplantae > Streptophyta > Magnoliopsida > Myrtales > Myrtaceae > Corymbia > Corymbia maculata. The sequence goes on from CM024687.1 coordinate 32,355,410, forward strand.
GGTAAACAAGCGTGGCGACTGAGCCAAAACCCAGCAGCCTTATGGAGTAGGGTGTTCAAAGGGCTCTATTTTCCAAACACTGATTTCTGGACAGCTTCAAAGGGCACCAGACCATCATGGGGTTGGCAAGGAATAATCACAGGGCGTGCGATTCTGGAACCTGAGGTCAGGTGGGAGGTAGGGGATGGTCAAAGTATCAATATCAGAGAAGCTAATTGGCTACCTATTGGCAGACTCGGCGGACCGTACAACAAAGATGATCCTCGACTTGTGGCAGACCTTTTTAAACAAGATTCTAGAGAATGGAATGCCCCTCTCATTATGAACACTTTCGAGTCTTCCATTGCACAACATATACTCGCAATCCCCCTAAGTCTACACCCACAACCAGACAAATTGAGATGGACAGCACATAAATCAGGAGAATATCAAGTGAAAAGCGGCTACAACAAACAACGCAGCATTAAACAAGTCTATGCAGCCTCACAGGCCTCATCCTCCTATCAGCTTCCCAATAAACTATGGCACGAAATTTGGAACCTGCAGACTAGTCCCCGAATTAAAACCGAGTCTTACCTCTTCCGAACAGTGGCTGCCTCCGAAACCAGGCGCGGTGAAGATCAATATCGATTGCTCCTGGTCTGCCGACGATCTCAGAGGTTCCATTGCTGGGGTTTGCAGAGGGCACGACGGGGTACTGATCAACGGCTTTGCAACAGAAATCAGCGCCCATTCGGCTGAAATCGCTGAAACCCTAGGCGTCCGTGCGGCTCTCCTCTGGGTGTTCGAAGCTGAAGACTCCAACTGCAGATGGGGAAGACTTCGACTACACGACCAACTGCACGTGCAGCTCGCTTGCGACAACCTGTCGGTGGTGGAACAGGTTATGGGCCGGGCCGAGCCTCCGTGGGCCTCCCGCGGCCTCATTCAAGATTGCCGTAATCTGCTGGGCCAAATCCCACGGGCCCAGGTAATGTTCGAATCCAGATCCACAAATGCTGTCGCGGACTGGGTTGCCAAATCCCATCGGGCCGGAACCCTTCCTCGAAATTGGCTGTCCATGCCACCGTACCCGTTATTTTCCCTTTTATGCTTAGACTATCGAAATGAATGTTCTTCTTCTTCCTGATGATGATCAATGAAGTACTTTTTCGACCAAAAAAAAAAAAAAAAAAAAAAAAAAACTAGAAGCTATCAGAGGAGTACTTTTTTTTCCGACCAGAAAAAAAATTTCAGTGAGAAAGTCGATATGCTGAAGGCGGTTAGCCAATAGAGCACATCACACGACACTAACCACGAATGTAAGATTAAAACGCAAAACCTCAAATAACATTGATTCCATATTGAGTAGAATTCGACAATCAAGAAAAAAATTTACGTGGATTAGATTGCTACATGGTATAGCAGTAGACTCAAATTCATAACATCCTATTACCATTTTGAATTTAGAGGAAGTCAATAAGATAATGTTTCGATGCCTACTAGCAAATATATTGGTAGGTATGGAAAAGTAATATAAAAATCCACGAAAAACAGTGATCATTTAAGTAGAAAGTTACTCTTGACTTACGTGAAGTTTGGACTCCAAGAAACTAAGAATGATTGCATGGGTCATAATCCCTCCTGCATCGATGCTCCAAAGGGGAATGAAATTCTAATCGATGAGCTTGTCTCGTTTCGTTGTTTGACGCAGAAAACGAGCACATTCAAGGGTGAGAAAACAACACACGAGAGCAAAAGTAATTCTAACAAGCTTTTGAGATTTAAATGAATGTGTCGAATGAGTGACTATATACACAACACGACAAAGTTCTACGGTTGCTCCAACTAAAATATAAAGTAAATATTGGAACTAGAAAAATATTTAAAGACCTAGTTAAATAGGAATATTGAAATTTACAAATAAGGATATGAATTGAGGCTGTCTTTTATAATGATGACTTAAAGTGAATTTGATTTTAAATAAAATCTCAAAGTGGCCAACTCAGTTTCAAATAAGGCCCGAGCTTTGCTGGTCGGCGAAGATTTGGCCAAGGGAAAAACTTGGGGCCTTATTAGGATTAAGTTAGCCACTTAAGGATCTTCTTTATGATCGGGTTCACTTTAAATTCTATTTTGAGAAAATGGTTTCAATTTGAAATCCTTGTTTGAAATTGGATTGAGCTACCCTAATGGCATTGTTACAACCAACTAATAATCATGCTAGTAGGACCACGCGTCATATTTTGCATAAGATGGGTAACCGGAGTCTATTTTATTTTGTTTTTAAGGATAAGTGCACTAAAAATCTTGAAACTTATCACGAAATAATTGAGTTTTAAAATTTATAAAAGCGGAAAGTGCAAATTGACAAACAGAAAATGATGACATGATTTTATTATTATATTCCCTCACTTGTGTGGCTAACACCATGGCATTATTTTTAATAAAGATTTTATTTGAATTGTATTAAAAATAAGTCAATTTAAAAACAAAAAATGATAAAAGCCACAAAAATCCCAAACTATGTCATCTATGATATATTTGCCATAAATGTTTTGCTTTAATACCAAAAATCCTAAACTTTATTTGACAAACTTACATTAAAGAGCATTATTAAAAATCTATTTATATGGATGCCAAAAAGCAAATTATGTTGACACGACGTCCACGTGACTCAAGTGAAATAAAAAAGACATTATTTTGGTGGAAAAATCATCCGACAGATTTTTTATGGAGAGTATATGTGTCACATTTTTGGGTAACTATGTCACGGTAGGTATAGTTTGAAATTTTTAGAGTACTTTTCTCTCGAATAAAAGGAAACCGGCATGGGCAACTCCTCCCCCTCTTGACTTCCTTCTACTTCCTCCTCCTCCTCCCCTCCTCCTCTTCTTTTAAATTTAAATGTAAATTATTTTTATAAAATTGCACCTCCCCACAGCAGCTAACATCATTTGATCTTCAAGAGACATAATCAGTAATCACAAAGTAAGAACTACTTAGAGGCGAACAATCCCTCACTTCTGATTTTTCACTTGTGCGATAGCGGTTCATCCTTGCCATCATCGAATGACCTCTAGATCTTGATTGAGCGCTTCCAAACCTGAGGTCTAAGGCTCACACTTGATCCAATCTGACATTGAGGCTTGGGTTCATAGGGCCGCATCATCTTATCCTGATGACGGCCATAACAAGTGGAAAGGGGTATGTGGATTCAATTTCAAAAGGAAAAAAAGGGGGCTAGATCTAGCCAAAAGAGTAGGCCAAAAGGAAGAAAAAAAGAGAAATATAGAAAAAAAATTGAAAGACGACTCTAAATCTCTTCAAATCACTAGCATGTCACGTGGGACTACTATTTAGCAATTTTGAGCAGAAACCAATCTGAAGACTAATATCGAAATTTTACTAAAAAGCTTAGTTTAGTGTTATATTGACACTAACGCGATAAATTTAGGACTGGTTTAACAAGGGCATATTCCGTTTTCTCCGCCGGTCGCATTTGAATCTTTCCTCGTCCGGATTTCATTTTCGCTGTCGATGGTCGCGAGCGGCCACGTCGGATCAAAAGTTGTGGTCGGGTAAGCTTTGATTTTTCAGGCAATTTCTCTCCGGGAATGGCCCCCCGACAAAAAAAAGAAGAAAAGAAAGGATTTCACGTTATCAACGGTAAGACGGCATTTCATCAGAATTGACCAGAGAAACAGCGACGGTGCGGATTCGAGAATCGAGATAAGAGGGGGAGATATCTCCCCCGTCCGAGCTGGCAACTGTCAAGATATAAAGGGGCCCACGCGCGGGACGATACTCTTTTCAGACTTCATTCTGCCCCCGCCGAAGCATGTGGAGCTCGGGCGTGCCACGTGAGCGCCCGCGGACTGCATGCGTGTCCACGTGGCACCCCTCGGCAGGCTAACCGAGATCGCGCGCAATTCTCACCTCTTATCAACAGAATCCCCCCAACAAAAAGAAAATAAATCTCTCTCTCTAATTGGCCCTTTGATTTTTCTCTCTTTCTTCTTTCCCTCCCCTCCCTTCTTCTCTCTCTCTCTCTCTCTCTCTCTCTCTGTGAGCGGTTAGGACGCCATGAACGCCGTCGCCACCGCCGCTGCTCTGTCGCTGCCGATCTCCCTCTGCAAATCGTCTAAGCTCAACGTCAGAAAGGTGATAAACGAACGCCTTTCCTTTTGATCGGGAGTTGTATCCGGCTGTTTCTCCGTGTTTGGAAATGGAGAGTACGTGTTGTCTAGTCCGTAGCGGAACTTTAGGCATATTGAGCACTGCAATGGCGAGGCTAAGCGGATAAATTTATGGATTATCGCCTTCGCTTAGTGCTCGATCGTGCGGCGCTTCTCATTTCGCTAGCTGATCAGCGTTCCCGAAAGTTTTTTCTGTGGCTTTTTGCTCGGTTGCTGTTTTAGTGAGGATTAGATGTGTTCTGATCGTTTTATTATAGCCTGTCCAGTGGGGATAATAGAAAACGAAAGATGTCATCTAGCTTCATCATGAGTAGTTGTTAGGATTCTCATTTTGTAGGGGCGACTTGTTCGCTGAATTGAGCCTCGAAATCCTTCGATCAAGTAAGATATGGTCAAAATCATTTGCTTTTCACAAGATTCGCTCTCGGGACGAACGGGAGCAATCCATAAACGTTCTGTTCAGTTGGTGATATCTTGCAGCATCCTATGTAATGCATATCATGCGGTTGCATACTATGTGAGGAATTTAGGTTGGTGGCTGTTAGTTCAGTGGATTTTGCCAACTCTACCGTTGAATGGAAGATGTGATTATGAATTTATCATTTCTTAAAATAAGATTCATCAGGGCTACTGGACACAATCTTAATAAAATATTTGATTACTACTGCGATAACTTGCTTACTTGAAGGTTTGTTGGACTGCAGGGGGTCAGAGGGGGATTTAGGGTTGTTGCTGTATTTGGAGAGGAAGGGGAACTGGTGGACAAGAAGAGTGTATGGGGTCCTCTCTTTGATGTGGAGGATCCACGGTCTAAAGCCCCACAGTGGAAGGGGAAGTTTTTGGATGTAAATCAGGCTCTGGAAGTTGCTAGATATGACATACAATATTTGGATTGGAGAGCTAGACAAGATCTACTCACGATTATGCTCCTTCATGAAAAGGTTTGCATCAATCTCGTCTAGTAGATTTGGTGGAATCTCTGAATTAGTCTTCATTTTTTTCTTTGTACCTCACTGAAGGGTAATGAACATTTTTGATAAATTTTTTCTATCTTTAAGTCTTGTTCGCTCATACTTTAGGTTCTTGGAAGGATTGGTTGTTGTCACCGACATCGTCCTGTATTATGTCGGAGTTGGTTTTATGTGAAGTTCTCACTCTCAGATTACAAATGTAGGTGGTGGAAGTTCTAAATCCTTTAGCTCGTGAATACAAATCCGTTGGTACCCTGAAGAAGGACCTGGCAGGGTTGCAAGAAGAGTTAGCACAAGCTCACAGACAGGTGAATACCATACATTTGACAAACTATAGCAACTTTGCAGTACCCCATAGTCATGCTTCTATTGTTGGCTCATTTCTGGAGAGACAAGACAATGTAGAATGACTTGTTTGTGTCTAAAACACGCATAACTTGGACAGGTTCATATTTCTGAAGCGAGGGTTGCCACTGCCTTGGATAAGCTAGCGTACATGGAAACATTGGTTAACGACCGATTATTGCAAGACAGAAACACAATTGAGACCCCTGAAACAGCTTCTCCCCCTAGTACTTCTACTCAATCTCCTGATGCGGTGAGAAGGAAAGTACCCCGGAAAAGTTTAAAGGTGTCAGGTCCAGTTCAACCTTACCATCCGCGCCTGAAGAACTTCTGGTACCCAGTTGCTTTCTCAACTGACCTAAAGGATGACACTATGGTAAATTAGTCTTCCAAGATATTCATCTTTTTTTAGTATTACATGTTCACCATATAATCTGCTCAACCTAGTAAGAGCATGCGGTGCCAACTATCATGAATCTGTAAGTTCAGAAAACATGAGAGAGCAATAGGATCAGTTATGCTTGAGATTTGCTTTTCAATAACAATTTTGCCAAGAACCTCAGCTCAGTTGAGCTTATTTGGATTAATTGCTCTGTCGCAGGTACCAATAGATTGCTTTGAGGAACCTTGGGTTCTTTTCCGTGGCAAGGATGGAAAACCTGGATGTGTCCAGAATACTTGTGCACATAGAGCATGCCCTCTTCACCTCGGTTCAGTTAACGAGGGTCGTATCCAATGTCCATACCATGGTTAGTGAGATTAGCATCACTCAGTCAAAATTGTTCCCAAAGGGATCACATTTTTCTTGAATATGGATGAATGAGTGTCTAATTTTTCACATACTTCATGGATGTCATCAGGATGGGAGTATACAACTGATGGGAAATGCGAGAAAATGCCATCAACACGACTGCTTGATGTTAGAATACGATCTTTACCTTGTTTTGAGCAAGAAGGCATGATCTGGATTTGGCCTGGTGATGATGCTCCAGATGCAACTATTCCTTCATTGTTGCCTCCTTCTGGATTTGTGGTCCACGCCGAGGTATATATCATCTCTTTATTTATTTGTTTCAGGAAGCATACTGTAGACATCTGGAATTTCTTGGAGAGAACTGATCTTGCATATTTTGTGTCCTCAATGCCTCAGATAGTAATGGAACTTCCTGTGGAACATGGGCTGCTTTTGGACAACCTTTTGGATCTTGCACACGCTCCCTTTACTCACACTTCCACCTTTGCAAAGGGATGGAGCGTTCCCAGGTTTGTCTCTGCAAAGCTATCTGCCATTGAGAGATTTAGGCGACTGAAGCGTGGATGTCCTTTCATCAATTGATATTGTGAAAAGCTTTGAAGTTCTTTTTGTTATAAAATATGAAAAATGTTTTTTGTACATAAGTAGAAGTAAGAGGAAATGTGGTATGTTATTTTGAAACATGAGTAATGGGTCAAAAAAGGCCGATAAATTGGGAAAAAAGGGAGAAATCAGGTAATGAAAGAGAATGACGTGTTTACAATGCATCAGTGTCCCTATTCTTGCAAATGTGTTTCTTCTCTGGTTCACTTACCAGTTTTGGTGCAAAATTGTCAGCTTGGTGAAATTTCTCACACCTGCATCTGGCCTCCAAGGTTACTGGGATCCTTATCCAATTGATATGGAATTTCGACCACCTTGTATGGTTTTGTCAACCATTGGGATATCAAAGCCTGGAAAACTGGAAGGGCAGAGTACCAAGCAGTGTGCAACACATCTCCATCAGCTTCATGTATGTTTACCTTCAACAACAAAGAAGACGAGGCTATTGTACAGAATGTCACTGGATTTTGCTCCCCTGCTGAAGCAAGTTCCCTTTATGCAATACCTATGGAGGCACTTTGCGGAACAGGTAAAGATCTTCTTAGCCTGTTTTATTCTTTCTTATGGGTGAGGAATCCTATGGACATTTTTCGTTTTTGCTCAACAATTTATTTCCTAGGGCATTCTGAGCAAAACCTGAGAGATGCCTTGATGTTTTATTATCAGAGTAAACCCTGTGGCGCAGAATGCAGTCGGTCACCACGGGGTAGGGGATCACTCTGCATAGGTTTTCTTGAGGAGAGATCATTATGTGTAGGTTGAGATGCAATTTCAGTGATATATGTCAAGCCATATACTTGATACTGATTTCCAATCTGAAGCCAATTCATTAACGCTATGTCTGGGAACCAAGGAGTTGTTGAGGGTGGGAAAGTAAAGTGTGCCACATTTTCCCTCCAAATTCATCTCACAAAAATTTCAAAATTCTCGAACTTCTTATACCCATTCCTCTTAACTATTTATACCCATTCTACTCAATTTACTTCTTTCCCCAAACAGAGCCTAGGAGTCATCTAGGTTCAACTTCTGAACCCAGAACTGTTATCTTCTTATAAATACATGGGTGCTATAACTGGAAGTTGTAGTTCGCCGTGGAACTTAATCTCAGATAGCTATGTTGAGGAATCCCAGTGTGTTCCGGTTTGTCTTTTGGAAAAAGAAATAGTCAAAATTTCTTTACTGGGTTCTTGAAACTAACGTATATATCAGCAAGTATTCCTTTTCCACGTTATTCTATAACCCTTATAACTCTGAAAGAGCTGCTACGACTGTTGCTTAATGTTCACTTTGTGATATTATACTTATAGATGAAAGTATCACGCAGGTCTTGAATGAGGATTTGCGGCTAGTGGTTGGCCAGCAAGAGCGAATGATCAATGGCGCAAATGTATGGAATTGGCCTGTATCCTATGATAAACTGGGAGTGAGATACAGACTATGGAGAGATGCGGTAGAACAAGGAGCCAAGCAATTACCATTTAGCAAATCAGTGTGAACTATAATCTTGCGCCCAATGGAGTTCCATCCTGTCTTGACGATCAACACGGCGCATTCGATTGCTTCGTCGTGCACAGCTTAGCTCTAATGAAAGCCTTCTAGTTGATACCATTCTTCAGTTTGATTCTCCCTCATCGGCTCTTCCTGAAGGGCAGTCGGATGTACCTTTGCGGGAACTGTGAATTGGACCAGAGGCAAACGAAATGGATTCTCTCAAGGAACAGCCCCGGGTAATACTGTGCACTCAGTTTTTACTTATTTTTTCTTGTGTACAGTATTAAGAAGTCCATTTCTCGATTTTTTTTCCCCTTATCTTTTTTGGGTTTCTTGATTAGTCCTCCAAGTTTCTACAGAAGCGTGCAAGATTGCTTCTGAGTGGCAGTCGGGTCTCTCATCCCTGTAACGCAAAAATTCCCATTTGTATGACACGCCAGTTTTCCAATCAAAAGTAGAGTCCTAAAATTTTTTTCTTCTTTGGCCCGATGATGTGCATTATCATCCGTCCGCGAGACGGATATTAGCATCAATATGTCATGGCACATATCCTGTATTTGACCCCAAATTCCTAGCTGTAAACGGGAGCACTTATTCGGTGCCTTTTCACTTATTACTAGAGTCGGACAATAGAAGCATTTGAAGCTCCATTAATCGGGATTTCAAGACGGACCAATCACTTCCTGGGAGGATCCTTACTTCGTAGGTTCCTCGAACAATGTGATGTCTCTCGCTGCACCAAGATATCGCTGCACCAAGATAGTATCGTAAAGTCGCTTTCTTTGTATTCTGTGAACTAGAGACGAATGGGATGAAAGAATATCAAGAGGCGTGGATGCCTAGATAACTCGAATGAATTTCTTTGTCCACTAAAATATGTAAACCGAGCGACCTTGGTCAGATAACATCTCTAAACTTCACCAAGAAAACAAAGGAAGAAAAAGCAAGAAACGCGCCTGCGCCACAACGTTTCGCATCCCTAAACTCAAAAAAAAAAAACTGAAATTGCCAACCAAGATATTCGTATATACTCGGGCCGTCCTGAGAACTGAAACTTGGGCTAAAGGAAATCCAGAGACTTCCCTGAAGAAAAGACGATCAGAGAGCCGCACCGCAGAAGGGGCAGAAGCTGAACTCGGGGTCGACGGCCCGATCGCAGGAACCGCACCGCAAGACGTGGGGCTCCGCCTTCATCCTCGGCGGCGGAGGAGGGAGGGACGCGGAGGGAGGGAAGAAGAAGTTGCAGCTGCCGCAGTGCATGAGGGGGGCCTTGCCCGGCCAGCGCCAGATGGGGACGAAGAAGACCTTCAGCACCTTGTCGTAGTCGACGAGATCGGCCCTCGACCCGCACGCTATGCACCGTCCCGCGCCCGATTTCAGGACCTGCCTCGCCTGCTGCTCCAGCCCTCCCACGAAGAAGAAGAACATCCTCTCTCCTTTTCTGGGTTTTTCGTTCTTGGCCAAAAAATTGAGAAACTGCTCGGTTTTGGGGGGGTTTATGGAAGGTTTTGGAGATTGCGCGAGGCCTATATTGGGGGTTTATCGATGGAGGAGGAAAGGAAATGGACTGGCTGGAGGGTTCTGGATTCTGCGTGACGGGGTGCTCTGACTGTTCAGGCTTTTTCCAGGATCATGACGTTTTCAGTTTAAAAAGGATTGCAGTCCTGGTGATAACGACTTATCCGGTAATCTCCTTATTTTCAGTTTTCAAAATATAAATTTCACGTTATTATGAGATTGATTAATATAGTGAAAACATTATTAAATCTTTTTACTCGGTAGTTTTAGCCTGCGTCGCTAAAGGCGCCGATGAACAGATTCTTTTCAACATTCTTGATTGGAGCTTTATTTTTTAATTAGTCGAAAAAAGAATACAAGTGAATGCATGAGAAAAAGAGCAAGCAAAATAAATAAATGTGGTGAAGAAATAAGTATTTAAGAACTCAAATCATTTTAGGTGATGAATTTGAAAAAGTGGTGATGAGAGATATTTATATGTAATTTTCAAAAAGTAAATATTTATTAGAAGGTCAACGTAAGATAAGATTTGAATTTTAAGAATTTGAATTGTTGGGATGGATGTAATATTTGTAAACGAGGATAGGGGCCAAAAAATATTTAGATATTTAATCTCTTTTCTTTATATTGATAAAATGGTAATGCATTTTTAAAGTTAGAGTTGTCGAATTTTAATTGATGATTGTATTAGAAAAGAAAAGAAATGTTAGTTAATTGTGGAATAGACGAGTGAAATTGGGAGCGAATGAAAACAAGCAAAAAGTGATTTTCAGCTCTGTATATAATATTGATAAAAGAAAAAAAAATCGGACAGCTTATTATGTTGATAAAAATTTGAAAAAGCCTCTTTCCATTGCTAATTTCTTTCAATTGTCAATTGCTTGAAGATCCATAACGGTTGTTATTTGGATTTTGAGTCAAAATAACTCATTTGGTCCTATCAAAAATCAAAATAGATGATCTTTCCAACTAAAAGTGGCACGCAGCCCGCACTTATAGTCTAATAAAAAATAGAGAGAATTTAAGAAGATAGCTTCGACCTAATGATCACGAGTTCAAAATCAAATGATACAAAGGGAGGGGCAAATCAGGATGGAAAAGTTATCATTACGAGATATCTACACAATCCTTTGCCTCTGACCATTAAAAGGCGCAATGTAGAGAGAGAGAAAAAAAAGAGATAAAGAGAAAAGCAAATGTATAATTATTTATTAAAAATTTTAAAAATATAATCAAAATTTAAAATTTATCATATTAGTCTAATTAAGTTCTTAGCTCTATTCCATTTGGCTCACAGGAAATCTGGCATAGCCTTTTCGACATTTTTATTTTTGAAAAGATGTGACAACAATTTAAAAAGATAAAATGAAACTAACATAAAACAGAAAAAAATTAACTATTAAAAAAGGGAAATTTATTTACACGAAAAAGCCAAAAGATTAAAAAGAAAAGATGGTGCCCATCGGAGCTGGCACTGCCTCCTTCTCCGGCGAGGGACGGCAGCCCTCGTAGCAAGGGCCAAGGGCCCCAATTGTGGCAGGTGCCGTCCGTCATTGATCCTTAACCCTCGATCCCCCTCCGGCGCTCCCTTTCTTCTTTTTGAAAGTGTGTTTTGCAATTTTTTGGGTTTACTTTTCAGTCTCTGTATTTTTTTTTGTTATAAAAAAATTAATCTGACTCTAATTATAATAGGAGAAAAAAAGCATCGTTTTGGTTATTTTGGGCTCTTCATTGACACAATGGTCAAATTGAAAAAGAAGGTAATAGAAAATCACTAAAAACATTTTGTGTATATCAAATTGGACGAAGTTAACATAACTTAATTGCATTAATTCGACAATTATGGGATTTGATTATTTTTTAAAAATTTTAAATTTTAATTGTACCTTATTGGTAAGTTTTAAAATTTTTGAAAAAAATAAAGTTGGATTAAGAGCAAAGTTATAGATATGATCACCATGATTCTCACCTATTGGTACGTGATGAAATATGAGAAAAGATTGATATGCGAGAAGGATCGATTAATTTATTTCATTTGTTAGTTGTACTTGTTTTTTCCGTTACCATATTCTTGCATTCAAGTAAATATATGTACGCATATTATTATTTGAAAAAAAGTCTCAAAAAATTTATATTACACCCACTCTAATATATTTACCCTAAATATATTTTGTGACATAAAAAATCACAAAATATGTTCACTTTGACCCATTTGCTCTATTTTTTGTGACACAAAAAGCTCAAATATGTACTCTTGTAACACATTTAGTCTCTGTTAAATGATTTTCTAGCTAAAATAATATTGTTTTTATTTTATTTAAAGCACATTGACGCCATATCAATATCGTTTACTTTCCGACATTATATAATAGTGTGACGAATGGTAAATGTCGTACATATATAAGTTTGGGATTTTTTTTTTTACATAAAAATGTTTAAAGAAAACGTGCCACGGTGGGTATAGTTTGGATTTTTGGTGATTTTTTTCTTACTATTTTTTCAATTTCTCGGCCGAGAAATTCAAAAAAAAAAAATCTAAAATATAATGCAAAAAAGGAAAAAGAATTTATATTGCAATTTACAGCGTCCACGCATGCTCGTGTGGTGGGTGTATGTTATGCCAAAAGTCACCGTCCCTAAAGACCAACTGGGTCGAGTCAACTTCGTTGACCGAGTCTTCCTAATTACCGGGAAACCGCATACTTCAGTTAACCCGCTCACCGGACCCAGGAAGCGGAAGCCCCAGAGAGAGAGAGAGAGAGAGAGAGATGGCGGCGGCCACCACCACCGGAGGCGGGACCTCCGGCGAGGGCCCGAAGATAGTGTGGAACCAGCCCCAGCAGAGGTTCGAAACGGAGGACAAGAAGGCATACATCCAGTACGCGCTCCGCGACGGCGGCAGAGTGATCGACATCGTCCACACCTTCGTCCCTCCCTCGAAGCGGGGCCTGGGCTTGGCTTCCCACCTCTGCGTCTCCGCATTCCGACACGCCAAGACTAACTCCATGTCCGTCGTCCCTACCTGCTCTTACGTGTCGGTCCGTTCTCGAAACCCACCTTTTGTTCTCTCTCTGTTTTTTAGGATGTGTCTCCTTGTCCTGGAACACTACGCCCACCAAGTGTTTGATGAAATTAATTTGATGATGGAGCTGGGTTTTTGTCATTTCTTCGCGTTGCTTAGTGATTTGAAGAAATGAAGAGCAATCCAACTCTGTAGTTCAATTCAATTCCTGTTTTTGCTGTCTATCATCGCTAATTCTTCTTGTAACCTACAGAATTGCTTGTGCCTGTTGCTCTTTCTTTCTCTAGTCCCCCTTCTGTACTTATAATCAGTGAATGCGGGTCCATATCCTCTTGTATTGGTTACTCTTACTGCACTCATTTCTTCAATCACCGAATATAGAGTTGTCTTGGAAACGCTACTAATCGGGTGTTTGCTTGGACAGGACACTTTTCTTCCGAGGAACCCAACTTGGAACTCTCTTTTGTATTCTGAAGATCTCAAGTCTCATATGTAAATTTTCTTCTAAATGTACGGTGAAAATAAAGGCAAGTCTGTGAGTGTCAAGTGGAAGTAGCTGCTCGCTCGAATTGCTCTACTCTACTTCTTTCTGGATATCTATCTCAGAACTTGTAGCAGGGCGTGGTTCCCCCACATAAAGATGCTTGTTTCGATATCGCATTTACAGATTCTTTCTTGGGTCTGTATGCGTTTACAGTTACACGTCTCTGGCTGCTTTTCAAGGTTTGACTAGAAGAATTCCATTTACCCTTTTGCAACATAACACTAGGAATTTCTCATGGCCCTGATGGCTGCTTATATCAGATGTTATCACCTGTCTGTATGGGATGGTGTTGTGTGGGACATTCCTAAGAGGATCCCGTGTGAAGTAATTCTTGGTCGATTTGGGGGGGATGGCATTTTAGAAGAGTCACGCTTTAAATATTACATAAGGCAATTGTCTGATTCACAGCACCGTGGAGATAATAAAAAAAAGAGAATCCAACACTTGTTCCACATTTATTTGAGCTTGAGCTACAATTAGGAATAGACCTCGAAAGACTTAATGACCCACTGTTTTGGGGAACTCCATCACCCAGCTGTTGTAGGCACAGCATTTGACTTCGCAGCCGGCAAATCCTGCTTGCACCGCCAGGGCCTCATACTCCTTCTGCGTCCTCTCTTTCCCCCCGGGATTTTGAGCCAACATGATGAGGTCTTGCCCGAACACAATGTTCGAAGAGACATTTCTCTCTGGAACCACGGGGCGAATTGACTCAACGATGATCACCTTCCCGTTAACGGGCAAAGCCTCATAACAGTTCTTTAGAAGTTTCGAGCAATGCTCATCACTCCAATCGTGGAGTATCCACTGCATGTAAATGGTCATAGATTAGAGAACTATAAGAATTATTGTGATTGTGAAGGACAATGAGCTTTGATGCGGAAAACAAATCATGAAATAGGAGTACAAATCAATCCCAAGGAACATGGTGCAACTCTTTTTAAGTAATGGGAATTTTACTATTGTTCCTCACCTTAAGATTTCTCTCGATTCTTCACGACAGCAGTGGAGATTACTTAGGAAAAATCAGATTATTTTCCTTTGAATGGTTTGAGGAGTGAAAGAGGGATTTCACAGAACGATGAAGAAAACACCTAACAAGGCTTCACACTAAACAAGTTGGATGAAAATTAGATAAGTCGACGTCATTACCTTCATGAAAATGGCATCTCCTCTAGGAACACTCTCAAACATATCTCCGCCAACATGCTCGACATCTAAAACACGAAAACATCAACGCATCATCACAGGAGGAGGACCGAGAGAATGTCGAATGATGTAATTACGAGCAACGAGTTCAGTGTTCTTGCAGAGTGCTGAATTCCTGGATTTGGTTTACCTGGATAAGAAGGAGCATCGGCCAAGACGTGAGGCAAGTCGAAATTTATGCCCTTGATGTGGGGATGCTTGGAGGTGATCCTCTTGAGAGTGGCCCCGACTCCGCCTCCCACATCGACCAGCACTTTGATGCCTTCGAACCCTCTGTAGACGTCGAGTATTTTCTTCATTATCAAGGTCGTATGACTCGACATGGCTTGGTTGAAAACTCGGTTGAACCTCTCATCAATGGCGGGATACTCGAATGCCGTCATCCCGTATGTCCTCTCGAATGGAACCCCTCCTTCCATAACGGCATCATTCAAGTGGTACCTGAGATTAGTCCATGAAAAATGAAGCAGCCATAGATCTGTACAAGTAGAAATCCATAATTTTTGGGATGAATTAAACTTGGATGAGGCCCACACAAGAGTGCATAAAATCTATATAGACATCTGTAATCTTTGAAATTGAAATAGCAGTCCCTTCAATTGGCGCTGTTTCAATGGAACCATTTCGGACCCGGCATCATAATGTGATCCCCGGCAAATCGAACATGAACGCAATCTTCTCCAAGAGGGCAAGCTCTTCAGAAATATTTTTCAAGATTCACAGTCGATGACAGTGCGAACTGTCACGGTCAAGTGCTGCGATCAAATCGTAGTTTCAGCAGTTCAAGTATATTCACCATTGGAATCGCCAATCAAAGAGCCATTTTTCACAGAAACTACTTTTTTAGCCCGAAATTGTTTTGATAATCTAAGATGGCGATAGTCCAACAACGAAAAATCATATACCAACTCTCCATGAAGACCTTGTCGTGATGCAGCAGAAACAGCGGACCAACGGCGCTCCCATCTTCTTCCTTAGCCAAGAACCTGCACATGGGTCCCGCACCGTACTCACTCTCCCCTCCATCTCCAGATCCGTCGCCGTCGCTCCTCCTCGCGCGCCACTCGATCACGCCGTGGCTCGCCAGGAAGCGCATCATCCGGTCCAACAGGACCGGAGCCCCCGGGTTCTTGGAGCCGACCCGGCTCGCCATCTCGGCGGGCGAGAGGAACCCCCCGGCGGAGACCAGGGCGTCGATGATGCCCAGCTCGAGGGCCGACTTGAGGACCATCGGGAGCACCAGCGCGTTGGCCAGCCGGACCGCCAGCTTTCCGACTTCCTCCTCTTGATCGCGCCCATCGCGTTCTTGGTTGGCGGCCATTGATGGGTTCCTGGGAGCAGCGACGGGAGAAGAAAGGAATACAGTACTTCCGGTTTGCGAAAAATTAAAGTCGGTTGGTGGGCCACGATCAGGAGACACAAAAATTAATGTAACGAACAATCTCTATGGAAACACTCGTACGACATTTAATTCGATAAGTACAATATTGGGCCCAAGAAATATCAGCACATTAATTAATTCCTGAGCGTCAGACAGACATGTGACGATGGCTATCGGAAGGAAGAAGAGGAAGAGGATTGCATGGAATAGCTTCACGAGAGCACCCGTATTTATTCGATCAAGTTTTTGGGGTCCGCTCCAGAGGTAAGTGAAAAGGGAATCTGAGGAAGGTTGAAGGAGAGTGGCATCTTGAATATAGAGAGAGGTCGTGAGTCCATGGAAGCGGCAAGGAGAGCAAGCACCTGCGCATTTTTGCAATTTCCATGGAGGAAAGTAAAAATAATAATTCAACTTCTTTTCCATGGAGACTTTCTTTCTTTTAATAAAAATTCCATGTAGGCATTATCGTCGTTGGAGGCACTCATCTCTCCCGAATCTTCTCATTCACCGGGTTGGTGTTGAAATCACTAGGCAATCATTGTACTGTGCTCAATAAAAACTTTCAGTCTTCTTCTCCATCTTGAAGACTAATTATGAAAAGAAGTAATGCCAATAACATGTACGAGGCCACTATAATTTTAGAAGCCAAACTTGCCATCAAATGTCATATATATGGTCCCTTTCAATTTGTTTGGTTTCACCGATTTCAGTGCCCTTAATTTTCAATTGGGCTCGGCCCTATAATTTTTCCAATAAGTACAACCCCTTGCGGACTCGATGGCAATGACAAGAGGTGCCTAATTCAACATGCATCACTGCACGTTGTCCCTGTGTCGTCCCTTTTGATCGATTTTTGGGGAAAAAATGGACCTTTAAGTCCAATCTCACATCAATTTTGTAAAAAAATGACATGGGCTCACTTTCGTTTTTGTTTTTCCAAAGTTCTTCACTAAGATTGATTTGGACTTCCACATTTGGAATGAACCGAGCATAACTTCCTCGTGTGTTGCCCCTTTCATTTGACAAGACTTCAGTGTTTTGACTTGATTGATTTTGTATCGTCGCTCTTATAACGCGCATCAAGACGGTAAAGATATTTGTAAATTTATCTAGTGAAGAGAGATAAAATTCCCCTCGTGCTTCTGTTAAAGTTAAAAAATTACTGCATGAGCTACTGAAAAATAAGTAGTATTTTAGAAAGAGAGAAAGTCCATATGTCTTACGTAACCACAAATCATGAGGAAGCATGCACGAAGTCCTGATAAATGATAGGAGATGGGTATTTAGTGAATTATCTTCGAATCTCATTCTCGACAAAAGTTTCACTTCATTTTAGAGATTAATTTTATATAACAATGTTAATATTTCGACATAATTTACGAACTTATATGTGAATCTGCAAAAGAGAAACAGTTAAATCTTGTCTTTCTGTTGTAGCATTTGACCATGGACAAGCACTATTATTCCAAGTAGAAGATACTCAATTTTCACGCGCTCCTCTTGCCAAAAGACAGCCCAGCTTGCCCCAAGGGGACACATTCAAATGTAAGTTCTTAAAATAGTATTTAACTTCCTTAGAAACTCGAAATTTTCAACTTCTTTTTTTTCCGAGTTCCTTTGGTGTTAATGCGCATAATGTCGTATGCGGCAACTAGGGGTGAGCATGGTTCCAGGATAGAACTTGGAACCTAAGAAAGGTTCCAGGTTCTAAGGCATGCATGGTAGGTTCTAGGTTCTAAAATTTGGAGAACCTGTATCTGATGGTAGGTTCTAAGTTCTCGATTGGTGAAACTTGGAACCTAGAACCTGGAACCTATAACTTGTAACCCGTAATCTAGAACCTAGTACAAGTTTTTATATTTTTCTTAATCTATGTCTTTACGCGATTTTGAGGTATTCCATAGTGTTTGATGATAAGTGTATAATCCAAAACTACTAGTCTAAACTTTCATTTTATGATTGAGAATTTTATTTTTGTAGACTATCGGACTAGTGAAAACTCCAATTGATTATTTTAAGATAATGATTCTATATAATATAAGAGTAATCAGTACATTAAAATTACAAAATTTTCTTAATACTATTCAACATGTGTATATAGATACTCATTTTTAGGCAATTGATAATAAAAATTTTATTCATTTTTATTGTTGTGTTTATTTTCATGTTACTTAACTAAATATGAAAAAAAAGAACTTGTTGGAACCTGGAACTGCCTCTGGAACCTGTAACAGGATAGGTTCCATGTTCCGATGGATAGGTTCTAAGTTCCAAAAAATGAGAAACTTATACTTGATGGTAGGTTCTAGGTTCTAGGCGGAACCTGTAAGGAACTTGAAACCGCTCACCCCTAACCCCTAGCGACAACCAACCTGTAAGTAACGTAGTACAAGTTTTTATGTTTTTCTTAATCTATGTCTTTACGCGATTTTGATGTATTCCATGGTGTTGAATGATAAGTGTATAATCCGAAACTACTAGTCTAAACTTCCATTTTATGATTGAGAATTTTATTTTCGTAGACTCTCAGACTAGTGGAAACTCCAATTGATTATTTTAAGATAATGATTCTATATAATACAAGAGTAATCAATGCATTAAAATTACAAAATTTCCTTAATACTATTTGACAGGTGAATATAGACACTCATTTTTAGGCAATCGATAATAAAATTCTTATTCATTTTTATTGTTGTATTTATTTTCATGTTGCTTAACTAAATATGAAAAAAAAGAATATGTTGGAATTTGGAACCGACTCTGGAACCTGTAACTGGATAGGTTCTATGTTCCGATGGATAGGTTCCAAGTTCCAAAAAATGAGAAACTTGTACTTGATGATGGGTTTTAAGTTTTAGGCGAAACCTATAAGGAACTTGAAACCGCTCACCCTTAACCCCTAGCGACAACCACCTTAATTTTTATGAACTTTTATTGGATTTTGCTGCTTTCCCTCTGTTCTTCATGTACTTATTCTGTTCGCCATCGTGAAATTATTGCTTTATTCATATGAACTTTTACCTCCTATATTTTTTCACTTAATTAAAAATTGTTACCACTTCCGCACTTTGACTTTCATTTCAATTCAGAACTCTTGAAACATATAAAATTTTCATATTTTTTTTAGAATCTAAATACTTTAAATCATGATGAGAAATTTAAAAATGTACTTTTTACTCTCACTCTAGTGTAAATATGCATATCTTTTTCTTTTCCCCGCAAAACTTAAATTCTTACTTAGTAACACAAATTCCTATTGAAATCAAAACTTATGTCGGCGATTTCACAAGTATAGTTAAAAAGTAATTTCTTCTCTCCAAATTTCATTTCCTAGATATCTATCCTTTTGGGTGTCTTCTCGAGCTCTCAAAACATAGTGTAAAAGTGATTAATTAGCAATCCATCAATATCAACTATTGCTCACATGCAAGATATGTAAGAGAGAAAGAGGGTCTAAAGAGAACAATGGTGTTTGTGATTTTCTTATTCACATTGAGAATAAAATCAAGCAGCAATCTATCAATTGCGTCACTACATCACCAAACTGTCGAGGAAGCTCATTCTCAGATCTCCACATTCTCTATCAATGCTGTCAGCAAGCTTCCGCAACTGCATTAGTCAAACTAATCGTTTTACTAACCATAAAGTAGATAAATGATTGATAATTAAATATGTGGAAAAGTCAATTTTTAATTGCTACCTCACCTTATGCATATCTCTCTCTCTCTCTCTACCATCCATTTCCCTACCTTTTCGTGATTATATGCGGCTTTTGCTATAGTTGAAATAAAAGTCAAGAAGGAATGTTTTGTTAATAGCTAAGATTCTTGTCCCTCTTTGTTAAAATATGGCAACAAAATTGAAAACATACGATTTTGTCCGTTCATGTATTTGAACATGATTCATCTGTACTTTTGTGTCTCATCAGAGATTAGTTTAATTGGAAAACATCTTAATCAGGCACCAAACTACTTAAGTTGCGGTGGACAGGGTGAAAATATAAATTTTGTATATACACAGTCTATTTTAAAAAATGTTATGATACTTCTCGTTTTAGGGATGGAAATCAATTCATCATATGCTTTGTCAACAGTGTGATGAACCTGTCATAACACTAATCATCGTCTCGGCAATACTTCTCTGATGTTGGATTTATAAGAAGATGAGGGTTTTACGCACATAGCACGATAGGATTAGTCCTCCAAGTTTATACAGAAGTGTGCAAGATTGCTTCTGAGTTACTAGGCATTTGGCAGTCAGATCTCTCATCCCTGTAACGCAAAAATTCCCACTTGTATGACACGCCAGTTTGTCCAATCAAAAGTAAGGTCCTAAATTTTTTTTCTTCTTTGGCCAGATGATGTGCATTATCATCCTTCCGCAAGATGGATATTAGCATCAATATGTCATGGCACATATCCTGTATATGACCCCAAATTCTTAGCTGCAAACAGGAGCACTTATTCGATGCCCTTTTTTCACTTATTACTAGAGTCGGACAATTGAAGCATTTGGGGTTCCATTAATCGGGATTGCGGACCAATCACTTTCTGAAAGGATCCTTACTTCGTAGGTTCCTCGAACAATGTGATATCCCACGCTGCACCAAGATAGTATCATAAAGTCGCTTTTTTTGTATCCTGTGAACTAGAGACGAATGGGATGAAAGAATATCAAGAGGCATGGATGCCTAAGTTACTCGAATGAATTTCTTTGTCCACTAAAATATGTAAACCGAGCGACCTTGGTCAAATAACATCTCTAAACTTCACCAAGAAAACAAAGAAACAAAAAGCAAGAAACGCGCCTGCGGCACAACGTTTCGCACCCCTAAACTCACAAAAAAAAACTAAAATTGCCAACCAAGATATTCGTATATACTCGCGCCGTCCTGAGAACTGAAACTTGGGCTAAAGGAAATCCAGAGATTTCCCTAAAGAAAAGACGATCAGAGAGCCGCCCCGCAGAAGGGGCAGAAGCTGAACTCGGGGTCGACGGCCCGATCGCAGGAACCGCACCGCAAGACGTGGGGCTCCGCCTTCATCCTCGGCGGCGGAGGAGGGAGGGACGCGGAGGGAGGGGAGAAGATGTTGCAGCTGCCGCAGTGCATGAGGGGGGCCTTGCCCGGCCTGCGCCAGACGGGGACGAAGAAGACCTTCAGCACCTTGTCGCAGTCGACGAGATCGGCCCTCGACCCGCACGCTCTGACTGTTCAGGCTTTTTCCAGGATCATGACGTTTTCAGTTTAAAAAGATCGCAGTCCTGGTGATAACGACGTATCCAGTAATCTCCTTATTTTCAGTTTTCAAAATATAAATTATTATGAGATTGATTAATATAGTGATAACATTATTAAGTCTTTTTACTCGGTAGTTTTAGCCTGCGTCGCTAAAGGCGCCGATGAACAGATTCTTTTCAACATTCTTGATTGGAGCTTTATTTTTTAATTAGTTGAAAAAAGAATACTAGTGAATGCATGAGAAAAAAAAAGCAAGCAAAATAAATAAATGTGGTGAAGAAATAAGTATTTAAGAACTCAAATTATTTTTAGGTGATGAATTTGAAAAAGTGGTGATGAGAGATATTTGTATGTAATTTTCAAAAAGTAACTATTTATTAGAAGGTCAACGTAAGATAAGATTTGAATTTTAAGAATTTGAATTGTTGGGATGGATGTAATATTTGTAAACGAGGATAGGGACCAAAAAATATTTAGATATCTAATCTCTTTTCTTTATATTGATAAGATGGTAATGCATTTTTAAAGTTAGAGTTGTCGAATTTCAATTGACGATTGTATTAGAAAATAAAAGAAATGTTAGTTAATTGTGGAATAGATGAGTGAAATTGGGAGCGAATGAAAATAAGCAAAAAGTGATTTTCAGCTCTGTATATAATATTGATAAAAGAAAAAAATCGGACAGCTTATTATGTTGATAAAAATTTGAAAAAGCTTCTTTCCATTGCTAATTTCTTTCAATTGTCAATTGCTTGAAGATCCATAACGGTTGTTATTTGGATTTTGAGTCAAAATAACTCATTTGGTCCTATCAAAAATCAAAATAGATGATCTTTCCAATTAAAAATGGCCCGCAGCCCGCACTTATCGTCTATTAAAAAATTGAGAGAAATTTAAAAAGGATATCTACGACCTAATGATCATGAATTCAAAATCTAATGATGCAAAGGGAGTGGCAAATCAAGATGGAAAAGCTATCATTACGAGATATCTATACAATCCTTTGCCTCTGACCATTGAAAGATGCAATACAGAGAAAAAAAGCAAAACAAAAAGAGATAAAGAGAAAAACAATAAAACTCGGGAAAATTTCAAAAAAGAATCCCAAGTGCTCTCAGTTTCTTAAATAAAGGCTCGAAATTGACATTGTCTCAAATAAGGGCTTGAAGTGGCCATGATTGTTTTAAATGAGAGCATGACCTTGTTGGTCACTGATTGACTAAATTTTTCGACTGATCATGGGCACATTAGTCATTTGCCATTTTTTCTTTCTTTCCTTTTTTATTCTGTTTCATCTTCTTCATCATCGCCGGTGGTCGGCTGGCCACTGGCGAGGCCGTCTCTCGCCCTGAGGAGGTCGCCTCGCGGCCATCCGCAAGGTTGGCCCTCGCTGATCGCGAGCGAGGCCGACCTCGCTAGATTTGGCAAGGGTTGGCCACCCTCACCGGCCCCAAGTGACGCCCACAGAGGTATGTGGCTTGAGGGAGGTTGCCCTCGCGACCATCCACCAGGTCGACCCTCGTTGGTCGTGAGTGAGGGCGACCTTGCCAAATTTGGCAAGTCGGCCCTCGTCAGTCGTGGACGAGGGCAACCTCGCCAAATCTGGCAAGTTGACCCTCGTCGGCCGTGGGCAAGGCTGACCTCATGGACGGCCGTGAGGGATGGCCTCCCCTAGGGCAAGGGTCGCCTTGCCCAACCCTATGTGTGCTTCACCATCGATTGGCCACCGGTGATGGAGAAGAAGATGACTAGAAAAAAAATAGTAAATAATGAAAATGCCTTTAATCACTGGAAAGTTGGTCCATTATTTGAAATAAATATAACCATTTTAGGCCATTATTTGAAATAAATACAACTACTTTAGGCCATTATTTGAAAATGTGATAACACTTCAAATCCTTATTTGAAACAAAGTCAACTTCGAGCTCTTATTTAAGAAATTGGAAGCACTTGGGGCATTTTTTTGGAATTTTCCCTTAAAAATTTCAAAAAATATAATCAAATTATAAAATTTATCAAATTAGTCTAATTAAATTCTTAACTCTATTCCATTTGGCTCATAGGAAATCCGGCATGGCCTTTTCAACATTTTTTTGAAAACACATGACAACAATTTAAAAAGATAAAATGAAAGTAACATAAAACAGAAAAAAATTAAACATTAAGAAAGGGAAATTTATTTACACGAAAAAGCCAAAAGATTAAAAAGAAAAGATAGTGCCCATTGGAGCTCGCATTGCCTCCTTCTCTGGTGAGGGACGGCAACCCTCGTAACAAGGGCCAAGGGCCCCAATTGTGGCAGGTGCCGACCCTCGATCCCCTCCGGCGCTCCCTTTCTTCTTTGCGATAGTGTGTTTTGCAATTTTTTGGGTTTACTTTTCAGTCTCTGCATTTTTTTATAAAAAAAATAATTAATCTGACTCTAATTATAATAGGAGAAAAAAAGCATCGTTTTGATTATTTTGGGCTCTTCATCGACACAGTGGTCAAGTTGAAAAAGAAGGTAATGGAAAATCACTAAAAACATTTTGTGTAAGTCAATTTGAAAGAAGATAACATAACTTAATTGCATTAATTCAATAGTTATAGAATTCGATTATTTTTTTAAAGTTTTAAAGTTTGATGGTACCATACTGGTAAGTTTTGAAAAAAAATAAAATTCGATTAACAAAAGACAGGAGAGGGAAGTTATAGAATATGATCAACATGATTCTCACCTATTGATACATGATGAAATATAAGAAAAGATTGATATGTGAGAAGGATCGATTAATTTTGTATCTGTTTTTTTCATTACCATATTCTTGCATTCAAGTAAATATAGGTATGCATATTATTATTCGAAAAAAAGTCTAAAAAAATTTATATTACACCCACTCTAATATATTTACCCTAAATATATTTTGTGACATAAAAAATCACAAAATATGTTCACTTTGACCCATTTACTCTATTTTTTGTGACACAAAAAGCTCAAATATGTACTCTTGTAACACATTTAGTCTCCGTTAATATTCTGTCAAATGATTTTTTAGCCAAAATAATATTGTTTTTATTTTATTTAAAGCACATTGACGCCATATCAATATCGTTTACTTTTTGACATTATATAATAGTGTGACGAATGGTAAATGCCGTACATATATAAGTTTGGGATTTTTTTTTACATAAAAATGTTTAAAGAAAACATGCCACAGTGGGTATAGTTTGGATTTTTGGTGATTTTTTTTCTTATTATTTTTTCAATATCTCAGCCAAGAAATTCAAAAAAAATAAAATAAAATAAAAAAATAAATCTAAAATATAATGCGAAAAAGGAAAAATAATTTATATTGCAATTTACAGCGTCCACGCATGCTCGTGCGGTGGATGTATGTTATGCCAAACGTCACCGTCCCTAAAGACTAACCGAGTCGAGTCAACTTCATTGATCGAGTCTTCCTAATTACCGGGAAACCGCATACTTCAGTTAACCCGCTCACCGGACCCAGGAAGAGGAAGCCCCACAGACACAGAGAGAGAGAGAGAGAGAGAGAGAGAGAGAGAGAGAGAGAGAGAGAGAGATGGCGGCGACCGCCACCACCGGAGGCGGGACCTCCGGCGAGGGCCCGAAGATAGTGTGGAACCAGCCCCAGCAGAGGTTCGAAACGGAGGACAAGAAGGCATACATCCAGTACGCGCTCCGCGACGGCGGCAGAGTGATGGACATCGTCCACACCTTCGTCCCTCCCTCGAAGCGGGGCCTGGGCTTGGCTTCCCACCTCTGCGTCTCCGCATTCCGACACGCCAAGACCAACTCTATGTCCGTCGTCCCTACCTGCTCTTACGTGTCGGTCTGTTCTCGAAACCCACCTTTGTTTCTGTCTGTTTTTAAGGATGTGTCTCCTTGTCCTGGAACACTACGCCCACCAAGTGTTTGATGAAATTAATCTGATGATGGAGCTGGGTTTTTGTCATTCCTTGGCGTTGCTTAGTGATTTGAAGAAATGAAGCAATCCAACTCTGTAGTTCAATTCAGTTCCTGTTTTTGCTGTCTATCATCGCTAATTCTTCTTGTAACCTACAGAATTGCTTGTGCCTGTTGTTTTTTCTTTCTCTAGTGCCCCTTCTGTACTTAGAATCAGTGAACGCGGATCCAAATCCTCTTGTATTGGTTACTCTTACTGCACTCATTTCTTCAATCACCATATATAGAGTTGTTTTGGAAACGCTACTAATCGGGTGTTTGCTTGGACAGGACACTTTTCTTCCGAGGAACCCAACTTGGAACTCTCTTTTGTACTCCGAAGATCTCAAGTCTCATATGTAAATTTTCTTCTAAATGTTCGGTGAAAATAAAGGCAAGTCTGTGAGTGTCAAGTGGATGTAGCTGCTCGCTCGAATTGCTCTACTCTACTTCTTTGTGGATATGCATCTCAGAACTTGTAGCAGGGCGTGGTTCCCCCACATTAAGATGCTTGTTTTGATATTGCATTTACAGATTCTTTCTTGGGTCTGTATGCGTTTACAGTTACACGTCTCTGGCTGCTATTCAAGCTTTGACTAGAAGAATTCTATTTACCCTTTTGCAACAGAACACTAGGAATTTCTCATGGCCCTGATGGCTGCTTATATCAGATGTTATCACCTGTCTGTATGGGATGGTGTTGTGTGGGATATTCCTAAGAGGATCCCGTGTGAAGTAATTCTTGGTCGATTTGGAGGGGATGGCGTTTTAGAAGAGTCACGCTTTAAATATTATAGAAGGCAATTGTCTGATTCACACCACCATGGAGATAATAAAAAAGAGAGAATCCAACACTCGTTCCACATTTATTTGAGCTTGAGCTACAGTTAGGAATAGACCTCGAAAGACTTAATGACCCACTGTTTTGGGGAACTCCATCACCCAGCTGTTGTAGGCGCAGCATTCGACTTCACAGCCGGTGAATCCTGCTTGCACCGCCAGGGCCTCATACTCCTTCTGCGTCCTCTCTTTCCCGCCGGGATTTTGAGCCAACATGATGAGGTCTTGCCCGAACACAATGTTCGAAGAGACATTTCTCTCTGGAACCACGGGGCAAATTGACTCGACGATGATCACCTTCCCGTTAACGGGCAAAGCCTCATAACAGTTCTTTAGAAGTTTCGAGCAATGCTCATCACTCCAATCGTGGAGTATCCACTGCATGTAAATGGTCATAGATTAGAGAACTATAAAGAAGTATTGTGATTGTGAAGGACAACGAGCTTTGATAAGGAAAACAAATCATGAAATAGGAGTACGAATTAATCCCAAGGAACATGGTGCAACTCTTTTTAAGTAATGGGAATTTTACTATTGTTCCTCACCTTAAGATTTCTCTCGATTCTTCACGACAGTAGTGGAGATTACTTAGGAAAAATCAGATTATTTTCCTTTGAATGGTTTGAGGAGTGAAAGAGGGATTTCACAGAACGATGAAGAAAACACCTAACAAGGCTTCACACTAAACAAGTTGGATGAAAATTAGATAAGTCGACGTCATTACCTTCATGAAAATGGCATCTACTCTAGGAACACTCTCAAACATATCTCCGCCAACATGCTCGACATCTAAAACACGAAAACATCAACGCATCATCACAGGAGGAGGACCGAGAGAATGTCGAATGATGTAATTACGAGCAACGAGTTCAGTGTTCTTGCAGAGTGCTGAATTCCTGGATTTGGTTTACCTGGATAAGAAGGAGCATCGGCCAAGACGTGAGGCAAGTCGAAATTTATGCCCTTGATGTGGGGATGCTTGGCGGTGATCCTCTTGAGAGTGGCCCCAACTCCGCCTCCCACATCGACCAGCACTTTGATGCCTTCGAACCCTCTGTAGACGTCGAGTATTTTCTTCATTATCAAGGTCGTATGACTCGACATGGCTTGGTTGAAAACTCGGTTGAACCTCTCATCAATGGCGGGATACTCGAATGCCGTCATCCCGTATGTCCTCTCGAATGGAACCCCTCCTTCCATAACGGCATCATTCAAGTGGTACCTGAGATTAGTCCATGAAAAATGAAGCAGCCATAGATCTGTACAAGTAGAAATCCATAATTTTTGGGATGAATTAAACTTGGATGAGGCCCACACGAGAGTGCATAAAATCTATATAGACATCTGTAATCTTTGAAATTGAAATAGCAGTCCCTTCAATTGGCGCTGTTTCAATGGAACCATTTCGGACCCGGCATCATAATGTGATCCCCGGCAAATCGAACATGAACGCAATCTTCTCCAAGAGGGCAAGCTCTTCAGAAATATTTTTCAAGATTCACAGTCGATGACAGTGCGAACTGTCACGGTCAAGTGCTGCGATCAAATCGTAGTTTCAGCAGTTCAAGTATATTCACCATGGGAATAGCCAATCAAAGTGCCATTTTTCACAGAAACTACTTTTTTAGCCTGAAATTGTTTTGATAATCTAAGATGGCGATAGTCCAAAAACGAAAAATTATATACCAACTCTCCATGAAGACCTTGTCGTGATGCAGCAGAAACAGCGGACCAACAGCGCTCCCATCTTCTTCCTTAGCCAAGAACCTGCACATGGGTCCCGCACCGTACTCACTCTCCCCTCCATCCCCAGATCCGTCGCCGTCGCTCCTCCTCGCGCGCCACTTGATCACGCCGTGGCTCGCCAGGAAGCGCATCATCCGGTCCAACAGGACCGGAGCCCCCGGGTTCTTGGAGCCGACCCGGTTCGCTATCTCGGCGGGCGAGAGGAACCCCCCGGCGGAGACGAGGGCGTCGATGATGCCGAGCTCGAGGGCCGATTTGAGGACCATCGGGAGCACCAGCGCGTTGGCCAGCCGGACCGCCAGCTTCCCGACTTCCTCTTCTTGATCGCGCCCTTCGCGTTCTTGGTTGGCGGCCATTGATGGGTTCCTGGGAGCAGTGACAAGAGAAGAAAGGAATACAGTACTTCTGGTTTGCGAAAAATTAAAGTCGGTTGGTGGGTCACGATCAAGAGACGACACAAATGGTTAACGTAACCAACAAACTCTATGCAAACATTCATACCACATTTAATTCGAGAAGTACGATACTGATGCCACATTAATTCTAAATGAATTTCTAGTTTAGATATTATTACATATTGACCGGGCTCCAAGTACTTTTTCTATGCAATTTCGAATGATAGCAGTTAAGATCATTTATAGAAGACTTCCTCTGTACCTCCTATTCTATAGTGATGTGAGTGAAGTTGCCGTGCATATCAATAAAAAAGAAACAGTCTCCTCATCTGATCTTAATTAGGATTTTCAATTGAACTGCTATGCATGGTTAGTCAGTTGGATCTCCGGTCCACCTAGTTTCGTGACCAACCCTATTCAAGCTATAGAAAAAAGAGATCTTTCCCTCCCTTATACTAAGGTAGCGATGGTTACAACACCAAAAGGAATTTGCATGGATTTATTAAAACAATTAAGAATCTCAAGATGCACGGTTTACTTACTTGTATGGATAATTTTCCTTCTTCTTTTTCTATCAATGCAATTTCGTGATTATGAGGAAAATATATGATTTATGTATGTACGTGTTAAATTTGTCAAGTGTGATAAATTTATCCTAATTTTTTTGGTGACACAAAAAATCACAAGGATCTCATGCGGATTTGGAAAAAAAGAAGAAGAAAAAGGAAAGATGGAATGAGATGACATGGAAAATGGTGATGCTTGTGACCCAACATAGGATTCTCTGTTTGGGTTGAAAACTAATGTCCGATTCTAAAACATTAGAACCGGGAATCTGGCCGGCTTGTTATGTAACCATCGTTTCAGTTTTTGTCTTGTGCAATAACTCAAGTTCAAATGAAAAATATATTAATTATCTAAAAAAAGGAAAAATCCCATCAAAAATTCTAAAGTTTGTCAAGTGTGATAGATTTAACCTAATTTTTTTTGTGACACAAAAAATTCCAAGGATCTTGTGCGGATTTAGAAGAAGAAAGAATCAAAAAGGAAAGATGAAATGATATGACGTGGAAAATGGTGATGCTCGTGACCCAACATAGGATTCTCTGTTTGGGTTGGAAACTAATGTTCGATTCTAAAACATTGGAACTGGGAATCTGGCCGGCTTGTGATGTAACCATTGTTCCAGTTTTTGTCTTGTGCAATAACTCAAGTTCAAATGAAAGTTATATTAATTATCTAAAAAAAGGAAAAATCTCATCAAAAATTCTAAAACTTGTCAAGTGTGATAAATTTACCATAATTTTTTTTGTGATACAAAAAATCTCAAACTTAAATCCCATCGCCAATGAGGTGATGGCAGTGGCCAACAGTGTTGGGTAAGAGCTGTTGGTGCTTGCATGAGGGCAAGCCGGGACAAGGATAAGCAACCCTTGTCCAAATCTTGGCACCCTCTCTCGTTGCTAATGAGGGTCGCCAGTGACTCCATCAGTGATGGGGCGGTAGCCACAAGCGGAGGAGCTCCCACCCCCCATGGTTCCCTTTTTTTAATTTTAATTTTAATTTAATTTTGAGTAAATATATTATACTAGTACAAATTTAGGTTTTTTGATATCATAAAAGAAATTTTGGATAAAATATGTCACATTTGATAGAGTTTGGGGTTTTTGGTATCATAAAAAAAATTTAGGATAAATTTGTCACACGGGAACAAGTTTGGGGTTTTTGGTATCTCCAAAAAATTTGAGGCAAATTTGTCACACTTGACAAAGTTTGGAGTTTTTTGTGGTATTTTCCAAAAAAAAATTATTGATCAAATAGTTAAGTTGTTATTTCTTTAAGTTTTTTTTTTGGCAAAACTATTTAAGTCGAAATCCATAATTTGACTCTTGATTGGTGGAAAAGTATTATTTCTCTTCCCTAAAATTATTTCAAAATCGGCTTAGAATCATCGATCCAAAAGAATTCGTAACATATAAAATCTTGGGTGGCACTAGCAGGTTTTGGCCTTGGTACAGGCAATGAAACCAATTCTAGGTTCACGGAATCAATTCTCTCCGGAACCGGTTGGTCCAGGCTAGTTTTGTCGAGTTTTGGATTTAATTGGACTTAATGCATGCGCCTAATTTTAATTCACATTTCATTTCACATTTTGAAAAATATCTTCCATTTGAAAAGACAAAAATAAAATAAAATTGGAGTCTTTGTCTAAGATATGCGTTGAGAATGAAAAAAAATGGAGTCTTTCTTAAGTTACTTATATTTTGCTACTTTTATATAATCTTTCCACGTATTCTTTAAGTTTAGCTACTCCATGTATGCCCCTCATAAACGGTCCAATTTTCTATTATTTAGTATTGAATGAGAGTTCACAATCCTAATTCACATGAAAATTGAGCTTGTAAAGGTGTTGATTTTTTCCCGCCTTCGAGACTACATAACTCATCTCGGACAATACAATGAATATAAATAGATATGCAAAATCCAAGGTAATATATACTACCAATCAAAGAAAAGAAAACAAAGAAAATAATCATCGGAAGAGGTGATGAGTTTATTAGTTTAGATGTTCTCTTTCTCTTTCTTTTCTGAGTTAATACTATAAAACCCTAAAATATGCCTATGATAATTTTTTTTCCAAACTAATTTCTTGACTATAAAAAACTCTAAACTGGTCCACTCATTACAAATTTATTACAGACTAAATTTTTAACCATTAAAAACTCCAAACTAGTACACGCATTATAAATTATTTCAAACTAATTTTTAAATCACTAAAAACATAAAACCGTGAGTACATTTGTAACAAGTTTACCTCCTGTTAGTTTTAATCAAATTTAATCATTAAATTTGCTGACCTAGATGAAATATGGTGACGTGGCAAGTCCATGTGGAAATTCATAGGATAAATATCACAAAAAACCTCAAATCTTATGACAAATTTAACAATACTCTTGTGATACATTTAACAGTATACTTGTGACAAATTTGAGATTTTTTGTGGCATTAACCCTATGGATTTCATCACCATACCATGTCATTATGTATCATCCATGTTAACATATTTAACGGTAAAATTTGATGGAAGTTAATCGAAGGTAAATTTATCACAAGTATTCTAGTGTAGAATTTTTGGTGATCAAAAAATTCATTTTAGATAAATTTATCGTAAGAGTATTATTTTTGGGCTTTTTATGGTATTAATCATTTTTTTCCGTTTCTAAGAAAATATTTCGACTTTATAAAAAAGAATGCACACGATTTTTCTTTTCAAACTCGTTATTTCTAGCACTACCATTTGCTACAATTGGCCCGGCAAATCTGGTCCTACACGAAATTCGCCAAAGAAAGCCCATGACCCAAAAAACACGACAGCCCGCTCATTCATTTGATCAGCAAAAATACCCGTGTCGTTTCCCTGAATCTTCCCGTAGCATCGTACTTCCTCAATCATTACAATTTAGCCAAAAAAATTAACAAATGAAACACTTTCCCTAAGTTCAATTGAAATGCTGTTGACTATGTTTTACGCCTAATAAAATAAATGTCCCAAAAACTTTTTACTAGATGTCATAATTTTCATACGACACTAATTTTAGTATCAATTTTTTTATCGGATTACTTCAATATCACTTTGGCATAAAAAAGAGAGGACCAATTAAGTGCATTTATTGGAGGACGTCAAATCAAAGATAATATTTTCATAGTGCAGGAAGTTTTACATCAACTCAGAATCAGGAAACGGAAAAAGAAATTCGGAGCAGTTTTGAAGCTGGACATGAAAAAAACTTATTATAGGGTCGAATGGGACTTCCTATGTGATTGTATGCGACAAATGGGATTTAGTGAACAGTGGGTTCTACTTGTGCAGCACTGCATTTCCTCGGTCCGATTTAGTGTCAAAGTGAATGGGGAGTCATGCCATTATTTTACTCCTACCCGAGGACTACGTCAAGGTGATCCCCTCTCTCCCTACCTTTTTATTATAGTGGCCAACGTCCTCTCCTCCCTCACGGCAAAAGCTATGCAAGATGGTTCTATCCATGATATTAAGCTGAATTCTAATTGCCCTGTTCTTTCACATCTATTATTTGCGGACGATGCAATTTTTTTCCTAGAAGGAAAGGTCCAAGAAGCCCAGAACTTAGCCAATATTTTGCACTGCTACTGCTATGCTTCAGGACATGCAATTAACTTGAACAAGTCAGGGATTTTCTATGGGAAAGGATGTCCTTCGGGGTTACAACGAAATCTCGCAGCAGAACTACGAGTCCCAATTATCGACAAAACAGGTAAATACCTGGGATTACCATCAGAATGGGGACTGACTAAAAAACAGATGTTTCAAGGGCTGCTTGGGAGAGTTGAGAGGAAACTAGAGGGGTGGAAGGAGCATTTAATACCCAAAGCAGGGAAGGAGGTACTGTTAAAAACGGTCGTCCAAGCCTTACCTACCTATGCAATGTCCATTTTCAAAATACCTCTATCCATTTGTCGTGCTATAGAAAAGAGAATAGCAAGTTTCTGGTGGCAACAAAAGTAGCACCACAAGGGTATTCATTGGAAACATTGTGACCTACTGAAAACCAAGAAAGATAGAGGAGGGATGGGGTTTAAAGACTTAGTGGACTTTAACCACACTTTGTTGGGTAAACAAGCGTGGCAACTAAGCCAAAACCCAGAAGCCTTATGGAGTCGGGTTTTCAAAGGGCTCTATTTTCCAAGCACTAACTTCTGGACAACTTCAAAAGGCACCAAACCATCATGGGGTTGGCAAGGAATACTCACAGGGCGTGCTATTCTGGAACCTGAGGTCAGATGGGAGGTAGAGGATGGTCAAAGTATCAACATCAGAGAAGCTAATTGGCTGCCTATTGGTAGACTAGGAGGACCATATAACAAAGATGATCCTAAACTCGTGGCAGACCTCCTTAAACCAAATTCTAGAGAATGGAATGTCCCTCTCATTGTGAACACTTTTGAGGCCTCCATTGCACAACATATACTCTCAATTCCCCTAAGTCTATACCCACAGCCAGACAAATTGCGATGGACAGCACATAAATCAGGAGAATACCAAGTGAAAAGCGGCTACAATAAACAACACACTAACAGACAAGCCTATGAAGCCTCACAGGCCTCCTCCTCATTTCAGGTTCCCAATAAACTATGGCACGAAATTTGGAACCTGCAAACTAATCCCCGAATTCGGTTTTTCATGTGGAGTTTATGTCATGAGGGTCTTCCTACAAAATGCAACCTCTACAAAAGGAAGATATCACCTGATTCCATATGTCCGATCTGCGTGCAAGCTCCCAAAACCACCGAGCACTTATTTATACTATGTGAATGGGTAAATCAGTTTTGGTCAAGTTTTGACACCAACATAACAGCCGATCCAACGCTCATCACACGGACGGACAAGTGGGTTGCGGATTACCTGATTTCGGGAGCATCTCCGCAAAAGAAAGCCCTATTTTGCACAGCACTATGGCTCATCTGGAAAGCAAGGAACGGTCTGGTTTTTCAAGGACGTCGGCCACACTCAAGCTGCATAAAACAAGATGCAGAAGTAAGTCATCAACTTTTCACAAAATGGAATGCGTCGACACTAGTAAGAAGAAAACCGAGACCTCCCTCCTCCGAACAGCCGGTGAAGATTAACATTGATTGCTCCTGGTCCGTCGACGATCTTGGAGGTTCGATCATTGGGGTTTGCTAAGGGAACGACGGGGTACTGATAAATGGATTTGCGACGGAAATCAGCGCCCATTCGGCTGAAATCGTTGAAACCTAGGCGTCCGTGCGACTCTCCTCTGGGTGCTCGAAGCTGAAGACTCAAATTGCAGATGGGGAAGACTTCAACTGAATGACCAACTACACGTGCAAATAGTTTGCGACAATTTGTCGGTGGTGGACCAAGTTATGGGCCGGGTTGAGCCTCCGTGGGCCTCTCGCGGTCTCATCCAAGATTGCCGTAGCTTGCTGGGCCAACTCCCACAAGCCCAAGTACTGTTCAAATCAAGATCCATAAATGCTGTCGCGGATTGGGTAGCCAAATCCCATCGAGTCGGAACCCTTCCTCGAAATTGGCTGTCGATGCCACCTTACTCGTTATTTTCCCTTTTATGCTTAGATTACCGAAATGAATGTTCTTCTTCTTCCTGATGATGATCAATGAAGTACTTTTTCGACCAAAAAAAAAAAAGTGTCATTATCAAGTTGAGACGCTAGAAATCCGATGTGGCAATATTAAAATTTTTCCCTATTGGTACGGCTCTCTAGGTCTTCGAGTCTACATATGTAACACTAAACGATGTTGTTCAACAAGTTCGCCCCAAATTTAAACATTAATCTGGACAAATCAAGCCATTCCCCCCTCCATTTTAAACCCTAATTTAGACAATCACCATTGCAGTGGCCATAGAGGCGTCGTACAAGAAGCAGGTAGTGTTGAACTAAGACTTGGGCGGTAAGAATCCCGTATGGATTGAGGATCAAGAGTAGCCACGGGAACGAAATCTCGTGGCTATACCACTTGCCGAGGTCAAGCAAGACATGTAAGTGGAGGGACTCCGGAAGGCATGCCTGAGCGTCAGACAGAGATGTGTTGGTGGCCATCGGAAGGAAGAAGAGGAAGAGGATTGCATGGAACAGCTTCACGAGAGCCGTTCCAGAGGTAAGTGAAAAGAGGATCTGAGGAAGGTTGAAGAAGAGTGGCATCTTGAATATAGAGAGAGGTCATGAGTCCATGGAAGCGGCAAGGAGAGCAAGTACCTGCGCATTTTTGCAATTTCCATGGAGGAAAGTAAAAAAAAATAATTCGACTTCTTTACCATGGAGACTTTCTTTCTTTTAATAAAAATTCCATGTAGGCATTATTAACCTTTACTACCACCGGCCGTGATAGCTTTGCTGGATAAGGCTTATCATGATCCTTGACGAAAATGGGAGGGATTCGAATCTCAGCGGGGTCATTAGGTGACTTAAGTATGCTACCGGGAGTGGTGGGTCCTTCCACTTACGTAGTACCCTAGGGTTTACCCTCCGGCTGTCGGCCGTGCGAGGGTTTTCTGGTTTACCAAAAAAACAAAAAAACTTTACTTAAAAAAGCATGTAAAATGTGTTGTCAAATTTTATCGTCGTCGGAGGCAATCATTGTACTGTGCTCGATAAAAACCTTTCAGTCTTCTTCTCCATCTTGAAGACTAATTATGAAAAGAAGTAATGCCAAAAACACGTACGAGGCCACTATAATCTTAGAAGCCAAACTTGCCATCAAATGTCATATATATGGTCCCTTTCAATTTTTGTTTGGTTTCACCCACTTCGATGCCTTTACTTTAATTTTCAATTGGGCCCGACCCGATAATTTTTCCAATAAGTACGACCCCTCGCGGACCCATTGGCAATGACAACAGGTGCCTAATTCAACATGCGTGAATACACATCGTTCCTGTGTTGTCCCTTTCGATCGATTTTTGGGGAAATAATGGACCTTTAAGTCCAATCTCACATCAATTTTGTAAAACAATGACATGGGCTCGCTTTCTTTTCTTTTTTTCCAAAGTTCCTGACTAAGATTGATTTGGACTTCCACATTTGGGATGAACTGAGCATAACTTCCTCGTGCGTCCCCCTTTAATGGAAAAAAAAGGCTCCACTAAAATATCATGACAAGTTTTTAGAGTTTTGACTCGATTGATTTTGTACCATCGCTCTTACAATGCGCATCAAGACGGTAAAGATATTTGTAAATTTATCTAGTGAAGAGAGAAAAAATCCCCCCCGCTTCCGTTAAAGGTAAAAAATTACTGCATAAGCTACTGAAAAATAAGTAGTATTTTAGAAAGAGAAAAAGTCCATATGTCTTACGTACCCACAAATCATGAGGAAGCATGCACGAAGTCCTGAGAAATGATAGGAGATTGGTATTTAGTGAATTATCCTCGAATCTCATTCTCGACAAAAGTTTCACTTCATTTTAGAGATTAATTTTATGTAACGATGTTCATATTTTGACATAATTTATGAACCTATATGTGAATCTGCAAAAGAGAAACAGTTAAATCTTGTCTTTTTGTCCCAGCATTTGACCATGGACAAGCACTATTATTCCAAGTAGAAGATACTCAATTTTCACGCGCTCCTCTTCCCAAAAGACAGCCCAGCTTGTCCCAAGGGGACACGTTCAAATGTAAGTTCTTAAAATAGTATTTAACTTCCTTCCTCAGAAACTCGAAATTTTCAACTTCTTTTTGTCCGAGTTCCTTTGGTGTTAATGCGCATAATGTCGTATGCGGCAACCACCTTGATCTTCATCCCAGTCGCCCCCTTCATCTTCGTCTTGTCTCGTCACGAGCAGCTCCCCCACGTTTCCATACCTTCATTGGATTTTGCTGCTTCCCCTCTGTTCTTCATTCATGTACTTATTCTGTCCGCCATCGTGAAATTATTGCTTTATTCATATGAACTTTTACCTTCTATATTTTTCACTTAATTAAACATTGTTACCACTTCCGCACTTCGAAACATATAAAATTTTCATATTTATTTTAAGACTCTAAATATTTTAAATCATGATGAGAAATTTAGAAATGTACTTTTTACTCTCGCTCTAGTGTAAATATGCATATCTTTTTCTTTTCCCCTCAAAACTTAAATTGTTACTTAATAACACAAAATCCTATTGAGATCAAAACTTATGTCAGTGATTTCACAGGTATAGTTAAAAAGTAATTTCTCCTCTCCAAATTTCATTTCCTAGATATCTATCCTTTTGGGTGTCTTCTCGAGCTCTCAAAACAGTGTAAAAGTGATTAATTAGCAATCCATCAATATCAACTATTGCTCGCATGCAAGATATATAGGGGAGAAAGAGGGTCTATAGAGAACAATGGTGTTTGTGATTTTCTTATTCACATTGAGAATAAAATCAAGCAGCAATCTATCAATTGCGTCACTACATCACCAAACTGTCGAGGAAGCTCATTCTCAGATCTCCACATTCTCTATCAATGCCGTCAGCAAGCTTCCGCAACTGCATTAGCCAGACTAATCGTTTTACTAACCATAAAGTATATAAATGATTGATAATTAAATATTTGGAAAAGTCAATTTTTAATTGCTACCTCACCTTATGCATATCTCTCTCTCTCTCTCTCTCTCTCTCTACCATCCATTCCCCTACCTTTTCGTGACTATATGTGGCTTTTACTATAGTTGAAATAAAAGTCAAGAAGGAATGTTTTGTTAATAGCTAAGATTCTTGTCCCTCTTTGTTAAAATATGGCAACCAAATTGAAAACCTACGTTTTTGTCCATTCATGTATTTGAACATGGTTCATCTCTACTTTTGTGTCTCATCAGAGATTAGTTTAAATGGAAACATCTTAATCAGATGCCACCTACTTAAGTTGCGGTGGACAGGGTGAAAATATAAATTTTGTATACACACAGTCTATTTTAAAAAATGTTATGATACCTCTCATTTTAGGGATGGAAATCAATTCATCATATGCCCTGTCAATGGTGTGATGAGCCTGTCATAACACTAATCATCGTCTCGGCAATACTTCTCTGATGTTGGATCTATAAGAAGATGAGGGTTTTTCGCAAACAGCACGATAAGATTACGGTATATCACGGTCCAATTTAATGAAAAAGATCCTAACCCAATTGTTTTGAAGTAACAAGGTGTACATTTCTTTTGGGATAGAGAGATACAAGAAATGCTTAGGAAGGAACGTTGAAAATAATCTGTGTATTGGCTCCATTATTTTGTCAATCAATGTAGTAAACGTCAGCAGAAGATTTCCTTGGAAGTCAAAACCCTCGAGGCATCACGCGTGCGCGACACAAAGTAGATCGAGCCGTAATTTGCTAAGTTGGAACGAGCAACGAATTTCACGTGCTAATTGAGGCTGATGCGGCGGATGAAGGCCACTTCAACCGGCACAACCACTCAGCCGAAACCATGTTTTACCTCTGCAGAAATTCATTTGAGACCAAAAACCCCATTCTGCCGTGTCTTGGATAAGAGACAACTTAAGTTTATACTCTCTCTCTCTCTCTCTCTGTGTTTCGCAGTCTTCAGCTGCTGCTACTCACGCTTCATATCATCTTCTTCTCAACTCTCTCCTCTTTCTGGAATTAACGTCGCCAATACAGTTAGAGCTGGGCTAGGGTTGGCGTTGATGTCAATACAGTTAAATTAGTTCTGTGATTATATGAGACAATAACATATCGCAAATATCAAACCTTTTGTTTCGTTGAAATCCAGACATCAGCTAGCATTCGAAAACCATTTCTCTCGATCACATGTCGTGTTTTAACTTGTCTAAAGATGACCCAATGTAACCTAACCATTTATGTATGACAAGCTTTGCATGCAAAGCATGTGCTAGGCATCCAAGCTGTTAAAGAAACGTGTTGATGAACACATTGTCATCTCATACTCTGACAGCTAACCATTTCGGAAGAAAAAACCAAAAAGAAGAAAGATTTGTCCAACATAATACAAGAACACATGTCACCAGTTCAAATCCCGACAGCACGACACTTCTTTCATCTTTATCTTGCTTGTTCTCTACTTCATGATTATCTCGTGGACTTTGGTTAGGGTCACACGTGTCCTTCCCGGCAATTCAAGTTTCCGGATGAAGAATGATACATATATGTTCAGTTGATTGCCTATGTTTTACCAAAACATGGCAAATTTCATAATAATTGCAGAAAAATTCTTAAATCTATTGTACAGCGATTAATTTAATTCTAAATATTTTAATTGTGCAATTTAATCTTAAAAATTTTGATGATTGCTTAATGTGTTAGAAATTGCTGATGTCTGATCATCTTACGCGATATGATTAACGCTAACTTAGATAGCTTTTTCAATTTTTAAAAAAATTTCTGATTTTTTTTTTTACTCGCTAGCCATTGTGGTGGCTAGTCATCAATCATGGCAAAGTACCGATCAAAGAAAAAGAAAAGGGAAAAAAAGAAAAAGGACAAAAAGGAAATTAAAAAAATGCAAAAATTGTCAGCGTTAATACCAACCACTATTTAGGACGTTCAATATTGAATAAATCGCCACATCATCAATTTTTTGGCTAAAATTAGCCAGAAGATTAAATTGATAAGTTGTCAAAATGATTAAGATTAAATTGATGTAATTAAAATATTCAAGATTAAATAGATTTAAGACTTTTTACACAATTTCCCCGTGAATTTCAACAAACACTAATTAAAGGAAACTTGAATCTATTTAAAATACGAATCTCTTATGGGTCAACCAAAGTCGTGGTTATATCTTTATTTTAAACTCGCTGATTATCTGCATTCATCAGGTCATACCAGACTAATGTTTTATTTTATTTTATCAAACAAGATATTATTCTTTTCTTCAGGCTCAATTATTTTTTTTTCATGGATTTATACAAAGAGACAGTCCTCGTGTCATAAAGTATGGGCCTTTCATGCATAGTCAGTTCGAATACTCACCATCGGAAAAGCTCCGGTCTTTGGAGGGGGAAGAGAGAGAGAGAGGAATTTGAACTAATTATTAGCTAACCTAAATTAGTATGGCGATTCCTTAAACGAATCCGTAAAAGCTCCCCCGCCTTATTTGCCGAAAAAGGAATAAACAAAAAAAAAGATGGCACTCCACCCCTTTAACATCGGAGTTTCAGATAAATGTCATGAATGAGATTCGATATCATTCGATATCACTCCATGTTCATGCAATGTAATAAATACAATATACATGTTTACTTTTAGTATGATATCACAAGCTAGAGAGGCGATATGCATGTTTAGAGCTAGTTTGCTTGTCGTGATTATAATGTCATGTTTGTACAAACTGATCAGCATGTGAAAGTTTTCCCCTTTTAAATCTTCCACAAGGAGATGTTCTTGATGTTATGATCTCTCCAATCTTTGATGGGAAGGAACCTCCACTTTCATGAGAGTCAGCAGAGGCATCACACACATGCATGACGCGATCTCTCGTGAAAAGGAGAAATGCCAAAAACATGTGCAAGAGCTTTGTGATCTAGAAGCCAAAGTTGCCATCAAATGTCATGTATGGTCCCTTTCAGTTTTTGTTAGGTTTCACCAACTCCAGTGGCTTCAATTCAATTATCAATTGGGTCCGACTCAGTTAAATTTTCGATAAGTATGTCTTTTGCGGTCCCATTGGGAATGGCAATAGGTGCCTAACTCAACATGCGCAACCACATATCGTCCCTTTCAATCAGAGATCTTAAAAAATCATGTGACCTTGACGTCCAATCTTGCATCAATTCGTAAAACAAAGACATGATTCATTTCTTCCCAAAGTTCCGGACTAAAGATTGATTTGGACCTTCACAAAGGTATGGAATGAGTATAGTTTCCGCATGCGTCCTCCTTCCATGGAAAAAAAGAGGCTTAATTGAAATATCACTATGGATACTCAGAGTTTTGACTCACTTGATTTTGTGTCATCTCAAGGCAGTAAAGACACTAGAAAATTTATTTAGTGTAGAGAAAAAAAAAACTCCTCCTACTTTCATAAAAGGTAAAATTTATTGCATAATCGACTTGAAAATAAGTAGTGTTTCAAGTCCATATGTCTTGTACACTCATGAATCATGGGGCAAAGCATGCACAAAGTCTAGGGAGATGATAGGATATGGATATTTAACAAGCGAGCTATCTTCAAATCTCGTCCACAAAGTCTAAGAAAGTAAATATATACCGATTTTAATATTTTGACATAATTTACGAACCAATATGTGGACCTGCGAAAGAGAATTAATTAACCTTGTCTTTTTGTCGTAACATTTGACCACCGTGGACAAGCTCTACGATTCCAAGAATAGTTATCTTCGCAAAAGAGATACCGGGCTCGTCACAAGGGGGACACATTCAGAAGAAGTCATTAAAATATATTTACTTTCTTCCCTCAGAAACTCGGATTTTTCAACTTCTTTTTGTCTGTATTCCTTTGGTTTTACTGCGCATGATGTCATCTGCGGCCAACCACCCTGATCTTCATCCAGTCGCCCCCTTTGTCATGTCTTGCCACGAGCAACTCCACTACATGTCCATACCTTCATTGGATTTTTGCTGCTTTCCGTATGTACTCCTCATACTCATCCCACCCGCCGTCTTGAAATTATTACTTTTTCAATTCGTGTTAACCGATGAGTTTTTATTTGAATTGATTTTTAGCTAATTTTTCGTTTAATCTTATAAATTTTTATAACTAGCACGCTTTGATTTCATTTGAATTTGAAACCCTTGAAAATTTTTAGCTAATTTTTCGTAATTTGATCAACTTTACATATTTTAAATTTTGACAGGAAAGTAAATGTGACACATTTTGC
The DNA here is from genome assembly GCA_014182735.1 of Corymbia maculata. NCBI lineage: Eukaryota > Viridiplantae > Streptophyta > Magnoliopsida > Myrtales > Myrtaceae > Corymbia > Corymbia maculata. Next base: position 32,396,962 of record CM024687.1, read on the forward strand.
TTTTACTCAAGCACGGACAAACATAAGGACGACTTAAACAAATCTCTTTTTCTTCTCCTAAAAACTTAAATTTATTAAGAATGGGTCAACAACTTACTAATACAAAACGAATCCTATTGACATCAAGGCTTGCATCCGCAATTACACGTGTATAGTTAGAGAATAATCTCTTCTCTTAAGAAAAAATTCATTTTCTCATATATCTATCCTTCACCCACTCCCAGGATAGAATAAAATCGATTAATTAGCAACCCATCAGTATCAACTGTTGCCCGCGTGCATATAAATATAAGGGAGAAAGAAAGGTCTATGGAGAATAATGGCGTTGGAGAATTTCTTATTCACATCAAGAACAAAATCAAGTGGACAACCAATCAATCGCGTCACCATAACCCCCCAACCATCGAAAGCCGTGACATATCCCCAGGACTCACGCATTCTCTATCATCGATCGCGTCAGCAAACTTCCGCAACCGCATTTGTTGGGCTTATCGTTTTGTCGGCCGTAAGATTCCACTTCAATCTTCCTTATTTTTTCTTAAAGCATATGATGGATTGTTTATGCACAGCGCTTTCTCTCTCTACCATCCATTTCCTCCCACCTTTTTCATAATTTGAGTGTATAGTTGAAGTGAAAGTCAAGGAGGAATGTTTTGTTAATAGCTAAGAATCCTGTCCCTCTTCGATAAAATATGGCAACAGATTGAAAACCTACATTCTTGTCCCTTCGTGTATTTGAGGAGTGCCATGGTCAGGGAAGATGAGCTTTAATCAAACCCACCTTCTTGTCCCTCCATGTATTTGAAGAGTACCATGTTCTATTTTCAAGCTCGACAATGCTTTTTCTATGTTGGATCAATAAATAGATGAGAGTTTTCTCTTAAATTCAAGTCGACAAGCTTATAGAGAAATTAAGTTGGTGATCATCTTTAATTTATAATGAGAATAATAATCTTTTCCGAATCATAAAAAATTAAATAATAAATAATTATAAATTATTGTGGAATTCACTTTTTCAATAATTTATGGCTCACAATAAACTCTCGTCATCATCGTAACTCAAAAATTATTATGCTAGTAAAGTTCGAGCTCAAATCAAACATATATCTAAGATGCGGCTGGCATAAGAGGCGTACGCATGCGCATGCGCAGAAAAGAACACAGGTGAGTCATCCTTTCTGATTACTTTATAACCTTATGGTGCCCGAGAAATAAAGTTTCTTACATGGGGCGCAATATGGTATGTTATGGTCTAATTTAATGGAAGAAAACGCCACTTCCTTAATTTTCAGTAACAAGTTTTAGATTTTATTTTTCATACAGATATACAGAAATGTTGAGGAAGATATAACTTTGCTAATTAGACTCCGTTTGTTTTGTGAAAAAATTTGTGTTTTTAGAAAATATTTTTGAGGAAAATTCTACTTTTTTCTTTACTTTTTTTTTATTTTTCTTTTTTCTTTTCCTCCTCTTTCTTCGGTTGGTTGCTGCTCTCAAGCCTCACTAGAGGCTTACGCTTGCCGATCGAGTGAGCCTTGAGCTCAACACTCATGCTTGCCAATCTGGCGAGTAGCAAGCTCGAGGCTTGCTTGTGGCCGGTTGCCAGCTGTCGTTGTGGTCGGTGACCGGCTCGGAAAGATAGAAAGAAAAGAAAATGAGAAAAAAGAAAAAAAGAATTAAAAATTCGATTTTTTTTATGATAGAAGTTTGAGATAAGAGAGAATAAGTGAAAAAAATGTTTTTTTTACTTGAAAAGTAAAAGAAATTTTTCCTTATTTTAGAATATTCTTTTTCGTAGATAGAAAATGTTTCATTTTTTGTGAAATGAATATCGAAAAATTCAAAATATAATTTTCTTTGCGAAACAGTGGAGCTGCAACGCGGCAAAAAGTTATGTACTCAAAAACAAAGCAACTTTCAAAGGCATCAGGCGTGACGCAGGTACAGAGAGCCGAAATCAAAAGCGGGGCGATCGGAAATCATGCGGGCGATGTCCGCGGAGCCGTAATTTTTTGCCAAGTCGGGCGGAAAGGCGAATCCCAGGTGGTGCGGAAAAGGGTTCAATCACCGAGAATGATCCTACAGATTACGTGAACCGGACATGTACGCACGTTTCCAAGTTGAGGAGAGGGAGAGAGATTTGGCGAGTTCCCCCGTTGCATCGGGGTCGATTCAGGCGGCGTAATCGCGGCTAGGGTTTTGACATCAATATCCCGCCGCACTTTCGCGTGCACGAGAGAGACGGAGAGAGACAGAGAAAGAGAGAGAAGAGTTCGGCGTCAAAGCTGAATACGATGCTGCGAACTGTAGTTTACGGCACGTGCCCGATAAGCGAGGGACCGCTCTTGAGAGGAGTTCAAAACTGACTCGGCAAGCTCGCTATCAGCTCGTGCTCCGCGGCCTGATCGCGACGCGTCCGTCTGTCACGTTTGACGCTGTTTGTGCTGTCTTTCTCTTTCGATACGTCGGGGGTATGAATGGACTTGCCTCCCCCGAATGTGTGAAAGCTAAGGTCATAATTGGGGGTGGATGGTAGGTCGAATCGGAAGTGGTTATCATAAATGGACGGAGTTTGCGCGATTCTCACGTAATTTGATGATTCCCAGACACTCCAAAGAAAATAAAATCCGATTGGTTCAATTGTGGGGTCCAAACAATATAATATAAAAAAAAATTAGAATAAGATAAGAGATGTGATCTGAGAAAGATAATTGGTCGAACGCAGTCAACTCCTGCCCATACTCTAACACCAAGCACGCATAGGCAATGAGAATCAATCCGAGCATCTTATTCAATAATTTATTTTGTCTAGATCATTTATTTTCACCCTATTTATGGGTCGAGGTTCTCTATCCTAGAGTTGTTTCTACGGAAAAAGTATCGCTGTAATATTGACCTTCTTTTGCCAAGAATTGGGCGCCTTTCGCTGCTTTCCTCAATCCTACTCACTATTATGGCAATCTATATTTGCTTCTTTCTATGACTCCGAATCTTCTCTGCTACGAGATCTTGTTCTTAATTTCAGGGCATATTCGGGGACGTATCACTTGGCAAACATTCCATGACATTGCTCAAAACTCTAGTGAGCTTCGGAATTGTGGACTTTTGGAAAGTTATAAATTATCTTCCTAAACTTTAGCGCACAAATCCAAAATATGTCACCACCTGAACTTTGATTTTTGCTATAGTCACTAGTTCATCCTTTAACGTATTAATATTACGAAAAATCTCAAATTAGTATATTTATGATAAATTTATTTCAAAACTAATTTTTAACCGTTAAAAACTCCAAACTAGTACATTTGTAATAATTATATCATCCATTAATTGGATTAATATCACAAAAAATCGCAAAATTAATATAATTATGACAAATGGAGAGTAAGTTTCCAGATTGATATACTAGTTAACTATCACGTATCATTTAACATAGCAATTTGATAGTATAATTTAACGAAAATTAATAAATGGTAAATTTGTTATAAGTATACCATTTTATAATAAATCTGTCAAAAGTGTATTGGTTTGGGTTTTTAGTTATCAAAAAATTAGTTTAGATAAATTTGTCTTAAGTATACCAATTTGAATTTTTTTCGCGGTATTAATTCTATTTAAAAACTGGGCTAATTCAATTCCTTGACGAAAATAACTCCTGTTAAATTTTTCTTAACTTCATCAACAACTATGCACCCTCTCTCTTCTTTTTCAAACTCATCAACCACCTAATATTAGATTATTTAGGTGAACAGGTCCATTTCAAAGCAGACATTTAAAGATTACGTGGACAGAAAAACTAGCGTCAACCAAAAGAAAAATTTTCAAAGCTTAGGGACTTAATCTAAAACTATTCAGAGTTTTTTTTTTTTTTGGGTGGGGTGTCCTTAACTTTACAATCGCAACCTTACAAAACTCGAAGAGGATGTTACAACAGCACCAAAAAAATCACTAGGTATTTTGGAGCAATAATCCCAGCCACAGAAGTACAGCAAAAAGTCCAAGAAGAGAAGGTGCAACGAGCACGTCAAAAGGTCCGATCCAAAGGCGTGGTTTTTGTTTTGTTTAGCTAGATGTCCTAGACACTAAAACATGGTCCTGTCCCTGCGTGGAGCTGTACTGGCGAAGTAGGTTAGCATGGAACTCACGTCTTCACTTCCTCATCTTCCTACAGACCTGTGCTACTCCCCCATTCCCTTCGTTTTGCCCACATGGAAGTCGAGAGCGATGCAACGTAACGTCCATTTCAGAAGCCACGGAGAGGAGGAATACGTTCCGGATACGCGGATCAGCAGATACATACGACGACGTGGTCACGACGTGTTGAATCGCGCTCGTGATTGGGATGGCCACATCGTTGAACGCAATCATTGGGGAGCATTTACGAGAAGGCATCGTGTGCAAAAATAGATTTTGAATCGTTTGAAGTTCGGATTCGATGCAATTCGGGCTCCACTACTGATGGCCTGGAGTTGTTGGATTGTCCATTTTTTTCCCTTTATTTACTCTTTTGAAGGGGGGCCTCTCGTTTAGTATAGTTTTTCTTTCGAAAGTTAATTGGGATCTTTTGAGAATAGTGAGAAGAACGAACTTGGAATATAAGGCGGAAAAACCCCCCAAGAGGGATGCATGTGCAAATGATGAATAAGCAACATCTCCCTTTAGATCAAAAAGAAAGGTGATGAGCTTGACAATTCTCGAGACACTAGAAATAACTTAGGCTTCGCATAGGGAATACTAATCAAATATTTTTTAAAGTCATTATATAAATATTAATTCAATTCTAATTTTTTTAATTCGGTCAATTTAGTACTAAATCTTTTTACGATTTGTCGATATAATCCTTCTGGCCAATTTTAGCTGAAAATCACTTACGCGGATGCCGATCGTATTACATGGTCTACTTTAGAGGTTAAAATCTTCACTTATTACTAGAAAATTCAAATTTCCAAAAAAAAAAATATATATATACTAGATGAACTTGTATATATTGGCGCTACAAATACTCTTATTTCAAGATTTGTTCTCTTCACTTTTCACGAGGCACGCACCCTTTTGTTAAAGAATACAATGAGGAGAAAGTTACGGTACGAAACATTTACTGCCCCAATTCGAGGGTCACACATTAATTAACAAGTTCAAAAGTTGGTAGGTGGTCTAGCCGAAAGTAAAGTGAAGCGACTTCATTTTAAGACAAAAGGTACAAAGGTTAGCTAAGTTCAATAATAATGGAAAAACAATCTCAAAACAAACTATAATTTTTGAAACTTAAGAACTGATAATGTAAAAAAATTTAAGGGTAATGATATAAATATTCCCTGAATTTTGATTAAATGCGTAATGTAATTCAAGAATTTTTTAATTATTCAATGTGGTCCTTAAATTTTAATCCAATGTGTAATGTCGTCCATGAATTTTTTTTAATTTGATTAATGTGGTCCATAAATTCTTAATAAATGTTCAAATTAGTTCATGAATTATATGAAAATATCCAATAATATTCTTTTATTAATTTAAGTTAGTTTAAGGGCTAATTTGAATATTTACCAAAAATTCAAGCACTATATTGAACAAATTAATAAATTCATGGACAATATTATACATAGAGCTGGAGTTTATGAACCCCACATTTTAAATAAATTAAAAATTCAAGGATCACAAATACTAATCGGGTCAAAATTCAATGACCATTCATGCCATCCTTCATAAAGTTTAAACTGAACTATTACTTCGTTCTATTCAAATCACAGGAGTCTCATTATAGCTTTAAGAGATAAAACATATGGCAATTTTTAATCCGGAGTTGGGTAAACACTAGAATAAATTATACCAGAGGAGATTTGTGAACCGGCGATCTGCAAGATCATTATTTTTTTTTATTGTATTTTTAATGTTGTTTTCCCGAGGAAGACGAATGCAAGCCAAAAGCACCGGTTATCGTGGTTGGGAAGAGGCCGGTTTTGTTAGGTCCCCGTAGATTAAGGCAGCACATGGTAGGTCTCAAATGAACCCAATTCAAATAATCATCGAGTCAAATGCAAAGAAAGGTTGTTAACCTCTCAAAACTCCTTTTAAATCCCAACCTGAATGTTGTGGTCCCCTTTTCTTTTTCACATATATCTTAATCTTCGGCTTTCTTGTTTTCACCTTTCATTTCAATCTGAATCCAAAAGCAAACATCACTTCAAACTCTATCTTGCTAAGCTTTTGTCCAATCGAACATCAACTACATGTAAGAGTCACTTCAAATCTCATTAAATAAAAGAAGACTCTTACGATGGCTTTTTAGTTTCCACGTCCATCGTGTCGCTTATAACATAATTTTATGTGATATTTATCGAGGAAAATACTAAAAATCATGCCTCATTTTTTGCCTAAGGATTACTTACATAATCTGTATTTCTTGCAAATGCTATTCACGTGGAAAAAAAAAATACAAAATCTCCCACTCTATAGACACATTTTGTCATCTTACTTAGGGTTCATGTTTAGTTAGTTTGGAGTGTCTTGAGTGGGCATGGAAATTTGGAATTCTAAATAACATTTTTCAAAATAAAATGAATAAAAGCACCATAATGATTAATGTACGATACAAAGTGGCCTCATAAATAAAATTTATGTTAACATTTGGCATTTTAAAAAGGGTTAATATAATGAAAAACCTTAAATTAATATATTTATAATAAATTTATCATTTGGTAGTTTTTATTAAATTTTACCATTAGACTATTAAATTGGATGATATATAATAGTTAACGCGTGTATTAATTTAAGGTTTTACATTGCGTTTGTCGCAAGTGCACTAGTTTGTAATTTTTTTTATATTTATCTAATTTGACGGAAATTAACGGAGGTAAATTTATCATAAATATATCAATTTAAAGTCTTTTGTGATATTAATAATTTAAAAAAAATAGAGGGTTGTTAGTGGCCATCGGTTGGAAAAATGAATTATTGTTCTTGTATTTTCCCAATCTTTTTATCTTTTTTTTAATCTTTCCGACCCCAAAATTTGTTTTTTATCTTATTTCCCCCCACGTGCTCATTTTCCTCTCTTCTATTGTCCCACGTGCTCAAATTACCCTCAGTCTCCCCACCGTGTCTGTGGAAATAGATAAAACCCTCCGCCCCTAGTCTCACTCACTCTGCCTCTCCCCCTCTCGAGGTCCCAAAAGAAAATGGACTCTTCCGCATCGAAGACCTACGCCATCCTCTTCCTCGCCATCGCAACCCTCGCGCCCCACCTCGGCAGCCCCGCACCGCCGAAGCAAGCGCTCGACTACGCCTTCCTCGAGAAACCCGGCCATGGCGTCCTCCCCGCCGCCTGCGCGAGCTCCGCGGCGGCGTCGCATCCCAACTGGACGACGTGCTTGCTCGGCCAGGCCGAGCCTGCCAGGGCGGCGGCTCGCGCGGCTGGGGAGGAGGCGGGCTACCAGTGCGGCGCGGAGTGGAGCGAGGCGTGCTCGGAGTCGGTGATGAGGGCGGCGAGGGAGACGGAGACGGCGAGGTGGCTGAGGAGCGTGCGGAGGAGGATACACGAGAGGCCGGAGCTGGCGTTCCAGGAGTACGAGACGAGCAGGGTGGTGAGGAAAGAGCTGGAGAGGATGGGGATCGAGTACAGGCATCCCTTGGCCAAGACCGGCGTTAGGGCTTGGGTCGGCACCGGAGGACCGCCCTTCGTCGCCATCCGGGCTGACATGGACGCTCTTCCCATTCAGGTCCGCTTCCCTCTCTCTCTCTCTCTCTGTGAAATTCTTGGCGTGAATCGGGTGCGTGCATAGCCGTGCTCGTCTCGAACCGGTGAATTCGACACGCATCCTCTTTAAATCTCGTGAGAGCTTCCCACCGAATTCAATGGCACGGGCGGATCCGAGTGCATGCACTCAACGAAGCCTCCTCTCTTTCTGTCGAGCTTTCTTCTCCCTCTTTCCTCTATAGATTCTTAAAATAATGAATGTGTGGACTGCCTTCATTTGCTATGTGAAGGAGAAGTTCGTTCCAGTCCTTAAATTCTTTACCCGACATCTTCTTTCTTGATCTCCTCTCCTCCTCCTCATTTTTTCTTCTTTTCATCGAGGTTTAAGCATGAACGAAATGACACTCTTTTTCCAATCCTCGCAGAGAATTTCTCGAGTATGAAATGGAATAATCCGCAATTCGTGAGAAGAGACCCGTCTTTTGTTTTTTGTTGTTTTTTTTTTCCTTTTTCATGAAGATGAAGTAACGATTATTTATAGTGACAATCTAGTAACTCTACATAGTTCCGTACAGTACTTGGTACTGATAATTACTTTCGATTTAGTACTAACTGACATATCTCTAAGATCCTGTGCCAACTGTTGTCTTTATTAGAGAGATACCTCGTACTCTGTTATACATAAATAAATAAATATATAAATATATACAGGTTATAGCGTAGATCTCAAGATAGTTTCCTAAGATAGTGATGCCCAAAATTCTCAAAAAATTTCGAAATTTTCGAGTAGACATAAGTTGAATCATGAATGGATCTAATTTCCTTTGTTTTTGGCCAATGATATTCAATGTGGTGCCCCCAGATCTACTTTTGCCATCTTCGTTTGACCTGAAAATAGAAAGTTCCTGATAATGTGTATGGAATGTGTGGACAGGAAGCCGTGGAATGGGAGCATAAAAGTAAAGTCGCTGGCAAAATGCACGCATGTGGGCACGATGCTCATGTTGCAATGCTTCTGGGTGCTGCCAAAATCCTCAAGAGTCGCGAACATTTTTTGAAGGTAATTACCCCCCCCTCCTCCCCAATTGTGTTTCTCCTTTTCTAAAATCTATGGAATATTGGGAAGTCGCGGTTGCATTAATATAAAGAAGCAGGCCATATACATGGTTCAGTGTAAAGAAAGTTTTTGCATAAACAATCTTATCTACCCTTAATTTGAGGATTATATCTACTCGTTCGCGCAAATCAATGATGTGTAAGGCTGCTTATATAAATATTTTTTAAAACTGAAGGAATGTTAGCTACACTACACTCGCTAGTTATTCTTATGCATTTTCATGCTATTTTGAGGTTGAATGACTGTTTGAGGCCATATATTCCTAAGCAAGCTAAGAAATTGTTTTTCGTGGATAGAGGGTGGTATTGATTCTCTTTATTAAAAGGTGCATTGGATTTGATTCTAATTCGATCAAAGTTAGGAGATGCCCTCTTTCTGGACTTATATGCTTTGCCTGACTTCATTAACTCGACTTGTTTTAACCGTTAGAGATGTTTTCAAAGAAAATGGCATTTAGAGGTATTACGGAGTTTCAGTAAAATTAGTTTCCCTAGATTTAGTGGTAGGCACTCATCGGGCAGTCTAAGTACACCGGTATATTCTAATGTGTAGCACCGTGTGCTGGGAAGAAGAAAAGGCTTTAACTAAATAAATAAAATAAAAACCATGCGTGTGATTGTATATTCTGCTTACAAGTCTTTTATAAACGACCCTGTTTGTAACATTAGCAACTTAGTTTACAGAGTCTTATTCAAACAAGGGTGAGGTTTTTCTTCCAATTTTGAGTGGAGCAAAATCTCTCTATGCACTTCTGATTGATGAGTTATAAGCGGATGAACATCGCCCATATTTAATTTTGATCAAGTTTGCATGTGGGTGATACGTATAATTTATGGCCCACCAATTAGAAGCACATCGAGAGGAAGTATCCCCCAAACCATTGCCCTTAAACAATCCAATGGTCATATTTCACGATGATAGTCCTTATGTGTCTTATTGCACTTGCGTCCCAAAAATAATTTGTGAAATGTGGTAGATTGCTAAGAAAGCTCTTTGCTAACCCGAAAACAAGGAAGGGAACCTATTGTTCCACACATCAATGGGCAAAAGTGTGAAAAAGAAAAAAAAAACCATTTTATTTCTTAAGGAAAGAATGAACAACATTTGAGTAGCAAATTAGATGTGCCTTTCTATTTGAAGGAATGTTTGAATCATGTCTTCTTCGAAGAGCGATTGTTGTCGGGGTTTTACTAGCTCTTTTCCTTCATTGTCCCTGTCGAGAAAATAATGTTGTAAGAATCATTCATTTCATCGAGTCGAGTCTTTTCATGCTAACCTAGCCACAACCCTAAACCTTATCTTACATTCTAAGCGTTCTCAATATTTACCTTAAAAAAAAGAAAAAACCTCTTTTCTCATGTGAGCACCGAGAGAACCGAAATCCAACCCCTTCTTTTTGTCCCATTTGAGACCATGTCTTATTCAGCCAAAGATTCAACAGTTTTATTTAGGACCTACTTTGATGTGACAATAGAAGGCTGGCATAATTTTTTCACGTTGAGCAATCCAAAGCATCAAAATAATTGCTTGGGTCAATGAATAAGCCAAATAGATACATTGCGGGTCTTATCTGCATCGCATATGTGTCCTCATTTTCAAGTTGGGATAGCACTTTCACGAGATTTTCGACGTTTGAAAATGTCATGTATGACATCCCATCCCACAGTATTGTATTGGACCTATGACTCGTTTATTTCTAGGTGGGTCATTTATGTTTGGAGGAATCAATACATAAATGATATATAAGAAGTGATACTCCCCCATCAAGCATCACATGCCGCAGTGACCAGTCCGCGCCGTTTGCGCGAAAATGGACAAAGAGAACCAGAATCGCTGACCACATAGGACGGAAGAGAAAACAACTGAATAAGTATAAAGTGCATGTTAGGTGTCTTATAATAATGGAATTAGGCCCGTGGTCTATATTGTGCTAGTTTGATTTCTCGTCCCCTGCTCGAGGTGGCCGTTGGGAACCCTAATGCGACCACCTCTTGGTTTTGTTTCTTTAATGGCGAATCACGACGAGCCACGTGGATCTAGAAGAAATATGCTTCTAGGGCGCGCCACTTGTCATCGAACTGGGTATAGGAATCTCTCGGGCCAATTTTAGAATTCGGGTGTGGTCAGTCGGGTTGCTGGGATAAGATAGTTTAGTTTAGTTTAGCAGGGTTTAACCTTAATTAAACCAAGAAAAAAAGGGGAAAAGAAAAGAAAAGAGAGACCGACGGATGCCTGGTACGACACGGACACCAAATGACTTTGTAAATTCTTCCTCAGAAAGTAGCTGCACCAGTTAGCGATCTGATTATTTGGTTAACACGAGCAGCACTGTCCAAATCCTGGTCAACATTTTAGCTTTCTATTTCTATATATGGAAAGTTAAAAGAATAATCAAAGGGCCAGTTTTCACACCAACGGCTTTTGATTGTTGATGTTTGAGGTGGGTCCATGAAAAAGTTGATTGAAAATTGGAATCATGCGCGATTGGCCTCACAAATTTCTAAAGATGGTACGTAAAAAGGTCGATTTCTAACACCACACATCTTTTACACTTGAAAAAAGGGACGAAGTGCAGGATATCTTCGTCCGTATGGAGAGATGCTCTCGTCGTATTATGTTGTCGAGTGGATATGATACTATGCTATGAAAGCATTTGAGAATTTTTATGTTCGACATCTATTCGGTTTTTCTTATACTAGGGTCGTAGTCGTATGTTACGTTAAGGGACGTGATTTCTAATCGCATAAAAAGGATATAATCGTCGAAATTTTCAGAAATTTTTAGTTTGGCTTCCCTTCATTTTGTTCGGTTTCTTTCGATAGGGAACGGTGGTGTTGCTATTTCAGCCAGCAGAGGAAGCTGGGAACGGGGCCAAGAGGATGATAAGAGATGGTGCCTTGGAGAACGTGGAAGCCATCTTTGCCCTCCACGTGTCGCACGAGCACCCCACCGGCGTGATAGGGTCGAGGCCCGGCCCTCTGCTCGCCGGCTGCGGCTTCTTCAAGGCTACCATCACCCGGAAGGCGGCCGGCGCCGGGAGCCCCTACCGCTCCGCCACCGACCCAGTCCTGGCCGCCTCAGCCGCGGTGATCAGCTTGCAAGGGATCGTGTCTCGCGAAGCGAACCCCCTGGACTCGCAGGTTCGCATATTTACGACGTGTCAGCACCAATGATTTACGTGACACGATCGATCCCGTCGCCTCACAAATGGATTTCTTTTCTTGTCTTTTTCATGCAGGTAGTGTCGGTGACCAATTTCAATGGAGGCAGGGACCTCGACGCAGTAGCGGACAGCGTCGTGCTGGGCGGTACTTTCCGAGCTTTCTCCAACACGAGCTTCTACCGAGTCATGCGACGAATAGAAGAGGTACGCAATTATGCATGTGACCACTAAAAAAGAAAAAAAAAAAGAGAAGGAAAATTTCACGAGGTTTCTGAGGTCATGCATTACGACTGCCTGCGCGCATTCCCTGGACCACAAAAGACCTGAAAGCTTATGATGAAACCATAATAAGATTGGGCAAATTAGGGAAGGTGTAGGGCGCGGCGAATTTGCTTTCGGGATGCTAATTCGGGTGAACTCACTTTATCATATATGGCCACGAAAGCCTCGCGCGATTCCTTTCATTTTTTATAACCATGATGCGGGAGCGCGAGCCCTACACGACTCGGTGGTCCACATCGGGCATTATTCGCTCTATTTTTATTTTATTTTTTCCCTTAAATTACGACCACCCGAAAAAGGAAGCAGGAGTGGGACAGGACACATGGCCATGCTGCGAAACCCAGTGTGAAAGCATCGATGTCATGATTGTTCTTCGGTCCCCCCACCCCCCACCCTCATGTGGGGTTGACCCGGGATCTCGTTCTTTGTCCGGAAAACTGATTGCATGAACGCAGGTGATCGTGGAGCAAGCCGGCGTGTTCAGGTGCGAGGCGAGCGTGGGCTTCTTCGAGGAGGAGGACATGATCTACCTGCCGACGGTGAACGACGGCCGCATGTACGAGCACGTGAGGAAGGTGGGCGCCGATCTGGTGGGCCGGGCCAACTTCCGGGTGGTCCCCCCCATGATGGGAGCCGAGGACTTCTCCTTCTACTCGCAGGAGGTCCCCGCCGCCTTCTTCTACATCGGCATCCGGAACGAGGCGCTCGGCTCGACCCACACCGGCCACTCGCCCTACTTCATGGTCGACGAGGAGGTCCTCCCCGTGGGCGCCGCCGCCCACGCAGCCATCGCCGAGAGGTATTTGATCGAGTATGGTTGAACCTAAAAAAATAGCAGGGAGGAGGGGGAGGGGGAGGGGAGATCGATAGACTCTCGAGGCTATCATTTTTCCGCTGCGAAAATGTCAATTAAATAATGTTAGCGGTATAAAAATCGATTTATAACACTAATTTACGAGGTGACACGATGAATGCTCGAACATGCATTCTGTACCTATCACGTCACTTGTAAATTGAGTTTTGTAATCGGTCTTTGTAATTTCTAGGATTATTTAATTGAGATGGACTCAATCCCTCATGTGGGCATCACCTGTTTCTTTGTAAAGGGCACAAGAAGAAGAGGGTTCCTCTTCCCAAAGATCGATAGCGGTCAGGTTTAGAAGCGTGTAATTATGGGATGATTTGTTTGATGATCAGAGGTTTAGGATTGCTGAAATTATGGGATGATTTGGCTCGTTCTCGTGTTCCTTCGAAATATCCTAGTCGAGAATGTCACTTTCCGACACTTTGTGCGGTGCGCATGTGAAGGTAGACATCAGGGAACACGGTATTCCTCATTAGTAGTCAGTTCATAGTGATAGTCCCACGCAGACCAGTTTCCTTATTCTGAACAGAAAGACGTACGGGCAATAAACTCTCTGTGCGGGTTACATTAAGAGTGGTATGCTGAATCGAGTTATAAAAGAATGGGATTGATCGCTTAAACAATTACGTCCGAATTACTGCATCTCTTTATAGATCACTTTAAGGTACCAAATTTAGCTTTCCAGATATCATTCATTATCTTTGGATGCTCCCATTAGTCCACTGGAAAAATTGGTAGAATTCTCGCTGTGTTTGCTCTGCCGTGTATTGTCAAAAAACATCTGCTTCGCCCGAAACCAGCCCAAACCGAACAGCACGAAACGTGTCATCTAAACGGGTGACTTCCAGTTCCAGGTGTGACCCGTCAAAGTCACAACATATCAACAAGTTATCGTTTTTCCCGTGATGACATGTTATAATTTTGAAAACCATATTGAATCAAGTACTTGAAAGGAGCTTACCCCAAGAGAACTCAGTTGTCAACTAGCCTAAACCATAAAGTGTATAAACGAACCCCTGATGTCGTGGGAACTTAGTCTCAAGGTATCGAAGTGAATGATATGCCTATGAACAAGGTGCATGCCAAAAACGAAAAATCATCTATGCCATCTTGGGTAGTGAATTCTGCATGGAGCCAGCGATTTAACCTAATCATCATCCTTGTTGCTGATTCGTTGCAAAGGTTTCCAAAAGAGCTAGAAATTATACTTTGCATAAATTACCAGAACATCGTACATTCTCAAGATCCTATTAAGCACACAGGTACCGAATGATAAATTACAGGGACTTCAAATGATGTGCTTATGAACAAGGTGCATGCAAAACACGAAAAATCATCTATGCCTGCATGGAGCCAGTGATTTAACCTAATAATCATCCTTGTTACTGATTCCTTGGAAAGGTTTCCGAAAGAGCTAGAAATTTTACTTTGCATAAATTACCAGAACATCATCCATTCTTAAGATCCTGTTAAGCACACAGATACCGAATGATAAATTACAGGGTAAGAAATCAACAGAACAGAACAATCAGGGATACCGTTGAATTTCCAGCTTTATTATTCATGTCCATTCTCCAAGCACATCATTCTAGACTTAAGCATGAAGACACCACACTCCGCAGCACACACTCCAAAACCATTTCAGCTCAAATTACTCTGAAAAGATCAAACTGATTCCTAGGATCGCCAAGTTTACAAAATAATCTACATAATTACGTTAAGGCATTAAGACTCATTTTCTCAAAGATCTAGTGAGATTGTTCACGGCAATAGCCACCACCAACTGCATCTGAATCTCACCTCTTCTCGCCGCATAGGCATCTAGCTGCTTGCAGTGCAAAGTATGTGAGGATAATGTCCGCACCTGCCCGTCTAAGACACATGAGGGACTCCATCATAACCTTCTCTTCGTCAATCATCTTCAGAACCCCTCCAGCCTTAATCATCGAGTACTCGCCTGATACCTAATAATCCAAAGAGAAGATTTGGTGAAGTCAGTATGAGAAGAAAGTAGATTCGAATGTATCATTTATTGTCAAGATACCGATCTGTAAGAAATCCAACCTCTGCACCATTAAACGTGATAAAGTCAAACCTATTAACATTCCTGTAGTATTTTACTTTAACCTGCTAAAGGCCAAATCCGCTTTATTCCAAAGGACTAGAAGCTGTTTCGCATCTTCAGATGTTAACAAACAAAAATACCTTATTGCACTTGCTAAAATCACTGGAACAGCATCGTGATAAAAATCACACTCAGTACAAGTCCCCCCGCCCCCCCCTCCCCTAATAAAGCTAATTAAGAGATTCAGTTCTGAAGCTTGAGTATATAGTGTTCAAACCTTCTCATCATACACATGACGTTTTTGTCGCCATGACCTAATCCGAGAACTACGGTTGAATGTAACCAAGACGGGCACGGGGGGACAACAAAAACACTTGGCAAATGCTACCCAAATGCGTTGCTTTAATCAATTGAACATAAATATAGACACATGCATCCCATTATTGAACTTCTGGATGAACAATCAATCTCTCCCATGGTATTTTTTTTGAATAACTCTTACCCTTCACTGAAGGGATAGTGCCGGTGACTTTTATTAAGAATAAATAGAAGCAAGCCTCACTTTATGTTGCTTTTGGCAAGTTTGCAATATCAGACATCTCAGTCAACCTGGTCAATGGTCGAAGGAACTTGACCAGTTTAAAACTTCATAAACCACAATAGTAGGAGCCACAGCCTTCGACCAGTTTTTAAAACTTCACAAACCACAATAGTAGGAGCCAAAATAGAGAAAAGAATGACCTGTTTTTAAAGAACTAAAATGCAAAGGATGAGACCATTTGTTGCTCAAGGAAGAATAAGAATGTCAACAGAGGAAGATACTGCACAGTGACAAATATATCAAGGTACCTGATAAGCAGCAATTGGTAGAGGAGAATTATCCCGAAGAAGCCTTATTATATCCAAATAAGGAAGACCAGGTTTCACCTGTTTACAAGGTAAGAGCACCATTTTAAGGATATAAAGAGAGAATCTAACCATACAAATAAGGCAAAAGTTGCAACTAAATCTTAACCAGAAGAATGTCTGCTCCTTCAGATTCATCTTCACGTGTCTCAATTAGAGCTTCTCTGTAATTTGCTGGATTCATCTGGTAACTTTTGTACAAAAAGGGAAAAAAAGAGATTAGAAACCAAATAAGGAACACGATATTGAAAACACAAACAACAAAATCAACCTATGACATACGTCTTTTTGTCTCCAAAACGTGGATTTGAGTCTAGCGCCTCTCGAAATGGTCCATAGAATGAACTCGCATACCTATTAAAGGATAGAGATGTCAGTGACAACAATTTGTATCTCTGATCTCAATAACATTAGTTTATATATCCTAGTGACATATAAAGGTTTGCCTTTTCTCCAACCCATTTCCCACATACAGATAAAATAAAAAAAATGCTTTGACAATAGATAGACATGACATTAGATGCACGCATGCTTCGGATTTATGCCATTGCGAGGAAAAGAAATCCACAAAAAAATGGATGGCATAGCAAGAATCTGCAAGGATAACTGTACTACCTAGTAGTATCTATGAACTACTAGATGTGCAATTGACATGGCTTGACCTACATCCAATTTCTTTTACCCCTAAATAAAGTGACATTCATCACCAAAGTGCATGCATGCATTTAATGGAGATTTTGTTCTATAGTTTTGAGATCCTGCTGGATCCAAAGACATGAAGATAGAAAGCTCCAATGGTAATGTTCATCTTTCAGACAGAAGAAGATAAAAGGAGATACACCTACTCATAATCTAGGTTATATCATAGCCATAGAAAATCTGCAATTAATACTATATGGCTCAATATGAGTGTTTACATCTACTTTTGCACCATTATTTCTATGATAACGCAAGGACTATCAGATGAAACGAGAGAGCCAAAGATGACAGAAATATATTCATCTCAAGCAGAAAGGATACATTACTTGGCCGTGTAGGACATGATAGAAACATGGTGAAAGCCTTCAGCATCCAGGGCTGCTCGAATTGCTCCTACACGACCATCCATCATGTCACTAGGACTAACAACATCCGCCCCAGCTCGGGCCTACTTGGGACCAAAGGAGCAAATAAGACAGATTTAGCAAAAGATCGAAAAGAGGTCATGCAGCATGTAAAGCCAAACAAAGGGCAAACTCCACGTCGGCCTTATCCTAGAAAGAAAAAAGGAATTCACATTAGGACAATAACTTCCATAACTGAAGGAAGTCAGGCTTCTTAATTTTGAAGCAACGGACTGCAATAAATGTTGAAACAAATATCACACCCAACTTCAGAATTGACTACCAACTTACTCCAAAATAAGTAAGATGAGAACAAGGCATGATAAGTGACATATCCAATATGCTCTCATTATTTTACACAGAAAATTCACTACAGTAATGACACAAGGATTCGAGAACTGTAAACACAGAAATCCCATTGAGAAGGTAAGACTGTAAATGATTCCAGAGATAAATAATACTCTTTGAGAAAGTACTGTTTAAAAATAAAAATAAAAAGTCAACAAAAATTTACCTGGGATACAGCTTGTTTACACAGCTGATGCACTGTCTCGTCATTCATTATGACTCCTGCAGAACATCAAAGATGTTTTAGTAAAGGATTCCCATTTCAATTTCCAAGAAATAGACTGGGAAATAAGACTCCTCAAAATCTACGCCAGGAAAATGATTCATGGAAAGAAAATCAAGAAATTCAGCACAAGGCCGTGAAAGACATGCTGAAGAATGAAAATATTCTTGGTAGGAAGTGAAGATCCTTCCTGAGTTAAAATTTTTCTGATAGGCATGTCTTGCACTTAATCAACTAACAGCAAAGTATGAAAGCACGTCCTACACTTGTCAACTGATAATCATCTGTTAACCAAAAACTCATGGACAAACTTCCAAACTGTAAATTAAGCTCACATGCTTTTTAGTCCTCACATTTACTTTTTCCTAGAAAAAAATTCTACAAATACATTTTTTTGTAAAACCTCAAAATGGAGATAATTGAGGCTCTTACCATCTTCTCGGACGATACCATCATGTCCATCTGATGAATATGGATCTAAAGCAACATCAGTGTATATGACCTACATGGCAATAGAATCAGAAGGCAATTTTAAAGATAGAGAACCACGAAACAGGAAGGACCCCATGCTCAGAACTATGTCTTTAATGTTTTGACTTACAAGATCAGGGAACTTATCCTTGAGCAAACGTATTGTTCTTGGTACCAAACCACTGTCGTTGTATGCTTCATCTCCAGTGGGAGACTAATACCAGAAGTTCAAGAGGAAGGAAATCAGATTAATCGATTTCAATGAACCGGGACATAAAACAGATGGAGCAACTAAAACCTTCAAAGCATCCGGCACTTTGGGGAAGAGCACAATGCTATTAACACCAACATCACGAGCCTTGGCCACCTGTATCAAAAGTTTTTAAGGATTCACAACAATTCTGATTAGGCCCTATAGGTATCTCTATAGAGACTGCAGAAAGGTACTAGAATGGAGAATTCTATCTAAATCTGCAGGGATTATCCAGAAAAAGTAAACTCTTTCTCTTGCCCATTCTATTATGGAAAATAGAGCAGTTTTTCAGGGGCTAGTGAATCATCTACTATAAGAAAAAGAAAAGAAAAGGACCACATTTCGCATAGCACCATCCAAAGCTCCACCTGAACCAATGCATCTTCCAGGTCTACTCTAAACACGAGAAAGAAGATGATTTGACAGACCACCGTCTTAATTCCATCTGCACCACCACATCTTCCAACTGATTTCTCAATAGCAATAGCATCTAAAGCCTTCTAATCATTAAGAGGACATGGATGTTTTGAATTCCATATGTTGACAAGCCCGCATTGACTGACTCACCTCTTCCACAAGTCCATGCCTCCAACCAAGCCTATAGCATCCTGGCATAGCCCCAATTGGAGTATCTTCCTCACCTGCAAATATTGTTGCCCAGAATGCTAAGTTAGTTCACATGGATTGAATCCACAAAGCACTGCACCTAAGAGATGTCTCACAAACCTTCATGAATAAAAAGTGGGTAGACAAAGTTTGCCGGGGACAAGTTTGTCTCCTGGAAAGCTGATCTCAGGGCTGGTGATCTTCGGTTGCGACGTGGGCGGCGACTCAATGGCTACACAAACAAAACCCCATCAGAAGGTCGAGTACATAAAGAGCAGGAAAATGTCGTTATGCGAGATATATGTCAGCAAAGTAAGCAAAGCGAATTCAAGGAACAGTCCAACCATTCCGTGCCGCGAAGCTCATAAAGCTCAACAAATCAATCAAATTGAACACTCACCAGCAAAGGGACAACGGGAGTGCCAGCTGGAGCCGCCGGCTTGGGCGGGACTGGCGGCGCTTCGGGCACATTGCCCGCCACAACAGCAGCTTCGCATTCCGCATCACTCATCCCCATTTTCTTAATAGAATAATCATTGTGATTTTCACTAGCCCTCACAACTAATAACCGCCGAGACGGCTGTCTCCTGCTCGCCGCTCCCAAATGACAAAACTTTGCACTTGGCGACGGCTTTAGCCCCCCGTACCGTTGGCAGTCGATACCGCTGAGCGACCACTGAGGCTTGACAATCGTCGTCGACGCCATCGAACCGAGACGACGCTCCGGTCACGGCACCACCTCTGCATTTCGCACGCGAGAGAGCTGAATTCAGCATAAACCAAAGCACTAATAGCGGCCAACAAGCACCAGACATGGTTAGAGAGATGACAAAGAAGGAAATGCAATCGAAGCTGAATAACAAAATGAGCTGCGGAGAAGCGATCTCGCTGCGCGCATCGACTCGTTCGAATCGCCGACTCAATCGCCCGCTCCTTTTTCTTTTTTTCCTCCCAATTTTTCAGCTCGCCGGAACACGAGCGGATCCGATCGATTCGACAACGAACACGCCACGCCAATTCGATCGAACGAACCAAAAATGAACGCGCGACGGCGCCGACGAGAGGAGAAATGGGACCGGGAATTACCTTCCGATGCAAGGGGGAGAGAGAGAGAGAGAGAGAGAGAGACGCCCTCGAGATTCTAGAGAGAGAGAGAGACAGAGGGAGGGAGGGAGCGTAGCAAGAGGTCCTTATCTGGTGGAGATGGAGGAGGCCAATGAGAGAGATGTCTGAGAGGAAGCTGACTTGGCACCTAATCATTTGACTCGAGAAAGGTTTGGGTTAATCCTGGTTTTAGTGCTTTGTAAGAATGATTTCCTTTTTTTTTTCTTCTTTTTTAATCTTTATTCCTCTATTCCAGGTGTGAGCTGATTTCTTCCCTTCTTTTCTTTTTTTCATTTCTTTTTCGAGAATTAACTTCTCTTGCTCCTAATTCCTTTTTATTAGTGTTATTAGCAACGTGCATTCCAAATATTCACGTTTGAAAATTTTATGTAAAATTTACTTTATCTTGGAGATAGAGATGGCAGTGACTTTGTGTGAAGATGGACCAGAAATTTTTTGCTGAATTGCTTTTCACATGATCATCGTCAAAATGTGTCGCCTTTGAAAATATTTGTTGGGTGCGTTTTAATAATAGACCAATCGAAAAATATGAAAGCTAGCATGGACAGCTACTTAGTCACTAAAACGCCTTCTCAAGTCACTTATTGATGAACAAAGATGCCAATAGATCTGGCAAAGATAAGGAAGGAAAATTTGAATTTTTATAGAGACATGTGTGGAAATGTCAAAATGAAGCTCTGGTAAAATAATGATGAAAAAAAAGATTAAAACTCCTTTTTGTTTATAAGAAAATGAACGATTTGAAAAATATTTTTCTAAAAATAATAATTTTGTTTCTCTTATCAAAATTTAATAGATGAAAATATTTAGACATAATTTGTTATCGGCAAAAAAAGTAAATTCTTTTGACTTATTATTTTAAGCAAGATCATTATAATTTTGAAATCATACATTTTTTACAAAGCAAATTGGAGCCTAAATATGTGAAGCGGTGGATAAACCGAGTTTGTCATATCCACATAACACAAGACACGAAAACTCCGGCGTGCTCTCGGGCTTTTTTTTCTAAAGTAGAGAGGTCGAATGGTCCGTGGGCAATTGGGCCACTCCATTAGCAGCAAAACCTAATGGGCCTAATTCCTTCCCAATCAACGATGGCCCATGATCAATCCACTTCGCAGCGGCCCATCATTCGATGCAAGGACTGGGCTGAGTACGTTATAAGCAACACCGAGAGGTTCGGTGAAAACGCTTTCGATACTTCCCACGAGGGTTCCCAATCGATCGAGCCTTTAGTCAAAAGGCTTTTTCCCAAGCTCAGTCCCAAATTTGTGGAATTGCATCAAGGCTTTTGGTGGTTCAGCACTCAAAATGCTTCTGACGGCCATGAGCCCTCCACTTGTCTATCCATCAATTGATCGATTCGATGTATTCGTGAGATGTTCATCTCCTCGTTTCATACGGAATTGACAGAGAGGAAGTGATTTGACAAAGTGCGAGAAAGGAGAATCCAAAGATCACTTCAAAATATAGGGAGACGACCCTTTTTCATTAGAATTACTCGACACGATATTTGGTTCAATATCTAACAGTTTTCACTTTAATTTAATAATAACGACATGGAACGGTAGGAGAGGAAGTGTGATTTGGCTCAGCATGTCCTATTCAATATGCGTAGGTAAAGCAATGCTTTCAAAGAAACAAAGAAATCATAACCAAGTCAAAAGGATACGATTCAACCTCTTTTCTTCTTGTGCTGAAGATCTCACACCATTTTCGGAGGAACCGAAGTCACATCTCTTCTTCCAATTTCCATTCAAGAGTTCTCTCATGTTTTCATGCGTCTTTAAGGCCCGGAAAAAAATTGGCAAATTCATTTTCTTTTCTTAGGAATACATACAATATTCATCATTACAAAAAAAAAAAGACTAATGGTAAAACATGTGTCTACCACATAACACAAAGATACATATACATACAAATATGTCACGGACCGACAATTCCTTGGAACCGGAATAACCCATGCGGCACTTGCTGAGTGTACAACACTAGGCCGACCTTCATTCTATAGTTGTTCCACAGGACAATATAGCGAATAACTTCCTTATGCAAAATCGCATCATGCCCAGTTTAACTCAAGCATCTAATCTATCAAGTAAAACAATAGATCACTTTAGATTTAATTATTGATTTTGGCCTACCATGATTTCATTAAAAAAGTGACATTAGCTCTCAACCATTTTGTGCATAGAAGGCAACCCCCTCTTCAAATTTCCTTTTTAGATATATTCATCCTGTTCTAGAATTCCTAATACCAACAGTTTGACGCTGCCGAGACCAATTGTAATCGTCCTCTCCACGTCACTCGCTCTTCACTCGATAATTCCGAACACCGGTCATGAGTGTCACGAGCTCGTGGGAGAATCACGGGCCGTGATATATGCATGTGTAGGTGGAAGGTGCGGGGCTAGGTTTACTTCTTCAACGCGAGAGAGGATCGGAAGAGGCGGATTCGTTTTTCCCAGAAACGAGCCAGGCAAGCGTAGAAAGCGAAGAAGAGGAGGACCCCAAGGGGACCCCCTTTTTGGGGATTGACCCATGCATTGAACGCGAACAGTCATTTCTTCAGGGTGGCTTTGTCAACCATAAAATCTCGTGACGATCATGCTTATGTTAGGTAAATGGATGGAGATACGCTGGTGATTTTCTTGAAAACGCTCGTGGGTCCTCCCCGGCGTCCAATTTCTTTTCTGGAAGCTTTAGGTGATAAGATCGTGCGAGCACGGGCTTTGCTCTGACCAATCAAACCTTTTCCTATTCTCTAGAAATTCCCATCTGGTTTTGTGGGTTTGAAGTATACAGCGGCCGGGATAGTTTTAAGACTACATTGCATTTTGAATTTCACTGTTGAAGTGCTCCTCGATAAGGATCGAACCCGAGACCTCGAGAACGCAATCGAACACTCCCTCGCCATCTTCGTGGGTCCGATGGAAATTGAGTTTAATTCGACGCGGGCAGGAGGACTTATTAGGACACGATGGGCAGAAAACCGACGCGCGGGCCCTAATGAAATTCGGATCTAGAATTGGGAGAGAAATCTGATTCACCCATCACCGGGGAGATTTATCAAATCCAACCAACTCCGATTCGGTTCGGGACGACATGGGACCTTTTACAAAAGATTAGACAAAAAAAGTGGTAACGTCGGAGCATCCAATTCCCGGTTTTTTACCCAAAATCTTCCCTCGATCACAAGGCTCCCCCAGTAAAGAAAAAAGAGGAATTGATCCCGTTACGGATCCGCAGCCTCGAAGTCAATCCAGACGACGAGGGAAAATCAGCGTCCGAATAGAAGAAAAACCTACTATGAAAAGGAGGAGGGGGGGGTGCTGTTCAGCCTGCTGAGCTTGACCAAAAAGGACTGATGGTGGGGCAGGGCAAGGCAGGAAACGTCTCGATGGCCCAGATCCCGTCCGAGATCTCTTTACCTCCTCCCGACGATAGTCGCGAGAAGGAAAAAATTTTGTCAAATCGCAATCTTGGATTGATTCTGGACTGACTTTGATTAAGGTAAAAAGAGCTCAGCCCCGAAGGAAGAATCCTCTTGGAGGGACCCGCGTTTGCCTCCTCCATATTCCTCCTCCATTAAAAGTCAAATTCAACTGTAAAACAGGGGCGCTTTTTCGCAGACGGGTTGTGTGCGCATTCCAAGCAAAAGGAAAAGAGCCCCTTGCCAGAAGAGAAAGAGAGGGAGAGAGAGAGAAGAAAAGGGTCGGCAGATTTCAATTGCTAATTGCGCGTGTTCGCCCCCTTTAGATCTCTCTGCTCCACGCGCTCGTCGAATGCGCGCGCGCTTTTCCCCCGATTCTCAATCGAATGCGTATGAGGTATTCGAGTGCCCGAGATTTTCCGCCTCGTGGAAAAAACAATGAACGGGTCGTTCGGATCACAGCCGGGAGTGGATTCGAACCCTCTCGATGATGACTTGTGTCGGCCTACACGCGGAGTGCAATCGTGCGAGCTCGCCCGAAAGGGAAAATGTCATCCCATCGGGACAAAAAGAACGAGAAAAGCAACTAACGATGCCGGTTTTTTTAATGCGAAAAATCGATATCGACGAGATGGGTTTCGAGTTCCAAAGATTAGGAATGTGGTGAGATCGAATTTTGCGACTTTTGTCTTTTGAATAGATTGGACACCCAAAAGAAGAAGAAGAAGAAGAATACGACGACGAAGAGCAATAGCCTGTTGGTAAAAGAAGTCACTCGTTTCACGCGCCTTTGAGGATTCGGGGATGATGCCGGCTAATTCTCTTTCCTCTAATGACCAAATCGGAGAGGTAGTGACACGGCATTTGGTGATTGCTTCCATCACCCGTGCGAGTAGTACGCATATGATTAGGTTAGCCCATGTTGACTGGTGGATTAGGATTTAAAATTCGGATAATTAATCCGTCAAACTGACCGTATAAAACCTTTGTTTTTCGCATGTTTACATTGGATGGGGACCGTCCTCATGCAATGTAAATGCGTAAAAAGTCCTATGTATTGATAATACACCTGATAAATATCTTTAAAATTGATATGTTGAACAGTCGTAATTTTGTCTTTTTTGTTAATGAGTAAATTGATCTCGCATAATTCGCCAAAGCTCTAATCAAGAGAGCGACTTATGCCCATGAAGAACGGGTCAAGGCGTTCGAATTTATGACCCAAATTCATCCTCCAAAGTCAGTGATCGATGATGGAGAAATAAATTCGATAGGTAGAGGAGAGGCAGTTCATGTGTACTTGGGCATGGTCCATGTGTGAAATACACGGTGATTGATTAGACATTCGTTGAATATATAACTTTATTGACTTCAAGGAAATTAGTCAAGTCGGCTAATTTTTCGCGCTAAAGTAGAGGAGATCCGATATCAAACAACATCTTTGGAGCCGTGATCAAGGGCTCGAGTCCCGATGCCGCCGACTCAATAGTCACCTAGCTCCGGTGGGTCGAGGCCCGGACATCAATTGGCTTCCCTAACCTGATCGGGTCGGATGCTCAGATATTACTTAAAGGTAAGGAACAAGGGAAAGGAAAGAAAAGAAAAGAAAGGAAAAAAAAAAAAAAAAAAAAAAAAGGGAAGAGGGAGATCTTTGTGGGCCCACGTCGGTAGCATTCCTTTTTTATCATCCCAGGAGCCACAAGATCATAAAGGGAGCATCATTCCTGCGTTGGACGTGATGCAATCAGACGGCCGACGTACGTCCACGATCCTCTCCGCTGTTCCTCTGCGCGCGCGCGCGCGCCAGCCATCATGACCTCCCCAACCCATGTGCTCGCAACACGTGGCAGACAAAGCTAGTGGGACCCCCTCCCCCTCGCTCGCTCGCCGGTGGTGGAAGAGAGAAAAAGAAAAAAAAAGAAACAAAAGAAAGAGGAGATTTTTATTAAGGAACTGCCGGACCATGCCGAAGAGAGAGAGAGAGAGAGAGAGGACTTTCCACTTTAGTCTTGACCGAAATCGAAAGGAACAGACCGTGCGGACTCGTCCCCATCATTACATCATTTCGCTAAAAGCTTGGATCGCACCGCATGATCGGTGAAGAAATGCCGTGTTCCAGTTTCGCGGAATTATGTGTTGGATTCCTTTGGTCTCGTGAAATTTGATCGCCGAGTAACATGCAGGATCGAGCCTGGATAAGGTAATTTTCTTTTCTTTTTTTGGAGGAGAGAGAATAAGTGTACTAAAAATTGAATTATAAAACTTTCGAAAAATATAATTAAATTCTAAAACTTGTTAATAATTTATAAAAATTGAGTTTTAAAACTTTCAAAAAGTATAATCAAGTCTTAAAACTTACTACGAAAATGCAATAGAATTCTAAAATTTTCAAAAATACAATCCGCAAATAGAATTGATATAAGTTTTGGGACTTATTTACAAAATTTAAGAATTTCATTGCATTTTCGCAATAAATTTTATTTTTAATTATATTTTCGAAAATTTTAGGGCCAAATTACTTCTTACTAATGGGTTTAAAGATTTTGAATGCGCTTATTATTTATTTATTTGCTATCGCTCTCCCACGCTCCGTTCGCGTACTAGAAAAGGTTCCGAATAATTATTTTTATTATTATTATAATTATTATGTTGGGAGGAAGACGAGAGGAATGGGCCCCACGAAAGATTTAGAAAATATTGCGGGGCGGGCCCACGGGGGGGCCAAATCCCCGCAAACTTTATTTATTTCATGTCCCCCCCCGCCTTTCACTATAATCGCACCGAGATTCACTTGGTGCCAAATACACGTCCGATGATTCGAATGTCTTTTTGCGTATGTTGCGGTCGGGTCGGACGGTCCGGTGGTCCCCCACCAGTTTTTCCCTTTTCGGTACTCAAAGTCTTAATAATTATGCGGGAGTCACGCAAGGGTTTCGTTTTACCCCCCCTTGCCCACAATTAGGGTTTTCAGTCATTCCTCCGCCTTTAATCCTTTCTTTTGGCAAATTGGGACTGGTGGGTTGGCAAATTTGCTTCTTTTACAATCTCTCTCTCTCTCTGCAAGGTAAGGGGGCCTCTCTTGAATGAGGTCTTCGCTGAGCCACTTCAGATCAATCTTGGTCGCGTGTAGAGATTTGATAAATTTGCTGAGTGAAGATCTTATCGGAGGAGATCTTGAAATTTAATTGATGAGGCAAAGGCGATATTGAGATCTAGTGGTGCTAATCAGTTGTCTATCCAATCACTCGGCGAAATTAAATATTTGGGCTACTTCAATAGCAAGATATCTTGATGATCACATTTCAAAAGAATAGTACACATGAAAAGTCACAAGTTTTGTACTGTAGTTTGTCTGTCCATTAATGTATATGCATCTTATTTCCTCATAAGTGATGATATTATTGAGGTCTTCATTAAGCCATTTGGGATTGTCTTTGTCGGTGTGTGAAGATTCGGTAAAGTGTCCAAGTGAAACCTTGTCAAAAGAGATCTCAAAGTTAATTTGATATTGATTGGTGGTCCATTTGATTGATTGGTGAAATTAGTATATGGGTTGGTTCAATAGCAAGATATCCCGGTCGTTACACTTAAAATAATGGTACACATGGAAAAATCATAGGTTTCATATCATGAATTGCCTATCCATCAATGTACACTACGCATCATATTTCTGCATAAGTAATAATATCACGAGAGGGCTTCATTAAGGCACTTCGGATCATCTTTGTCGGTGTGTAAAGATTCAATAAAGTGGCAAAGCGAAACCCTATCGAAGAGATCTCAAAAGTTAATCGAGGAAGAGACAAATGCGACAATTAAATCGAGATATGGGTCGGTGGTCCATCTGATCGATCAATGAAATCAGTATATAAGCTCATTTAATAATAAGATATCCAGTCATTACATCTAAAAATAATTATTTTCAAGTGAAAAATCACAATTTTTCATGTACTTCGTATCGTGATATGTCTGTATGCTATGTGGACACATCTAGTTTCGTGGCATAAGCAATCCATGTTCATGTGAGCACCTTTTTATGAATTTCGAGAATGGAAAGTGGCCATATCGAGAAAAATAGGAACAGAGAGTGGAAAGCAGGTCTGCCTAATATTAAGCAATTCAAAACCGTGGTCAGACAATATGATCAAGGGACGAGATATTACAAGATCTATAATTTGACCAATAGATCTGATAGGTCGCCATCCAATAATTACGTAAGCCACCAGGAATCTCATAGCCCCCTTGGGTTTGGTGGCTTAGACATTTAAAACCATATCTAAATGAGTAACTTTTACACTTTTTGAAATTTTCCATTAAAACCTTAATAAATGAAGGAGAGATGGTGAATGGAGTTCTCATAGCTTTGACGTAATTTGTAGAGTTCTTCAGCTAAAATATTTTATAGCCTTGAGGTGCTAATATTTTCAATCTTTTCTCTGTATTGTCAAATCCGTGCATTTACAAGATATAATTATATAGCTACCGTAATGCATGCATCTGGAATTCTCTTAAACTTTTTTTCATCTAATCAGATTCACCCATTTATTGGAAAGTTCAAGTCGCGCATGAGCAAGTGTTTTGATCTTGCCACAAACTATTTCAAGAGGATTGAAAAAGCCCTAAAGACTATTTGCAACGACCAGAATGCCCGTCAAAGATTCTCCCACAGAAGCATACGCATAGATAGACAACCCCCATTTAAACAAATCCATAGCTAAATTCTCTTTTGTCCTTCTGTAACTATCAGGAACTTTTGTTTTGCTGTGCGACACTTTTTTTTTTATCGTTTCGCATAATTGCATGTCGAGCCTTTCCTGCACTTGTTGAAATACAATAATTATAGCGAGTTTGCATGTGGGGTTGGGAGCTAGAGAAAAGGAAAAAGATTTTCTCTAGGGAAAAAGGGAAGGAAGCTAGCCCAACCCTCTATGCATTCCATAACAGGTGCACCGCCCGAACAGTATCCATCAGCTAGAACCACTTGCCCTAGCCCAGTTTTAGCAAAAGGCGAGAGCAGATTAGAGGAGATTACTTCATAATTATCGACCCCACCTCCCAAAACCGAGAACTAATCTGGCTTTCAATATTTAAGATTCTCACGAGAAATATAAAAGGATTTTTGCAGTATAAGAGAACAGCTGGTTTGCTTTCTCAACGACTTTCGAAGTACACGAAACATACGGTTCGTGTTGGCCCGGGTTCATCATACTCTTGCAGTGTCGTAGCAATGAGAAGTTCAATAGGGGAGGGACCTAGAGATTAGGTTAACGAGTTGAGCACGCTTTCTTAAGTTTTCAAAGTGTATTATCCGAATCTACTTGTGAAATTATAAGGCTTCTTTTTATTTATTTTCTTAAAAACCAACCCGGCCACATACCAATTATGACAAAAGTGGGAACAAAGATCTTGGGATTTTCCTTGGCAATCAAACAAAATCCAATCCAATGAGAGAGAGAGAGAGAGAGAGAGAGAGAGAGAGAGAGAGAGAGATCACAAGTGGTTGTACCAAAAGGGGGACTTAGGAGGGAGAGAATCTAGCGAGGGAGATCACAAGCAGAAAAGAAAAGCACAGACCATCTCTCCCGCAACAAACAGTTGCTTCTCAACTACTTCATATGTGCAACCTACGGAACAGCCACACGCACGATCACCACCACCACCACCACCACCACCACCACCACCATCTCTCTCTCTTTCTCTCTCTCTCTTTCTCAGTGGCCATATAAAAAGTATCAGTCACAGCAATATCTGAACATGGTCACCGGAATGGTCCCAATCAACCCGAACAGCAAGTTCTAACAGACGCTCAGTTTCAACCTCATTTTATCGTTGCGCGATTAACTCGTCAGTAAGACATCTATATGGAGCTAACATCAGATGTTGAAGACACCCAACAACAACAGCAGCTACAAGAGGGAGGAGGAGGAGGAGGAGGAGATATGAAGCAAGAAGAAGAAGTAGAGCAGCATTTCCACGTGCTCGCAGTGGACGACAGCCACGTTGACAGGAAGCTCTTGGAGAGGCTCCTCAAGGACTCATCCTACGAAGGTGATCATCAACAGCTTAGGATATCGACTATCCTTAGTTTCCACAACTCGTGGCATTTCTTTTCTCCTTTTGCTTTGAAGAGTTCTATAAGATCCTTAAGTATTTATGCCTGTGTTTGCAAATGGCAGTGACATGTGTGGATTCTGGGGACAAGGCGCTCAAGTATCTGGGCTTGCTTGATGATCACAGCAATTTACATGCCCAGGATGGGTTTGATAATCCCAGTGCTGTTGCTTCTGCTTCTTCTTCTCCGTTGCAGCCATCACTCCAAGAGGTGAGATTAATTGAATCCAAAGTCTCTCTCTCTCTCTCTCTCTCTCTCTCTCTCTCTCTCTCCAATTACATGCAGTGAAAATAACACACCGGAGCTCAACTCCTCTCCTTAGGCCATGTCGTTTTTCCAGTGTCTTTGTCTGGTGAGTACCTTGTATAAGTCACGCCATCGGATACTGGTTTAATCTATTAGAACGAAGTCGATCATATTTCCTTGACAGGCGAAAACTACGCCAACAAGTGGATTACGTAGCCCAAGGGTCGTTGACAAAGTTAACAAGATCGGAAATTCTTTTTGTTGGTTTCAATCTTATGCATGCCAAAGTTTTTATACCATAATTTTCTTACAATACACTGAATTTGCCTCAGTTCAAATAAGTCCAACAGTTCCTTAAAAGTAAGGATTTCCATTCTGTCCGCGTTGGCAAAGATAGTCATTTTGGCATGCAATCCTAAGGCTTCTGATATACATATACATATACATCTTATCAATTGTCCAAAGTGCCCAAGTTCAGTAATTGTGAAGGGCCTCTACCTTAAACACATTATTGTATGCATAGATTGAAATTTCATATTTCACATGCGATTCTCACCAAACTTGGGGTTTGGTCGTATAGGGACCGGCCTCGTGATGTGTTATTTATCTAGCAAAAGAAAAATTGCTCCTGTCTACACGTATGGACTTTAGACTATTTCATCCTTTTCTCTTATAGGACTCCTTCTCTCTTTACATGTACACTATGGGAAAACATGTACCTAATTTCTCTTACTACAAGAATTAAGCATTCATCACTTGCACATGTTGTCCAGGAGTTTCTGTCGCTTTGCCTTATTTACATTTTGACACGTGGAAGCATGATCATGATTCATAATTCTGATCGATAGGCGCAGGGGACAAAAGTCAACCTGATCATGACGGACTTCTGTATGCCCGGGATGAGCGGCTATGATTTGCTTAGACGAGTCAAGGTCAAACCACTTAATCACACGTCTTCATTCTCTCTCTCTCTCTCTCTCGCTTGATCAGTTGTTTGAATTT
Source organism: Corymbia maculata (assembly GCA_014182735.1). NCBI lineage: Eukaryota > Viridiplantae > Streptophyta > Magnoliopsida > Myrtales > Myrtaceae > Corymbia > Corymbia maculata. The sequence continues at coordinate 32,427,969 of CM024687.1, forward strand.
GGGAAGGGAATATGCACTTGGCAATAGCATTTCCTCCGTGCTTGCGACTGATTGACGATTAAGTAGGGATGATGACCGGAATTTTAGCTGAAAATCTCGGGTACTTCCTCAGGGATCTTACTGGAAAGATGTGCCAGTTGTGGTCATGTCATCAGAGAATGTGCCTTCAAGAATCAACATGTGAGTTGCTTTCTGCTGGGAAAAAGCGAAAGTCACACCGCTTTATACCTCTTTTAACGTTAGGTCAATCGAGGAATGCTCCTTTAGCATAGTAATACTTTACAATGATGTTAAAGATCTTGCTCATCACAGGTGTTTGGAAGGAGGAGCCGATGAGTTCCTGTTGAAACCAGTCCAGCTATCAGATCTAGAGAAGCTTCAGCCATACATTTTGAAGTCTCTCAATAGCCCTTGTGAAGACATCAAAGGTGACAGCATAGACGATAATGAAGATGAGATGATCAAGATGAGTAACCACAAGGATGACGACACCAATAAGTGCAACTCTAATACCAATAATGTAGCCAAGAGGAAGGCAATGCCTGCTGAGCCAACCGATAGAAGACCCAAAATCAAAGGATTGGCAGTGGTATAATAAGAATCAAGAACTAATCGGTCGATTGACAACGCGCCATGTGTCCTCGCCTGGATGTTTTGCTAGTTGGGATCTCCATTAAATTAATAGCATCACATGTCTTTACTTGTTCATCACATATGTTACTTTTATTGGTTACGATGTTCATGAGAGGAAAGGAAAGGAAAGGAAAGGAAGGAAAAATTCAGTGTTAAAAAGTCTCTGCAATGGAAAGCCTAATGTTTCTGATCAGAAAGGGATCTTCATTTTGTTATTTCCCTTCTATTTTCATTTTGTCGTTCAGATATTACCAAATGGTAATTAACTCCAATGTGTAGACTCTGCTTAGGGACAAGGTTCCCACACCCCGTAGTGAACTAAACGTATCATTTGCATCTAAACATTGTCATCGGCGAGTTGCTAAAGTTCGATTATCACTTAACTGGAAGAGGAGTTACTAGGAAGGATCGAGCTGTTGTTCTTAAAGTTTTCGATGCACAAAGGAATGAAAGAAAAATGCTTATTCCGTGATTCGAGAGTAGCCTTGCCGGCACTAGCCTCACGTAAGTGACGGTCGCCCTCACAGCCATTATGCTGGGGTCAGGGAAGAAAAAGAAGGAAAAGAAAGGGATAAAAAAATAAAAATTGTTAGTTGTATTACATGGGGGTGTCCAGCTTCTACGTTAACAATTTTCGAACTGAATTATCAACGTGAAAAAGTTTAGAACTAAATTGGTTTAATCAAAGGATTTATGATTAAATTTTACAAATGTAATAGATTTAGGATTTTTTTGAAATTTTTCTCACTTATATCTATTATATTATTTCTTATGACAAAATATAACTATTTCCAAGGATCTGAATCCATGGTGATTGATTAGGAACTTCTGTGAACAGTACTAACTGCTTGTACCAATTCTTTCTGGGACTTTTAGGTAAAGTAGGGAAAGGCCCTTTCACGAGTGGTCTATTTCTCGGTTGCTCGGTAGGGTAGGAATCGCGGTTTCTGGGTATTTTAACTCATGAAACTGGAGACATTCAGACAAGCAGTTTGAGTGGTACTCCCTCCTGTTCGGCAAATTTTTGTCGTTCCCAGACCGTTTGTTTCGGCCCCTGCCGCTACAGATGCATCATTTAGAAGCAGGTTCAGGCATTGATCTGCGATGGAGTTTCGCGCCTGCTCGAGCATTAATTCAAGTTGCCTCCTTTCAAATGTCATGCGGGAGGAGCATCGCCTCTGACGACAGTATGATCCAGAGAAACCTCAATCTTGAGAGCGCAACAGCTTGGCTCGAGACCAAAGAATCACTTAAGAGAATTGCGCAAGCTATCTTCCTACAAAAGTGGAGATGTAGTTTCATTGCGCTATGAAGCCGGAAAATCATTGATGGTTTCTGAAGTATGATTCATCCCAATCGGCATCAAAGTAGTTCTAGGGATTTTAATGGTGAAGCTAAATCATTTGTGATACCTCAGTTGGCTTCACAAGAGCTCCAATATCATTATGTTGTAACCTAAAAGTAAAACATACAAAATTTCACTTCCTTTTTTTTCCTGTGCCTGTATCATTCCGTTTGCACTCAGCTGAGTAATAATGAAATCTACCGGAAATCTACATGATTCATAGACAGGAAAAGAGATCAAACGACAGTAGAATGGAGATATTTGAGTATTGAGAGCAGCTCAAGTCATTAATTGACACGTACGAGCACAAACTATGAAGATGCAATACTATGAAGGATGAATTCCGTTCCCCTGCAACTGAAAATTTCCATATCAATGGAATGTTGCAGTATCCAAAAAGAAAAAAAAAAATACGCAGCCAAATAACATATGTAACTGAAATCAAAAGATTTACATCACCAAGAGAAGCCTTGGGTGAGTCAGAGAGACTGGGGGGTAGTCGTGCAGCGAATGTTTTGACAACGATGAAGTACACTGGTCAAAATTGAGCATATCCACACCCATGTCCGGCAACGATTTCCATCCATATGCTGGAAGTTCAAATCCTAGACTACAAAATACATCCACCGCACCAACAATGAATCAACAAAAGAATGAATTACTGTACAGATTTCCTCTGCTACCTAACAAATAGACTAATAAGTAGTCTAGGAGAATCAGGAGCTAGAGAGATCAATATCTAACACAAGATTGCTTCTAGACACTGGCGCTAGTGCCTGTATATCACATCTATGCTGCCTATCCTCTATTAACTTAAACTAATCCTAACCTGTCTCCCCTCTGGTCGTAATCATGGTCAAGGCAACCACACGATGATAACTGTACATATAGCAGGCAGGATTTCTTGTTCCAGAGTATAATGCTGCCAACTGAGTGAAACATGAACTCTTAAACAACCTTTGAAAGCCTGACCTGTTCGTAGCCTTTCAAAACCTCTGAAGTGAAATGCCCCAAAGTTTCAAAAATTGGGACTAGACCTGCTTGTAGACTATTCGAGGCTGCATCATTAACTGAGTTCATCGTCTCTTTATGCCTAGCTCTCTCTTCTTCCAATCTCTTTCTCATTGAATCCAAGTCAACCTTTAGGTCATCCAAATGTGAAACACCGCTTTCAGATGGCAACTTCGACACTGCAGTTTTTCAGAGAATGTATCCTGATCGTGCTCTAGCTTCCCTCTCTCCATGCGTAAGATTCTAAGCTGCTTCTCAAAATCCTTAGAAATTTGTTCTGCTCTGGTCCTTTGGCGTTGTTCCTCATCCTGTCTTTCCCATAACTCGTGGATTCTTGAAGCAAAATCACGCATCGCATGGTTTACCCTCTTTTGTGAAATTCTTTCCATTGACTGGAACCAATCATTGCAAATAACAAAAACTGGTGGAGCCCCCAATCTGCATGGAGAAAAAGGGGCAACTCCATCTGCAGTTTCTTCAGGTTTACTGTCAATGCACCTCAGAAGCCACCCGTTCAAAGATTCAACGTATGATTTCTGAGCATTAACCCACTGATTAAAGCAGCTGCACCAATTTAGAAGCTCTATCTCAAGTTCCACAGAAGCTCTCAAACTGGACTCTCCTCGGGAACCAGTGTTAGCCTTGAGAACACGAACTTTGCTTTCCATTATAGCTTGGAACTGTTTTTGGTGGCACTTCAGCATGGACCTCCACATCCTAATTAATCTGAAAAAGGCATGTCTTCTATTAATCATACATAGAAAGTGCGGTGAACTCTTTTTTCTACCAGTGTAGTACAAGTCATTGAGAAATTCTTTTTTTTTTTTTTTTTTTTTGGTTTACATTCATGCCTAAGGAAGACGAATAAAAGTATGCGGGCCTTGGAGAATTTCTCGAGTTTCAGTTATCAGACAGCAAGTTTTCCATTCTGAGATTTGTCATCAAACAGAGTTTAAGGCAAAATGCACAATGGTGTACAAAAGGTGTGAGTTTAAAAAGTTTCGCCAACTTTATCACAGAGTAAACTAACCTCCAGAAAAAGACAAGTCATCAGAATTCCAGAATGACAAATGTTTCAATGAAAAGATTCTCTCAAACAAGAAACCTTTATTAATATCACACAGCCTTTGGAACACCTTTCAATCTCAGACAACAAATGTAGAAATGACCAAATACATATGACTCGGCAGGGAATAGGCTGACCATCATCAAAAGGCTTTATCAATTTAAGAAAAATTCCATGACAGCTAATTAAGTCCAGGACGTATCATTCCATAGCTGAAATTTCACCAGAGCTTTTATTTAGATTGTAATAAATACTATCCCCATTCCCCTGCCACAGCCGCCCCCACCCCCCAAAATACACACACAAAAATAAAATAAAAAGAACAGCAGGAAATGAAAAAGGGAAAAGAAACAAGAAAAGAAGAAAAGAACACACTCTAATGGCTTTGGTCTGTTAAAGAACAAGCAAGATATCCTTACATTCTGGCTCCAAGCTCATTTTAACCTATAATCATCCCCATAACAGAGAAAGGTGAAACAATCCCACAATGCTGAAGATGAAATAGGAACTGATAGAATAATTGCATGCCTAAAACCCATCAACCAAAAATAAAAGGACCCACCACAAAAAGATATTGACAATAAAATTCCTCTAAAAGACACTAAGCAAATTATGGTAGTAGGGGTTGCCCAAAAAAAACCTACATAAATAAGAGAAGACATACCCACGTATCAATTCAGTCAATTGGGGCTGCAACTCTTCATCCCTCAACTTGTGTATCCTGCTTGATATTGCATCTACCGTTCTGATGCAAACATCAATTTTGGTATGCAATTTTCTTATTGAAGCCTGAGTAGCATCTATCTTACTAGATTCAGCTCCACGGTCATCAAGAATTTTTAGTTTCTTGCACTTCTTTTGATAAACAACCCGTAGCTTTTCTTCGTCCTAATTCAAGAAGACCCATGTTATAAAAATTCTAGAGAAACCAAGGAAGTCATGAGCTTATGAAGCAGAGTAACATTAAAACCAGAAAGAAAGAAAAATGAGATGAGGGGCTGCGAAATCTCAAATGATTAAAACTGTTTTTATAGTAATATTTGAAGAGCTCTTATAAAGCCTTCTGCATCAAACAAATGAGGCAGTAGAATGCCTTCAGTTAAAATAAAATTAAAAATAAAAAACTCAGGACGTTCCTTGGTATTCAAAGTTAATGTTTACAATGATAAAACTGTTATCATTAATGGGTGTCTATTGGCTATAGAGCCTTCTATGGTATGAACACATAGATTCAAATGTTCATGGATCACTTGGATTGCACACAATCTTCTCATAAAAAGCTTTCTGTGGCATGTCTACGAAACATGCAGCAAACTTATATATGAATTCTACGAATTCTCATAAGTGGAGAGAAACCAGATGTAGTCCATTGCAAATAATATCCATACCTTAACTTCTTTATATAGTTTTTTCTCCCACGCATAAAGTTTATCGAGCGTTGACGAAATGTTCCCTGAGTCCGAGTTGAAGTCCTTGGCAGAATCCCCAACATATGCTCGTGCCATTTTCATTCTCCTTGAACTTACTCGTGCTGATTGCTTTGATGGAGAGTGCGAAGATAGCATGGAAGGTGCCACCAGATACATGATTCTTGAAAAGATCACTGCCAAACACAAAGCAAAAGTTTCGATCATGTGGTAAGTGGACAGAGTATCAGTAAAGCCACATATAACTGCATCCACCAAAGAAATCCGCTAAAGGATATGGCAGCTTTCCTTGAAATGTAAAAGGATAAGAAGTTCCTACCTTTGAGTGGGGTTCCTTTAGACTCGTAAGGCAACCTTCCCACCTGAAGCAATGCAGCCACCTCCTTCCCGTAGCCAAAGGCAGACTCAAATTCATCCTTGATATCTCTTACAACATCCTGAAGGTCCCTCGTGCCATGGGCTGACAGAGTGGTTAAGCTACTCTGCTTGGAAGAATCAAGATCCGGTGTTGAGGTCTCCTCCACTTCAAAACTGACACCCTTCTTCTTAGGGTAATCCTCCAGAGAGCTTGGGGATACAATAGTATCAGAACTACTACTTTTAGCCTTGTTTTTCGGGATGAATCCTGAGCTTTTGTGATCAGGGGAAGGCATTGCTTTCGTACTTTCCTCACCCCTTTGAGATGGAATCTCTCTGGAAATTTCCTCCCTCTTTTGCAACGGCACTGCTCTTGAAGTACCTTCGCCAAAATTCCTATTTCGATTCGTTTCCTCACCGAGCTTCTTCCTTCCCTTGTAAATGCCCTTCACCGTCTCAGTCTCAGTTTCATCTTCCAAATCAGGAATCCCCTCCCTTTCCCTCACCTCCTTTGAATCTGGGCTGCTTGTTGTCGATCCATACCCATAATTTCCCTTTGGATAATAAGTAGCATAGCCATTATCATATGTCTCGAAAAAATTCAAATAATCCCAAGCAGACACACCGGGAGGAGAAGGAGGAGCAGGAGGTGGCTGCTGCTGCTGCTGCTGCTGCTGTGGCTTCTCTCTATCAATGCCATAAGCATTTTCCGGTGCTCCCATTGATGGAAAACCATAAAAGCCACCACTCTCATAACTGGGGTAATTTGAATACCCGTACCCAGAGTCCGGCCATGGAGCATTCTCCCTCATAGAGTACTTCTCAGGCTCTTCAAAAACCACTGATTTCATAGGAGTAGGCGCCTTTTTCATGTAATAGACACGAGTCTGCGAATCACTCTGCTCTGCTCTCATATTCCAGTCGTCCCCCTCACCTGGCTGATAACCGTAAGGAGTAGGGTACGGATATGTGTACTGACCGGGCTGTGGATATGGATACCGATTGGGCTGTGGATATGGGTATGGGTTATTATAACCATAAGGATATGTAGAGGAAGCGCCAGGATCAGGACCGACTTCCCCTTCTCCCTCAGGGCTCTCGTGTATGTGAATGTGCCCGGAAGTCGTGCTCACTTCAGAATCAGAATCCGAACCGGACGACAAATTCAGGTGAGAATCACCTTCCTCGGGCGAATGACGCGACCCCGAATGAGAAATCGAAGCAGAAGAGGATGAGATTTTGGCCTTGCCCGGAGGCTTCGCGCGCTTCCTCTCTTCCGAAGGCAATGTGAGCACGGGAGAGCCAGGAGAAGAACCCGAATTACTCCCCCCGATGACGAGCTCTTCCTCCACGAACTTCCGCAGAGCCTCGCCGACGGTGGCCAGGGAGTGGAAGTACGAGACGTGAGCCTCCGCGAGAGCGTACCGGTGGTACGCCGCCGCCCTGATCAGCTCCCTCCGCTCCCTGCACAGGGTCACGAGAGGAGATCGTCGATCTTGGAGCCTCCACACCCCATAACCACCACCACCGCCTCCTCAAGAACTCTAATCCGCTACACTCCGCGGCGATTCCCGCTCCTCCTCCTCCTCCTCCGCTCATCGTGTCCGTCCCTGCGCGCACCGGAACCACGATCGGAAAGTCAGGAAAGCATAGCGTACCGCATCGGAGGGGCGGACGATGTAATGTTGCAGTCCGAAATCGACCAAAAACCCTAGCTAGCTAGCGAGCCAGCGAGCGAGAGGGAGACACGCGCAGGCGCACTTATACGCATGCGGACATATACAGATTTATAAACTTTTTTGTATTCTCCCCGGACTAGCGGCAGTTAATGTCGATTCGACACTAGTAGAGGAAAAGAGGAAGAATCAAGAGGAGAGAGAGAGAGAAAGAGAGGGAGAGACTCGTCGAAGACTCGGAATCTGACCGTTGAAGCCGCGAAGATCGAATGCCGACCGTCCATGCAGAGAGCGCGAGAGCAATTGAATAATGCCAGGCTGAAGCCGGTCGAGCCCGAGACGAACGGAAGGTCCTGTCCTGACTGACAACGCTGCTGCTGCTGCGAGTGAATGGCGGGGATGATGTCTAGTAGTAGCAGCAGTAGCAGCTTAGCGATCTACGAGGAGGAGGGACTCGTGGAGGCGGAGTGGGCGACAAGCAATAAAGAAAGCCATGGAGATCCGCGAAGGCCTCACAGAGATCTGGTCTCCCTCCCTTCCCCGCACCTCGTTTTGCGTATCTTCCTTTCCCTTCGGCTTCCCGTCGATTTCCCCCTCTCTCTCTCTCTCTCTCTCTCTTCCGGACGCGGCAAGGAACCCGATTGGAAAACACCCGGAAAAAAGAATATTTTGTTTTTATCTTCTCTTTCCTATTCCGAATATAGAGAGAGAGAGAGAGAGAGTTGCAGAGGAGGAGGGGAGCAGGGAAAGCTCGACTAGTCATCATTATTATTGACTTTTTATATTTACCATCCCCTCCCCTTCCTCTTTTCGACCGAAAAAATATATTTACCATTTCCTCCTTTTCCGGTAATTTTTGATTTTCTTTTTTTTGGAAATTTCTAGTCTGTTCCAGGGCACGCGGTCTTGCAAGCTACATTCGCTCAAATCAAGGTCGCCATCTCCGTACACGTGTCCATCTCAATGCCCCCTGACGTTGGGCATTGCCTTTTTTTCAGCATTCGACTAATCTCGGAACACCTAATCCAGTCGTTTTTTCAACCTAAATTTCATGAATATCGAGTGATTATCTCGCGTCGCGTAGTTTATGTTGACGAACTCAAGTCGACGTCACCGTATTTCTTCCTCCCCAAGATAAAGCCGAAATATGGCATTTGAGCGAAATTAGTAATTATAAGCGACACTCGATTCTGTGAATTAAATAAATTTCAGAATTAAGAAGCTTGGTTGTACAGGATAAATTCAAGCACAGAATTCATTAAAGTTCGTAAGGTCTAAGGAATAACTCGAGGGAGTATTGTCATTTCATTATTAGAGTTTTTCCATCACTCAAATGAAAAAAAAAAAAATCCGATCTTCCCCCATCTTATTCTTCTAACTAATATATATTTTTTAAATTTTTCACAAAAAAAGAATATTTAAATTTCCAGTCGTTCGTTTAATAAGAAGGGAATTTTTGCAACGTTAGGTGAGCCGCATTTGGTTTAGTTATCAGAAAAGCACAATTATATGGCATTTCGTCAAGTGAAGTTGCCAAGCAACGTATCCAAGAGGGCCCTTTTTCTCCACTCGGGATGGCCATTGGAACTCCTGAACTTCCTTTTGACTTGTGTCACGAATTTCGATACCTAAGGGAGGAATTTCGCACATTTTTATATTATTATACGCTCACGCTAAACCCTCGAAATTACAATATTTGTAAGTTTCTTTGTACCTGCTAAACCGCTAGCTTGTGCCTTTCTGTCTTAATCTCACCAACGCAACGCGCGGTCGTCTATTAACCAGAAATTAGGGCTGAGGTCATACTAAGTTTCGAATACCAAACATACATAAATAAGGGGTCCCGTGTAAATTTCATTGTCATTTCATCGCAAGTTCTATAATCGCTGCAAGGAGGATGCTCTTATAATTACAGCGACTTGGTCCACCTTAGACCTTTCGTTCTGCCCAGAACATTAGTTTTGCTACTAGACAAGAGTGCTGGAAGAAAGTAGGGCCTTTGCACGTGACTAAGGAGCACGTTCTGCCGTATCTTAGATTAGATTGATTTTAGGGGTTATTAAAAGCACTGAAATGGAAAAAGGTTCAGATTTTGTACGAATAATTAAAGAAGAAAAGGGAAGAAGACAGCCGCGTAGAGCAAGGGAACTTTGTCGAGTAGTTGCACCCTTTTTGCCCCTCCTCTTCGCATGTCCGAGATTTGCCATGATATATATTTCCCGAGGATGAATGCAAACCGAAGGGAACATTGCAATAAAAAACCGTTCGTCAGGATTTGGTAAAGTGCAGAGTATTTAAAGTAAGGTCGTGAGCTCCACTCAAAACCCGCCTTGATTATACTGTTGCGGGCTTTCCCGTTAATTCTTTAATATCTCATCGTGTCAAAAAGAACATTATAAAAGATATAAAAAAAAAAAAAAAAGAGGAGGAGGAGGAGGAAATTAGGGATTCTATTGGATGCTGAGTTTATTTTTCCTCCTGCCGCACGCTCCGAACGAGTATTATAACCGAATGGACTAAATCGAGTGAGAGCAACAGGACATTGAAGTTCGAGTGCAGGGGTGGTATCTTCTGCTCCTAGTCATTTTCGGAGTCTGATCCGATGCATGTGGACGAAGCGGTGATGTGGGCATCGGAAGAGGCAAAAAGAAACAAAAAAAAAAAAAAAAAAAGAGATGACGAGGGAGGAAGGAATGGGGAAAGGAAGTTGAGCCGCTGAAGCTCTGGCGTGAGGGAGTGTAGAAATCGACCGTCGGGGGGCGGGGGCTGAGGGGGAGCAGAATTTATGTTTTGATGGGGATGGTTTGGTGAGCAGAACAAATGACGCAAATGACGACGACGACGTGCATTCGCCCGGCTTGTCTCGGGGGTCGCCATCCGTCCCATCTCGCATGCTTAACCCCTTGCCCCTGGCCTCTTCTTCCCAAGTCGCTCCATTGTTTAGGAGGGTCACTTCATAGGGGCTTTTTTACTTTTCTTATTCCACCAATTTTTTAATAATTTACTATATTTGAAAAGGAAAATATAACCAAAAAAATACCTCAAAATTTATCGACATATTTAATTTTAACTTTTTTTATGTCAAAAATCCTAAATTTATATTCATGTGATACAGCTATCTTAAATTTTTTTTTTTCTGTGAGATCAAAAAATCCAAGTTTTATACTTATGTGACACTAAAACCTCAATTTTTTTTTTTATAATACTATTGTTTAGGATTTTTGATATTATAAAAAAATTAGCATAAATGTGTTACAGTCACATAAGTACGATTTTGAAATTTTTTGTTTCACAAAAAAGAATTTAGAGTTTTTGGCATTGCGATTTTTTTTTAATAAATATGTTGTACTGTACAAATTTTGGGTGAATGTGTTACATAAGTATAATTTTAGATTTTTGGTATCATAAAAAATGTTTTAGATAGATATATCACGTTACGTACAACTCAAGGTTTTTTTTTGTGGCTTTTGTCCTAGTTAAAACTTTCATAACATATAAATCTTATTTTTTTCATGATATTTTGAAGTGGGTCTATAATGATTGCGGGAAATCAATATATCATTTTTCTTTAGGTGAGAGCAAACATGAATGCCTTCTGATACTACCTCATATAATGTCTTTGATCCCGTCACAAGCGATGGGTATCTTTTTATGTCGATGAGACGAGCAATCTAAATTCCCATAATAATAATAATAATAATTTTCACGAGACGTCTAATTGAGGCAGTAGACCTAGGTCAAGAAAACCCTAGCTATCACAACACACCTACCTTCCTAATCTAAATGATTAGCCCCCCACAAGCTAAAATGATTATGATGGATTAGAAAAAGTGGGGGGAAAAGGGCAAAAGGGAATAATGCATGTGATTAAAGAAGGAGAAGAAGAAAGAAAAAGTAGAAAAGGTTAGCTTGACTTGTGAAAAGGACGCGAACAAGCGAGAAACAAAAGGTGGGTGTGGTTTGTTCGTTAAGTTAGAAGAAGAAGAAGAAGAAGAATAAGAAGAAGGGGGGTTTTGATAGAGAATCGTCCATTAGAGAAGCAGCAGAGATCTCGGTCCTTTGCTTTTCGAGGCCAATTAGGGGGGCAGAAAAAGACGGTTGTCTTTTTTAATAATGGGGTCGGGCCGGTTCGGGCCAACCACTCGAACCTCCCTGACCCGCATTTTGGCCCACCTATCGCCCCCCTTAATCCACTAATTACGGGGCCCCGCTTCTCTCCTCTTCCCCCGCTAGAAATTTCGACCTGGATTTGTCGCCCGTTCTTCCCATTTTTGTCAACATGCGTAGTTTTCCAAAAGGGGCAAAAGGTAAAATGCGGAAAATTAAGGGAAAAAGGCGGATTAAAAGGGACTGATTTGGGGGTGGGTTTTGAAAAATTAGGGGAAAAGGGCGGATTAAAATGGAAATTTTTTATTTTTTGGGCCGAAATTAAAAAAAGGATTGCATTGGGATGGCTTTTGACTTTTTGGTGGGGTCGAAAAAAGAGGATTGACTTTTGAAATGGAGAAGGCGTGGGGGCTGTCCTTTGATTCCTTCTCGTGCTTATCGGTGCTGTGCCGACCCGTCGATTTTTTTATTAGCCTATTTTCTAAGCAGATGGAGAGGGAGGGGCGTTCAAATGCTTGAAAAGAGGAAAAAAAAAAGAGGGTTGAATTTGAAATTTCGGAACTCGAAACTTAGAGTACCCGCGCATCACGAGTCGTCCGATGAACCTGCGTTCCTGCTGTCTCCTCCTCGTTTGAATTTTCCTAGGATCGTACGTTCTCCCGTGTGCACGCAACTGTGTGTCAATTTCATTTCTTTTCTTGTTTTAAATAAAATGTGCTGGACACCGTGTTGGATTAATTTTCAATCCTCTTCCGAGCCGATGAAAAAGGACCAATCAGACCTATTAATTATTGCGAAATCCATATCTAGAACTAGATTGTTAATCACCTATCGATTCAGCTCGTCAAATATCAATTTTCATATAGTTAGGTGCACCCAACATGCGCACTTGTAATATAAAATATGTAATTTTTATGCATTTGGGTGCATCACACCTAGATTGCATCAAAGTTGGGATTATTTGATGAGCTCTAGCGGGAACTAAACATTTGAAGGACCATTTTCGAGGGCTCATTATGAAGATTAACATCCATCACTAGTTCTAGCTTAGCTATTTGCATGTGTGGAAGGAATGAAATTCGTTGGAGAGAGGCGTTTTCATTCGGCAAACAACCATCGATTTCTCAACACGCTATTCGATCAGCAGAGATTCTTCGGTCGATTCAAACCGTTCACAAAGCGATTGCGTGCTAGACCAGCAGCGCGTGCCTAGGAATCCTAGGAATGCGCGACTTCTCTTGTCCTGGAATTTCTGGGAATTTCCATGGCTCGCCTCTCGAGTCAACAAAGTACCAAAAGGGGAAAAAAATTAAACTCTTTGCTTTATTATTATTATTATTATTATTATTTTGGGGTCAAGTCAAATGATATACTGAGAAAAAGAAAAGTAAAATACAGCCTCACGAAATGAAATTTCAATTCGGATCGAGCCTTGCTTAGCCCATCGTATTAAGCCCAATGCTTTAGGCCTTCAAGGATGTTCCCGTGGTTAAAGTCGTTTTGTTGTGGTTAACCGGTTCTGGCCGAAAACAAATTTCGCTTCCATTTTTCTAAGCCCACGAGAGAGATTCATTCCGTACAAAGAATCATAAAGCCCGAATGGCCCAACCTTCCTTCCTGGTTATCATCAATACACTCCGAAGCAACTTTTGAGGACAACTTCGTAGTAAGAAAGTTGCAAAATCACCTGCTCTAAAAACTGAAGTTGTTAAATAAAGGTCTAAATTAATATTTAAATGCTTGCAAATTGGACCGAGCATCGCATGATACCTGTATATATATTTGTTGTTAACCATGCAAGGGGAGCGTTCCCTTTCATAACACGTGGATGATACAAGCTCCACAATTTCCGAAAGAAAAGATAGCACGGGGTTCTAACGATATCAAGTTAAGGCTTCGCCCGATATAACTGTCGGCGAAATTGGTTCTCCTATGCCCGACGTTAAAGAATTTGATAATGATGTGCAAGTCAGACTCAATTAGATCGAGAAATTAATCAATTTTTAGCGGCGGTTTTTTTTTTTTTTTTTTGGGGGGGGTGTTGGTTGGGGGAATTGCGTGTGCGCTGCCGAGAAGAAAACACGGTTGGGCCACGGGGAAGGAAGGGGTGGTTGTACCTGTCTTGCCCGATCCGCCAGCTTTAAGGAACCGACCCCGACCAGAACTTGCGAATGGCCGTGGACGGTCACCAATCGCTCGAAGAACAGGAACGAAAAAGAAGCCCAACACCAGGAGAAATTATTAGCTGCTCCGGATACATCCGAGCCCAGTGGATCTTGCCGTCCAGTCATGTTGGACCCACTTGATCCCGCGCATCAGACCAACTAAGCTCAACTGTACTTCGAGCACACAAGTATCTCTCCAAAATCACATCCCTGGAAAAAATATATATATAGATATTACTTGTTTCCATACAAAAATGTCGCCACACATGCCGATTTGAAGGTCATGCCGTATCCGAGGTTTAACAGGAATGTTATTATTTTTACAATACCCGGTTAATATGATTCCAAGGATTAAATTTTAAATAGGATACTGTTAACAAGTGTCGGTTAATAAACAATATTAGAAGAATATCATACAGAAAAAATATAAAAAAAGTTCTTAAACCTATTGTATTGATACTAATTCAGTTATAACTCATTCATTTAAATCAATTTAGTCTTAAAGTTTTTCATAATAATACCAATTAAATTCATCCGGCTAATCTAGCCTTGACATTGTTGATTTAGATGCTGACTATCCTAAATGGTAGGTCTAGCACCAATGTCAACATTTTTTTTAATAACTTTTTTGAATTTTTTTCTTTCTCTTTCCTATCGCCTTGTGTTGCTGGCCATGGCTAGTAAGAATGAGCCTTGCTCAAGCAAAGCATTGGCATGGGCCATCGAAGAAAGAGAAAGAAAAAAGGAAAAAAAATAAAAAAAAACTATCAAAATATTGCAACAAAGTCAAGGTTAAGGCTAGCTCTGCCACATAAAACAGCTAGCATCTACATTAATAATTTCTAGATTGGATGGATGGGCTAAATTATTCTAATTATAAAGTTTATGACTTAATCGATATCAATACAATGGGTATTGTGAGTCTTTGGTCATTTTTCCTACAAAAAATTGTAATTTCTTCATTTTAAACTAATAAGTATTGACGAAAAAACTGGTCAACAAGTGCTTTTTAAATGAATAATCAAGGAAACATTGAAGCTATAGATGCATTATGTATTTTAGTGGAGTATACAATCATCATATTAGAAACAAAAAATTTCTCATTACAATTACCTACTCAATGACAAAGCGTGTAAGGGAAATCTTAAATAAGACTTTAAAGTTGTGTTATTTTCTCAATGGTTAGTTCAGAGTGAATCTTGTCCTAAATAAGATTTCAAAGTAGCCAATTCAGTCTCAAACAAAGCTTTGAGTTCATCGGCCAACGAACTCTTTGCTCACTACTAGGTAAGTCAAGACTGGGGCTTTTCTTTAAGACTAAATTAATCATTTTAGAGTATTATTTGAAATAAAGTTCACTTCCAACTCTCTTTCGAAAAGACGATCCTACTTTTCTAAATCTTTATTTGAAATTTCACCTCCATCTTACGCAATACAATTCGGTGCCGAGAACCCTCGGGCCTCTGCACGTAGAGTACATATCGGGACAGCAACCAGGTCAACGGCTGGATGAAGAATAAATGCTGGTTGAATTCTAGCAAGATCTTCGACCCCCAAAAACAGTATTCTAGCGAGAACAATGAACTGTAGGGGTGTTGGGGAGCAAGATCATTGATTGAACAATTAACTTTGCTCCCTTCCCTGGGGAAACGCAATGAATGTGTTTTGGAGAGCCCGGCTGAATTTTGTTCACGATACCAATCGACAGGTGGGGACTCCGTAGCTTCATTTAATAACGGTGGACCGTCCTGAGCTCGAACCCCCCCTTGGCCCCGCTCGCTCCCTGAAATTCCTTCTGATCTCCTCTTCAGTTCAGATGGACCGGTCGTCATCGCCGGTCGAAAAGTCATCAGGTGGGATCCAGCGTTCGCGAGCAAGATACACGCCGGGTTTATAACGTTAGCGGTATCGTCATTGACGATTGAGAAGAGAGAAGAATCCTCGATGCTGCTTATATTATAGGGAGAGCGAGACCGGACATTTGGTCATGTTTCTTTATACACACGTCCTGCACGTTCGATTCCCAAAGTCTAGATAATCATATTTACGTAGTTACTCCTCCTTCCAAGTTGCTAGCCGTTGACCCTTTAATTGACGTTGGAAGAATCTGCCCATGATTTGTCTATCGATTTCTACCGAACATTATAAATTCCTAGGAAGTTGTCTTCCAAATTGAACGTGGAATATGCGATTTTGCCGTAGAGAGAGTGAGATCAAGGGAGCTTTTCGAAATTATTCGAAAAATTGGACCATGGTCGTGTTTGATTGAAAGTGGAATATGAAAGGTCGGATTCGTTCTAATAAAGCCGAAGAGGTTGACAAAAGAATTAGAGAACTTGCCACTAGCTTAGATCCCTTGCTCCAATTTGAGACATTCGGGGTGCGTTTATTTCACAGAAATCGTATCATTTTTTAAAAATGTTTTCAGGAAATCATTTTTCATGAAAATGATTAGTGTTCCTATGTTTGGTGATATATGATTGAAAATATTTTCAGACGTTTGAATGGCATTTGAAAAATGATTGAATAACATTTAACTTAATAAAAAATGAAGGACTTAAAGACTTAATAAAGAGGGAAAGTGTTTTCCTCTTTCTATGCACAATTCATTTTCCTCAAAATAAAACATGATATTTTTGTTGATCGGAAAGTATTTTTCTATTAACCAAATTATTTTTAGAGAAACAAATAGCGGAAAGCTTGGAAAACATTTTCTAGAAAAATACTTTCATTGAAATAAACACACCATTTATTGCATTTTCATAACACGTTTTAGATTCGTGTGCACGTGGCTCACTTGAAGTTGGTTGGTTCCACGCATAACTCGCCCCGATCCAACGATTGGAACGCATTTAGCTCACGTGCACTTGGTGTAAAGCATCTAGACATGCCAGTTTGTTCAAGTTCGTCCAAAGGTCCAGCTATGGTCACATCCATTCAATCGCCTACCTTACACAAAAACTGTCAATAAAGTCCTAAATTTATCGTAGTTTTATCAATTCAGTTCTAAATTTTTTAACTTTGTCGATTGAATTCCAAATTTTCACATATTTTGCCAATTGAGTTCATTCGATTAATTTTGGTTGGAAATTGCTAATGTGGTTGATTGTCCAACGTGGCATGACAGACGCCGACATGGATAATATTTATTTATTTATTAATTCTCCTTTTTTTTCTCTATTTCGATTGAATTGCCTATAAATGGCATTTTCCGAAGAAATAGTGTTCTTGCTTATTTTGATGATCCTTGATACTAAAGGAAAGAGTTTGAGAATTACCAAAGACGAGAGTTTAGGGGTTCATTTAATCATTAAAAAAGGATTTAATTGAGTATTTAAAAATCAAATAATTTATTCAAAAATACCAAATGAGATATCCTCGCCCAAGCCCCCATTAATGGCTGGCAAGGTTGTGAAAGCCCTCGCCAAATATGCGCAAGACCCTTGCTGAGTGTGAATGCCCTGGGGAAGGCCGTCGTGGTCTCTCTAGCCACCTTGTCCATATCTAACAAGGTCTCCACGCCCTCCCTTGTAGTCAATGAGGGCTCATAGGCCCCCACAAAAAAAAAGAAAAAAAAAAAGGAAAAGTTTTATTTTAAAAAATTGTAAAAATTATCTCTGTTAATATCAGTCGTGTCATGTAAAATAACTAATGTTAACATAATTAATTTCAACTAAAAATTTATTGAAAAAACTAAATTGGCAAACTGTCAAAAGTTTTATGATTAAATTCGTCAATTTAAAAAATTAAAACTAAACTGACATTCAAATTTAAGATCTTTTTGATAATTTTTTCCCAAGCTAACAGATCGAAGCCCACGAAAAAGGAAGGGAATCGAGAGACCAAAAAGACAAGAAAATCATGCGAATCTAAGGGCTTTCAAGTTTCAACATCTCGAGTTTGTTCGATATCGAAGAAGGATGAGGTGGGTGGGCAGATCGCCACCAAATCCCGTTTTGACTTATTGGGAAAGACAGGCCATCCATCATCACGGAAATGGACACAATTGGGAAAAAATAGCTTCAACCACATGCCGTGTGGAAAGAGCAAATCAAGATCTCCATATGCTTATGGATGTGCCGGCCTTCAAGAGAAGATACGTGATGTGATATTTACTCGGAACTCTAAAAATTCAAATGGCAGATGGGACATCATAGTAGCAATTTAGTACAAGCAAGTGAAGTGGTCCTCCGAAAGCAACTCATGATGTATCCATATTTCCCATCTATCTTTTCCTTTTCTTTTTGAGATAAGTCTATTTTAAATTCTAAAATTTCTCGAAATACTCATAAAATACAATCATTTTACAAATTTAGTCGATTTGTTGGAATCAAGTCATTTCGATTGGTCCATCTAGATCAGTTTAATGAAATTTGCCTATGTGATATTTTTAAAATAATTTTGAAGAAAATGTGTTGTTGATGCGGCGCTAAGTCTGGAAAAAGGGCCAAAGAAACTTTGAAAATAAAAAGAATGGAGGCTGGAGGCTGAAATGTTTAAGGAAAAACAGAGGCAGAAAAATTATAAGAAAAAAAGGTTTGGAAGAGATTTGGGCTAGGACCTTATTTTACCGACGAGGGTTGCTGCCCCGCCCTCGCTTGCTCGTGCGATAGTGGCGAGTCTTGCCACTATCCGAGGTTTGAGCAAGATGTCTATTGTCAACAAGTTAAGTTTTAACCTTGTGAATGTTCGGAGTGTCACGGAACATTTTTTGCCTAAATCGATGCTTACAAGAAAAGACATGATCTAATTAGGGAAGATGAGTTAGGTAATCCATCCCTCGGGCCGGGCGGGGGCAAGTTTGGTTATCCAACTAAATATTTGAGCTGGCACCTTCAAATCAAATTTGACTTGGGATTTAATAAATTATAATGGCGACGGGACCAAGACACGCTCGTCCAAACTTTTTTTGCGTGATTTCGTCACTTTTAAGATACCTTGATGATCCAGACAATAGAGAGAAAAAAAAAAAAAAACCGTGATACGTAACCTCTCGTACTAGCATGTCACCGTCTTTTAAGTCGTGATAAATGCCAAAATTAATTCCCTTTTTATCTTATTGTCCAATTGGATTGAAATTTTGTAATTCGTACTCAGTTTACTTCAGAGGAATTAAATGATCTACGAAATATATTTTTTAAAAATGATCATTTGTAGTTGTTGAAATGATTAAATTCTTGTCACCGTTAACAGTTTTATGTTTAAATATTTTCAGAAGATTAATTTCGATCATTGCTGATGGATGGCACGATCGAAAAGACAGATCATATTGTGGTCGTAAAATTTAATTAATCGAAGTGGGGCCCTCCGTCCTTTTTGTTTTTTTTTTTTTTTTTTTTTTTTTTGGGTCCCTCTGAACTGCGGTAATTCTTACCGTAAATAGGAGCAGCGTCAGCGTGAGAAAAGCTGCGCCCAATCTCATCTGGAAGCGTCGTCCTCCTCCCGGCCGGCCTGCCCCGCCTTCCCCGCACCTCGTCTCTCCTTCCTCGTGTCTCCACTCGCCGGCCGAGGCGCGTGCGGTTCACGCGGCTCCTTCGCCATCCCCACCGAGGAAAATATACGAGAAAGAGACATGGAGAGATCACTCTCCTCCGCTGTCGTGGACTGCGACTCATGATTCGGTCTTATCGACCTCTCTCATCCGCAACGCTTCCTTCCTTCTCCTTCACTCTCTCTCTCTCTCTCTCTCTCTCTCTCTCTCTCTCTGTCGTATATATAGCGACGACGCCGATTGATCATCCGCACCGGATTCGCCAGTGAAAGCAGATGGCGGGCGCGAGGCGAGAGGACGGGAAGCCCATCGATTCCAAGGCGGCGTTGTCGCTCGTGGCGGAGCTGCGTGGGGCCTTCGCTTCCGGGACCACGAGGAGCTACCAATGGCGGGAATCGCAGCTCCGGGGCCTCCTCAGGATGACCGACGACCACGAGCAGGACATCGCCGCCGCCCTCCGCTCCGACCTCGGCAAACCCGAACTCGAGTCCATCCTCTACGAGGTACGAACCGTCACTTCCGCTCGCGGAGGACGAGATTCGGGATTTCCCGATTCTTTCCTTCGTTGCTGTTGGGAATAGTTCGCGTTGACTTTGTCGCGCGTTCGAAACTTACGGGTCCATGAAGTTTTGCACTGATCGTCCGGAAATATATATCGTGACGGTCAGTTTGCGTGTTAGTGCTCCGTGCTCTGAAATTCGACCGTATAATTGACCGGTCGTTGATTTTCTCTCCTCATACTGGTTAATCATGACGAGGAATGCAGGAGGTGGATGGATGCTCATTTCTTGCTTCTTTTCGTTATGTGTTGGATACGTACTTGATGGCTCGCAGTATCATCTTCTTTCCATCTGGTCATGTTTGGTTTTCCCGAATTATATGGGCTACATGTCGGCAAACATATTTGTTACTTAGATAGTAGTAAGGACGTGGCTTTGCTTTGGGACCCCTTGGGTTGTTGGGATTTGGGGGTGATACTACTACTTCGGCAGAGTCGCAATTAATTTCTTGGTGGCAAGGACAGACGACGAGAACACCCCTTTCTCTGGTAGGCAAGTCGGATAGTTAATGCTCCTAACTATATGTTCCTTGGCAAGTGGTATGGTTGTCTGGTTTGGAGATGTTAGTGAGGGAATTGAACTGGGCATGTTAAATGTTGGCAAAGAAATGAATGCATAATCATGAATCTAATTAAGTGTCTAGAAATCACAGAGCTGTTTGTTAGGATAGTTAGGAATTGAACTGGGCATGTTCAATGGTGGCAAAGAAATGAATGCAGAAATATGAATCCAGTTAGGTGTCTAGAAATCACGGAGGAGCATAATGAGTCACATCTCAAATTGAGCCTATTTACCAATACAAACCTAAATGAACTATGATGAGATATGCCCCGGGGAAAATAAAATAAAATTATGACATCATGTTTAAATCTGGAGAACAGAACATAGCTGTAGAGAAGTCTGAATGAATTGCTTTACCCATTATACCTCAATTTTGTAGTCTCAAGAGTGAAAGAGGAATTTGTCTGCAGCCAGCCATTCTATTTGACGAAGGGTGAAATCTGGATCAATAGAAGTATACTCAGCATTTGAAATTCTCATCCTTAGAGTGAGGCATGGCCTGGCTCCCTTTGCGTACAATAAACCGAGGCTGGGCCACTAAATCTGGTGCAAAATCGCTTGCTTGTTGAAAAATTGTGACCTTTTGACACTGGAATTGCTGATTTAGTTTGGCAGCTACTTTGTTGCTTGTGTCACAGATTTCACGGAGTGATTGGGTTATGGCATGTGGATTAATAACAAACTTCCTTTCTGCTTCTTGGAGAGTCTTTATACTTCCATACTTGTTACAGTTTATACAACTTGATGTGCAGGTAGCTATGTTGAGGAATTCATGCAAGTTGGCTCTTAAAGAATTACACCATTGGATGATGCCGGAGAAGGTACTGTTTTGGAACGTCACTTCTGACTAGACACTGGATATCTCATGCTCTTTTTGAGAGGTCATTGCATTGAGCTTTATAATTTTCGCTATTGCAGGTTAAAACTTCATTGACCACTTTTCCTTCATCAGCTGAAATAGTGTCAGAACCTCTGGGAGTTGTACTAATAATTTCAGCATGGAATTATCCTTACTGTATGAGACATTTCTCTTTCCTTTTATTTTCCCTGTGTCTATTGCATCATTTACTAATCTCTTTGTGGTTCCAACATGTTTTCTTCACTCTTTGTCAGTGTTGTCTCTCGATCCAGTTGTTGGAGCTATTGCAGCTGGCAATGCTGTTGTTTTGAAACCTTCAGAGATAGCACCAGCTACATCAGCATTGCTTGCAAAATTGTTAGGGGAGTATATGGATAACTCTTCAATTAGGGTTGTTGAGGGAGCTGTTGCTGAAACAACTGCACTGTTGGAGCAAAAGTGGGACAAAATATTTTACACAGGTCAATTAACATATTGCTTCTTTATTTCTTTCAAACAATATTAAGATAAATCTTAGCTTTCATTGAATAATTTCTCTAACAGTAGCTCTTCTTGAACATGTCTAAAGAACTGAGAATTTGCACTTTTCACATCAACTGCCTACAACTTTGATTTTCCCTTTTTTATACGGGAAATCAGAAAGTGAAAATTTCAAGAGATGGGGATAAACAATAATTTAACTGCTAATTTTCTTTTCTATGTACCTTGCCTTTTTTTTTCCTTGACAGCTACATCTATTGTCATCCCTTTTTCCCAGTAATATGAGAACAAGCAAGCAAAAAATGAGTGAAAAATACAAAGTTTGTTAAGGTTGATTCATTATGGGGTCAGTTTAATGGTTAAGGAGTGGATCTATGAGCCTGGATTGAGGCAGATGACACAAGTGGGATTTCACACATCCTTTGGTGCAAACAATCTTATTTTGGAGCCACCCATTGGGGTTTTACCTCATATGTTGCCCATTGAATGAGGTTAGTGTGTTATTTAAAGGGTTTAAGGTTTATTCAATTTAGGTGGATTACAACAACATAGAGACAGAGTCCTTGAGATAATATGACAAGGAGAATGTTGGTTTATGCACTTTGGTATAAGTAACTAAAATTTGGAAGGGGGAGGAGATACCTGGTTTCCTTCTAGGCAATATGATCTCAAAAAAAAATTGTACCTAGTATAGGATACTGATTAGCTGCATCAAAACTCAAAGTCACTAATTGAGAACAATTCCTTGGCACTTCCGGTTGCAGATGAATATTGGAATAGTTGTCCATTCCTGAATTGATGAATAACTACTCCATCTGTGCTGGTCAATAAATTTGGAGCAAAAATGAATTTGTTTGATTTCTGCCTACTTCGTGGGGTATGTTAATTTATTCTGCAAGTTAGAGTAATTTCTTTGAATATATTGGGATCCCATGTCCTCCTTGGATATACTATTAGATATTATCTGTATGCCAATGGGAATGATAAAATGAAGGGGACGTCATCTGGAGAGGGGCAGATATACTGTATACTTTACACCATTGAGGAGATATTCTGCATGTTGATAAGAGAGGAACTGAGACACTTCTCTTTACTCTAGGTCGAGATCCTTTTCAGTCAGATCAATCATGGAGCAGTTGTATCACTGCTACCTTTTCCTTTGATAGAAATAAGCTGGAAAACCAATAACCAACCAGCAGGCAACAGTAGCAGTTCACTGGGTTTATTGTCACTGTGAATGAGTATGCATAATTGAAAGCTTACCTTACCAAACATCATTATCTTCACACTATGCACGTCAGCTTGTTCCAGCCATTCCTGATTTTTCATAGCATCTGATTGTCCAGTGTAAAGGTCCCCTTCCAACTTAGGTTTTGTACCCTGAGCTTGGACAGAGAGTCTTTTTGTGCTAATGAGTTCTGTCTAGTAAAAATTGGAAGTTACATTTGGCAGATATAATCGACCTTCTAGAATAATTGGTTTTAGGGGGATTCATGCAGAAGGCAGTCTTCATAAGCATTAGGGGAATTTTAACAGCTAAAATGAAACTTGTCTTTGCAGGTAATGGCAAAGTGGGGCGGATTGTGATGGCTGCTGCTGCTAAGCACCTAACACCGGTCGTTTTAGAGCTTGGAGGAAAATCTCCTGTGGTGGTGGATTCGGGCGTCAATTTACAAGTAACTAACTCTTTTTCTACTTAAAATTTATTAATTATGAAATATCTTTTTTCAGCTGCTTATAAGGGAAAACAACTGTCTTTCATAGATTGCATGTAGAAGGATAATCGTAGGCAAGTGGGGATGCAATAATGGACAAGCTTGCATTTCTCCTGACTACATTATAACTACGAAAGATCTTGCTCCAAAGTTGGTAAGGTTTCCATATCGATGTGTTTCAGTTATTTCCTTTTGTATGGGGTATCCTATACGTTGCCTTATCTTCCAGGTGGATGTTTTCAAGAGTGAACTGGAAACGTTTTATGGGAAGAATCCCTTGGAATCAAAAGATTTGTCCCGTATTGTGAACTCCAACCACTTCACTAGGTTGACAAAGCTTCTGGATGAAGACAAGGTTTCCAATAAAGTTGTTTATGGAGGTGAAAGAGACCCAACCAAGCTGTGAGTTTCTGTCTGGCTATCTGCATCCTCTTTAGTCGTTAACTCCAGTGAATGACATGGTGTTTTTTTCAATGGCAGGCAAATTGCACCAACCATCTTGCTCGATGTCCCAAGGGATTCTCTGATTATGAATGAGGAGATATTTGGCCCCTTGCTTCCCATTCTTACTGTAAGAACCAAACATGAATTGCTGTGGATCGTTAATGGCAATGCATTATGCTTGAATAGTTCAATGTTGATGCCGTCAGTATTTCAAAGTTTCAAGCTAAATAGAGGACCTGATATCAAGAACTCCTTTCTCTCCTTGATGGGCAAAGTGTGGGCTTCCATGTTGATTGTGATGTTGAGAATAGAACATGCACAAGGAAATGCTATTTTGAGAATACAGCACAAGGAAATTAAAAAGCGGGCTTGTGGTTGGGCTTAGTTGTTATGAGAAAAATGCCTACTATTTTGGATAGTGGTTTTCAACTTTCGATGATTCATGCTTTTTGTTTTGATATATTGTGAAAGGAGGCTTATCTGTGCAGATACTGCAGTGTTATAGAAATGTCTG
Source organism: Corymbia maculata (assembly GCA_014182735.1). Taxonomy (NCBI): domain Eukaryota; kingdom Viridiplantae; phylum Streptophyta; class Magnoliopsida; order Myrtales; family Myrtaceae; genus Corymbia; species Corymbia maculata. Next base: position 32,452,380 of record CM024687.1, read on the forward strand.
TTGATAACACTTCGAGAGGTTTTTATGCAGTTATAACCTTGTGGAATATATTTGTGATTCGTATCTTAAAATGTTGTACAGGTTGACAAGTTGGAAGAGAGCTATCATATAATTAACTCAGGGTCGAAGCCACTTGCTGCATATATCTTTACCAATGATAAGAAGGTCAAAGAACATTTTGTGAAGAACGTCTCTGCTGGGGGTTTGGTTGTCAATGATACTACAATACATGTAAGTTTACGAGAGTTTCAATGAGAACTCATCATCTTTTGATAGTATATACTTATTTTAAGGTATCATTCTGTCTCTTTGTTTTCTGTTAGCTTGTGCTTGTGTTGAAATATTTCAAGTTCCAGGGTATGCAGCAAAAAAAAAGTGCTCTGAATTATAAAGATGCATAGCTTTTTCAACATTGTTTCAGGGCCATTTTCTGTATTTTTCTTAGAATGATGGCTCTTTTCCTTATCAAGTGCTTTTTGGACACACCTTGGAGGACTTTCACTATTCACCTAAACAATAAGTCCTTATTGGCCTATAGTGGAAACAGAGTTGGAACTTCAAAGATATTGATCTTGTAAAACTGCATGTCCATGAGAAATGTTTGGGGTTATTGGTGGCAATTTCATCTGCTTTCTGCAAAAAGCTGTGAAGTGAGATTTACTTGTGATGCTACCTCGATAATCTTTATAGAGATTTTCCAATGAAAATTGGAAAACTAATTACGCATCATGAAACCTTTGCATATTCCCTAGAAGAATCAGTAATGCACAATAGTAATGGTTCTGGAACTCCTTGTGATTTGTGAGCTTGAGTCTGCAAGCTTTGCATTCTGCTTTCTGCAAAAAGCTCTGAAGTGAGATTTACTTGTGATGCTACCTCGATAATCTTTATAGAGGTTTTCCAATGAAAATTGGAAAACAAATTATGCAGCATGAAACTTTGCATATTCCCTAGAAGAATCAGTAATTCATAATATTAATGGTTCTGGAACTACTTGTGATTTGTGAGAAGCTTTGCATTCTTTTCGACACTTTTCTGTTGTCGAGTACGACAAATTACCTAAAGCCTATTGTTGCTTGGAAATGCAGCTTGCTGTCCACACTTTACCATTTGGAGGAGTCGGTGAGAGCGGAATGGGGGCGTACCATGGAAAATTCTCTTTCGACGCTTTTAGCCATAAGAAGGCCGTCGTATACCGAAGTTTCATGGGTGATGCTGCAATAAGGTACCCGCCTTACACTGACGGAAAGCTTAGGCTGATGAAGGCCTTGCTTGGCGGTAGTATACTGGGAATCCTTCGTGCTATATTTGGACGTTCCTAGGTTAACGGAAACGCTGGCTTTCTTTCCCATTTATCTGTAAGTAAATCTTAGATTGCATATCAAATAACTCAGCCTTCTTTGATTTTCGACGTTGAAACATCTCGAATTTTCATTGAAGAGGAATATTCCTTGGCATTGTGAAAACTCAATCGAGGCTATATCGGTTCGAAGGGGCAGATGATGCCGTGCATGAGGCAATCACAAAGGCCATCTATCTATGGCTCGAGCTGATTGTTAAAGACTTAAAAACAAGTTCACCTACAGCAAATCGATTGCTTATGTGCCTTTGGAGATAGAATCAACGTTCGATATAAGCAGTTTTTTTTTTTTTTTTAATTTCTTGTCAGCTGTTTTTGATGTTCAATGATATGCAATGGCGTGGTTCGATGGAACTCTACCGTGAATAAAGATGGTGCGGAGAAGATTCTGACAAGCAGGGGATTTATCTTGACTGGGTCTAGTAATCCAGCAAAAATATTTTTTTTTATAAATTAAGATAATTGACTTGGTCTAGGAGGTTGACTTCAGTGGTCGTGTCTGGTCATCCTGGAATTTTTTAATATCCGGATGGGCGAGCAAAACCAACTGCTCCCACCAAAAAAATTGATGATTAGGAAGCCTGTTCAGCACATCATCAGTGACGAATTCCGCGTCTGATCATTGATTTACGGGCAAAACCGGGTGAAATCTAAGCATCTCAATTGCAATGTCCGTTCAGGAATCGGTTGTTATATGGGTCGGTCGATGTTCATCGGGTCGCATTAATTTTTCGGTTGTTTTCGGAAGTCGGTATAAAAGATTGTCTGTTGCATCTGTCCACATGGCACAAAAAGTCCAAACGGTGGGGCGAGACTATTCTTTCCCGCTCTGGTCACAGCTGGTGCCCTGCAACTTCCTCGGACAGGCTTCGTCAGGGGAGGCACTAGGTCGACAACATTAATTTCACACCAAACTTTAGCCAATACAAAAGAAAATAAAAAAAAAGTTGTGTTTACTGAAATAACCTCGCACGAAACTTTGAGAAGAAGCAATTTGAAAAGTCTCCTGGAGAGTCGAATAAACTAGAAATTTATCGACAGTCTCCATCAGCGATTTCTTCCTCACTAAAGGAAACGAAAAAAGAAGGTGTTCATACACCTTTTATTTACTTTGCAAAAAATAAATAATTCAATGAATGTTTTCTAAAAAATAACTGCTTTGTTTATAGAAAAGACGAACAAGTAAAAAATATTTCAATCGTCTACGAAAACGTTTGGATTTAAATTATTGTCGACAATCAAAATATGTTTCATCAATTTAATTATTATCATTTTTAAGAAAATATTTTTTAAATTATTTATTTCGTAAAATAGATGGAGTATTAAATCTTGCAGGTATTAGAAAAAATGATAAACAATGTTAATTAAATCCTGTCATTGGGAACATTTTCTTTCATGGACTTGGCGAAAGTAATGATTACAAGTATCACGTTGAACGCCATCGGCGGGCCCCCTCGCCGATTGTCCCCGCCACCAGATATGGACGTTGCTTTTCCTTCCTACCCGCCATTAGTTAGAGTCCCCATGATATCACCGGACGACATATCCTTTACCTCGTAAGGCTGTCTTCATTGGGGCCTCAAGCTCGATAAATTAATCTCGGCCGTTGATATTTTCTGAAAATAATTTAGAAATTAATCTTATTGAAGAAGATGTGATTAATATTTCTATCAAATTCTAGTTAAGATGAATCAAACCACCATTTTGATTGATGGATTTTCATTTGCGGACGAATACCACCCATTTATAAATTCAGTTGAATATATAAATGTGCGATCAGAGTCCACTACGGGTGATTAGAGGAGAACAGTCCATCAAGAACATTGACAATTTCTATGGATTAAACATTGTACATAGGGATTAGTGAGAGATCACCTCCAGCATGAACTCACCTCGTTGTTAAAGTGATGCCATATTTTTCTAGTTTAATTTTTTGCAATGTCAGAGCAAGAGAGATTAAAGAATGCTCACCACCCAAGTAGTTTCATATTCTGACCAAAAAAAAAACATAGTTTCATATCATTTCAGGAAAATTATAAAAAATTCATAATATATTAGACGACAATTAATTTAATTTCAAACTTTTCATTTTGACTAATTTAATCATAAATTTATTAATAATCTATTAGTATTATTCTTTCGACCGATTTAAAATGATAGAGATGCTCGACTTGACGTGGTACGATCAATATTGATAATTTTTGTAATTTTTTATAAATATTTTATTATCTTCATTCATTTCTTTATTTTAAACTCTCAGCTTCCTCCCTGGTCATTAACTGAGGGGCACGGAGCCCTAGTTGCATTGTCCACATTAAAATAATGAAAAATAAAAAAATAAAAGAAAACTCAGAGAAAATGAAAATAAAATAAAAATCCTTTTGTCATGTGAGATTATGTCTACGTTAACTATCCGTGGCCAAAATTGACTGTAAATACTGTATTGATAATTCATTGGAAGGTTTAAAATGAAGTCGATGAAATTAAAAAGGTTTCGAATGATTGATTGTTGTAGAATAGATTTAGTTCCTTTATAGGAGTAAGTAAATATCTTCCTCACATGGTGTTCTTTTGGGTCAGTCATAAATAACGTGAAAGATAGAAAGTTGACTGAAAATTTGGAAGTCAAGGTTTGGTTTAATCTCCGCGTCCGAACGCGGTGGCCATCGCTGCCGAGTCGGGAACGAAGCTTCCAAGAATCCCAACTTACCGTCCTGTTCGCTTCCCAAGATCCCATAAAACGCTGCAGAATTCGTCCACGACGCTTCCCTCCATCCTCCTCGTCGTCGTCATCTTCTTCGTCTCTCCCTCTGCATTTTGTCCGTTGAACGCGTGGCGGGGCGACGCGGTGCGACACAGCAGGGCTGAGAATCGAGTGACCGAGAGGCCTTTTGGGACTCCCTCCCTCTCTCGCTTCGAAGGGTCCCCGTCCGTCTTCTTTTGCTGAACGATCAGGGCCTATCACAGAGATGGGCAAATCAAGAATGGCTGTGATTACTGTGGTGCTCTACTGGGTCTTGCTGTGTGCCGCCCTTCAAGGCTGTTTCGCGGATTATCCTCATTTCTGGAAGAAGGCCGTCTCTCGCGTCGGCTCCTCCTTCGTCCTTCCTCTCTCCGGCAACGTTTACCCTAAGGGGTACGCACAGCTTTCTTTGCTCCGATCATCCTTCGAACGCTATTCAGACGTGTGTGATTCTTCTATTATCATTGGATCATCCGTTCCCTCTTGTTCTGTTCTTTAATTGGAATGGGTTGTCATGGTGGTTGCTTTCACGATTCTACTGGTGCGAGTTTGTCTGTTCTTTTAGCTCCGATTTCATATTGGTGGTGTTGTACTAAATTCGTTTCTGATTTGGATTTTGTCAATTGTTCGAACGAAGGTTTCGGTCGTCGTTCGACATCAAAGACCCAATTTGCTCGAGTTTTCTGGGTTTTTTTCTTAGAGTGCCCTGCCTTCCGGATGATTGATTATCGTATTCGACGAAATTTCTCTGAGATTTCACCTTTCTTCCAAAAGTTTAGTCCTTTTTGAGCTTTCCTTCTCCCACCCTTTTAGACCCGGACTATAACTTTTACTGGAGTCTTTTCCTCTCGATCCCATTGGGACCTGGTCCAGTGCACTTTCAACAAAACAAAAGTTGTTCATTTTTGTCCATTCTACCGTTTCTTTGATTCTTACTATGTTTCAATGGCCTGTGTAAGAAAAGTTGACTATGCTTTATCGTGTTCTTTTTTGACATCATAACTTTCCGAGCATGCCGATTATGATGACGGTTATTGAATTCTTGTCACTGTAACATGCAGGTACTATTCGGTGTCCCTCAGCATTGGTCGCCCACCGAAGGCTTTTGACCTGGACATCGACACTGGCAGTGACCTAACTTGGGTCCAGTGTGATGCTCCTTGTACTGGGTGCACTAAGGTAAAGTTGTTTTGCATGATCAAGAGTGTGTCCTTGCTTGTGGTATGCTTACTATGCTGCCGGATTCTGTTACTTGTGGATACAACAAGAGAATGCTGTTGAGTTGAACCGAGTAAGAGCAGAAAAAGAGGATCTGAGGTTTGAATATGAATTTGATAGATCCAGAATATGATCTACTTCAACCTGACAAATCTCGACATATCTTGTTATGCTAATCAATTTTTGCCCCATATACTTTAGCGAAGATAAAGAACAGCCTCATAATGACGCGAGCACAGCAAGACACTGCGATTCACTCCTTGCTTGCTGATTATTTTGTTAGGGAGGTTTTTAGTGGCAGGGGTTTTGTTGTATTGATGTTTGCTTATCTTATGTGAACAGCCTCGCGACAGTCTTTACAAACCTAATAACAACCTTCTGCACTGTGAGCACCCTCTCTGTGCTGCCATACATACACCTGGAAACCAACCGTGTAAGACCCCCAGTGATCAATGTGATTATGAGGTGGAATATGCAGATCAAGGTTCATCTCTTGGTGTTCTTGTCAATGACTATTTCTCCCTAAAATTAGTGAATGGATCTCTCCTCAGTCCTCGTCTGGCCTTTGGGTGAGAATTTATTTTTAGAAGTTTTCATTCGTGCTCCTTGAGTCGCTAATGTCCAAATGGCTTTTCTTAACTTGCTACTGATTATGATGACTCCCAATATTTCTGCCCAAAGATGTGGATATGATCAAGACTTTCACGGCTCCATACCTCCTCCTACCGCCGGTGTCCTTGGCCTTGGCAATGGCAAAGCTAGCATCCTCTCTCAATTAAGTAACCTCAGCGTGATACGCAACGTACTAGGTCACTGTCTGAGCGCTCGAGGTGGGGGCTTCCTCTTCTTTGGAGACGACCTCGTCCCTTCGTCGAAAATTGCCTGGGTACCATTGTCAGCTAGTTCATTGGAGTATGGAGCTGTTCCATCTATTTTGTTTGGTGATTTTTTTGTCACATTATATATCTTGCTAAAAATCTTGAGGACTTGGAATGTATTGTTTCAGCAAGCACTACGGAGCAGGACCTGCGGAACTCTTATACAATCATAAGCCTACTGGTGTAAAGGGTCTTCAAGTGGTTTTTGATAGCGGGAGCTCTTACACTTATTTAAATTCTAAGGCTTATCAAGCTGTTCTCAATCAGGTTTGCTGGAAACTTGACGTTTTTGTTGAAACTTGGATTTGAGTAACTTTCGTTGTGAGTAGTTCCACATTCCACATGTTAGGTAAGGGCAGATTTGAAGGGAACGCCTCTAAAAGATGCAGTTGAGGACAAGTCTCTTCCGATCTGCTGGAAGGGAGCAAAACCTTTCAAGTCTGTACATGAGGTCAAGAACCACTTCAAGCCTCTAGGATTGAACTTTGGGAAAGGAAATGCCCAACTTCAGTTGTTGCCAGAGGCTTATCTTGTTATCACAGTAAGCTTTGTTTCTTTTTTCTTTTGATCATGCGAGCGCACCAGCGACTGATAAATTTAAGCTTGTATATTTCCTCAGAAACATGGTAATGCATGCTTGGGAATTTTGAACGGTGGGCAAGTGAGACTAGGAGAGCTCAATGTAATCGGAGGTAACAAGCAGTTCTGAGTGATGGAATTTAAGAGCATTGGATACTGGTGAAATTGTTCTCATGGATTTGACATGCTCATTACTTGCTGTTTGCAGACATTTCCATGCAAGATAGAATGGTGATTTACGACAATGAAAAGAAGCAGATTGGATGGGTTTCAGCAGACTGTGACAGGCTTCCAAAGTCCTGACCTGTTCTCAATTTTTTTTTTGTTATTAAATAATAATGCGCTGTGGACTTTCTCACCAGGAACATTTTTTCCTCTTTATTAACAGTGTGGATCGTGATTATAATGGTGATTTTTCTGAGCCTTATGCAGCTGATTTTGGCATCTTAAGATAGTTGAGTCTAGGGACGGAGCAGTCTTTGGCTGATCAAGAATGTGTTAGGTATGAGAGAGAGAGAGTTCCTTGATGTTACAGACCACACATGTAATTTTTTTGCATAGATAGGGATTACAAGGATTATATTCCTTTCACTGTTGTAAATTCGCTGGTCCACAGATGTAATTGCCATAAGCCCTGTATTAGCAGGCGCAATACATGTATTTTGTCACAGAAAAGCTCAGAACATTACGTTATAAGCTAGTAATCTACTGCCAGAAACATCTTACTGGCCCTGTCGGAGACCCCCTGGCGGTTTAGTTCTTTAAGCTTTCAATGACTGTACCCAATACTCTACACCTAGACGAAACCTGCAAGAAATGGGGTGGGGAGTCTCATGAGGCACCAACCTCGTAACTTAAATCTCCTCTCCATTTGCTCGAGACGGCAAAATGTCAAACCTAGGCACAAACAGAAATGCTATTCAAGTCAGAAACCAGTGCCGTGGAGCCATATCTACACCATCTTTATAATAAGACATAAGATGGCAAACCAGTCCTCCGCTAGAATGAGGGCAAAGCATGCAATGACTTCGAGCATCGTGAAGTAGTACGCATCAACGAGAACCATGAAAGAAAATCACGCATATGGCAAAAGGGCATCTCTGCGTGGCAAATCTTTGTTACGGCCTCAACGTGAAGATCCTGCAGTTCCTTCAGGACTGGCTACATCCAGACCGGAAACATACTCTAGAATTAATTAAGGACTTAGCTGTAATAACTTACTATAGAGCATGGACATACCAACAGCACACAATGGTCTAGACTAATGCTAAAAACTGGTTTAGCAGATGGCTAAACTTCTTCGGAAGATTACTATATGGTTTTAGATATTTTATTTTTAATCTGGAAATTCTACTCTCCAGTTCTCTGCATTGTTTGCTTTCTTTAAGCTAGCTAGCTTTTAATTGCTCCAAAGCATTTGGCTCATCCATTTCATCAGAGATTCTATCTGACTGAGGCGTTCCTATTGAATGACCATGAAATGGAAGAACCCCATTTCTGGCTCTTCCTCCCTCGACTCAACTTGTCGCCGCCACCACCGCCAGACTTTCTCATCTCTGCAACCAGAACCCACAAATCAGCTTAAGCTCATTTTCCGAGTTCTCTTCAGGTTGGTTTGCTTCATCCGATCTGGGATGGCCAGTGCTTTTTGAGCTTATACAATGGTTATTGCATGATCTACGTTACCTATTCGATTATTTGATGTGAGCCCTAGTTTTAGCTAAACTAACTGCTACCATTTTCATTTCTTGGAGTGATAATCCTAAATGAATTTTTAAAACTCAACCTCTCCATAGCCTATTCGAATCAAGAGACCAATCTAAGCCTGAATCAACATAAAATGTAACAAGTTAAACTAATTCTAATCATAATGAAGACTAAAGTCTTGCTTGGGCCCCTTCCCTTTGCATCCACGATTCTCCCACCTTAACATAGCACCCATTAATCATCCGGCATTTAATGACAGTACTGCAACATTCACACAAGATTCGGTTAAAAGAAATCATCAAATGAACACAATCAAAGGGCTGGTTATTCAAAATGGGTTCAATCTCCAATCACGGGTCAACATTCAAATCAACAACTAATCATCGAAAAGTGCAAATTGTGCTCGGCAAATCATATTCGTCAACCATAGCAAGCAGGGGGAGTCATTATACACTTGGTAAAAATTTTAGAGTTTGACTACTCTGTTTCTTTCTAAATTGATTGTTTATGTTTCAATACTCTAGCCTAATTAAGTGATTTCATAATTTAATTATTTCTACATGGATTTGTAGCTTAAGAAGTCCACTTCAATTATTTCATGATTAGGCCCACAGAAAGCCGAAATTGGAGGAACGCCCCAACTTGCTGGTTTTATTTCGAATCGAAATCGTTTATTTAAAAAGTCACTTGACATGGCAAATCCACCTAGAAAATCATGAAAAGTAGTCTTGTTTGAGAGCTCAGAATGTCTTATAATATTTTTAGTTCATCAAATTTTCAAATTAGACTTGCATCTTTATGAAATTTGGAAGATACATTAATTGATCAGAGCTGATCCTGAGAATTGTACAATATGAAAACCTTTTTGCTATAGCAAATCAACCTAGAAAATTATGAAATTGACCACGTTGGAAAGATTAAGAAGTCCTTTTTCATCACTTCTAAATTTTTACATCAAGAACCTCAAAACCTTAACTAAATTTCACTTTATTCGATTTGAAATTTTCAACACCACATAATCAGTAAGGGACATCCAGATTTTGAGGAGCTTTATCCCTAGCAAACAATCTTCATTTGGGCCATGTGACCTATCAAAACGAAGCTCATTCCGTCCTCTACAAATAATTATATGACAACTTTTCACAATTCTAAGTTCAAGCTCACATGGTAATTAATTTTCCAAAATATGTCAATTCAAGAATTTCTGGAACATCAAGCATTTGTCAAATCCAGAAAGCACAAGGGTATATTCTGAAATACCAATCACCATCCACTTCAAAAAAAAGACTTCAATAGTGTTGTTAATGCCTTTGCACATTTACAAACACCGATGACATCATATTGATGAATAAATCATCAATAAGAACATGGAACGCAACCACAATGATAAAGGAGACGAAATTGAGTTGATATATGAAATAATTGGACTACCATCAACCAAAATGTTGATGTATATGAACATTGAGCAGTAGGATAGGAAAAATCAAAGTGTAAATCGAAAAAATTACCAAAAAAATCATAAATCTGTTACACTTATGCTAATTCAATCATAAACTTTTCAATTTTACTAATTTAGTCTAAACATTTTTATGTTTTGTCAATATAGTCCATTCGATCAATTTTGGATGGAAATTGCTGATGTGAATGTCAGCCATCCTATATGGCACGACCAATATCGACATTGATAAAATTTATTAATTTTTAAATATTTTTCCAATTTTTTTTATTTTTCCTTTCCTTTTTCCTTCTTCCCTCGTTGATCATTGGGCCTCGGCGATGACTGGTGATCAGTTGCAAGCTATATGAATGAGAGTTGCACTTCTTAGACACAGGTGAGGTCATCCACATCAAGATTTTATGAGAGGAGACATCGTCAACCTCAAACAAAATTCCTCCTTGCTAGATCCGCAAGGTTGAGTCTTGCCAGCTTTGGGGGTTGGCCTCGGGCTAGACTTGCTCAAATAAAGATATAATCACCGTACTATATTGGGTGGTGTATTTGGCTCTTTGAGTTGTTCCGTCGTGTTCTTCATTGTTGGAACAACTCCTATAAGCTTTGGCTCTTCCTTTGTGCTTCCGCTCTTCATAAATTTTTTCCCTCTTGGATACGTATCCCTTTCTTAGTTTCAGCCATTGGTGAGCGATTGGCGTGCCGTTGGCACGCGACTGGCGTGCTATGCCATCAACATGCAGCTAGTGTGCCATCAGCGTGCTCCTAGCGAGCCGTTAGCAAAAATATTTTGTAAATAGTTCTTAACAAACGGCATTTACAGCAAAATTGCTTTTAATATGTTGACAGTAGTAAGTCTACTGAAGTAGGGGTCTTCAAGTGATTTTTGATAGTGGAACACCTGTGCTTATTTTATTGCTATGTCATATCAAATGATGCTTAACAATGTTTGTTAGAAACTAGATTTTTTTTTTGTTGCTGAAACTTAGAGTTGAGTAACGGTGAATAATTCCCCAATTTTACATGTCAGAGAAATGATGATTTGAAGGGAAAGCCTTTGAAAGAAGATGATGGGGATGAGAGTTTTTCAATATGCTGGAAGGGAGCAAAGCCTTTCTAGTTTATGGATAAGGTCAATAAGTACTTCAAGCCTCTAGTATTGAGCTTTGGAAATGCCCAATTTTAATTGCTGCCTGAGGATTATCTCATCATTAGCGTAAGCTTGTATTTCTTTTTATCATGTGAGTACAAATCAATTGATTCCCAAAGTTTGTTCGTAATGAATAAGTCCTTTTTTTCCCAGATAAGAGGTAATGCATGCTTGGGAATAATTGGAGATGAGGAATCAACAGAGGATAATACAATAGGAGATAACAAACAATTTTGACTGATAGAACTTAAGCTGATGTAATTGTTTTGGGATATGACATACTCATTGCTTACTGCTTGTAGACATTTCCATGCAAGATAGCGTGGTGATCTATGACAATGAGAATAAGCAAATTGAATGGGTTTTGGCAAACTGTGCTAAGCTTCCGGAGCTAAATTGAATGGGTTTCGATAAACTGTGACAAGCTTCCGGAGCCTTAACCTGTTGGATACGTACCCCTTAGTCTTAGCCACTAGCGTGCGGTCGGCGTGCGACTGGCGTGTCGTGCCATCAACATGTAGCTAGTGTGCCATCGGTGTGCTCTTAGTGAGCCATCGGCGGTGAATTCGATATGATTTGAGATTTTTTATAAAAAAAATTAGCAAAAAATCTTTTGTAATGTGTTTGATAGATCAAGACTATGATCTACTTTCGGAACAATAGCCCCATTCCCTCCGGCTCCTCCATGTGCCTTCCCCTCATCGGAAACGTGTACCCTACTGAGTATGTACACTTTCTTTTCTCTGATCATCTTTTGGACGCTACCATTTACTAATTCAGATGTGTGATTCTAGCAATGTCAATAGCCAAAAAGAAAAGTTGACAGTGCTTTATTGTGTACTTCCTTGACGTCATAACTTTCTGAGGTTGCCGATTATGTTGACGGTTATTGATTTTTTCTCACCGTAACATTCAGGTACTTTTCTGTGTCTCTCCAAATTGGTTGCCAACCGAAGGCTTTTAACTTGGAAATCGACACTGGCAGTGTCAGAACATGGGTTCGGTGTGATTTTTTTGTACCGGGTGCACCAAAGTAAAGTTCTTTAACATGATCGAGAGTTTATCGTTGCTTGTGGTATGCTTGGATTATCTCAAAGGGCTAAGCTGATGGATTCTGTTTCTTGTGAATACTAAGAGAATGTTGTTGAGTTTAATCGAGCAAGAAGAGTAAAACAGGATCTGAGGTCTAAACATGAGTTTGACAGATCTAGAACACGATCAACTTCAACCTGACAAATATCGATGTGTCCTATTATGCAAATCAATTGTCGCCCCATATACTTTAGCAAAGATAAAGAATAGTCTCGTAAAGAGGTGAGCATGACAAGACACTGCAATTCATTCCTTGCCAGTTGCTTCTTATTTTGTTAGTGAGGTTTTTAGTGGCAGAGGTTTTGTTATATTGGTATTTGCTTATCTTATACGAACAACCTCTCCACGATCTATACAAGCCGAATAACGACTTTGTGCATCGTGGGGAACCTCTCTACTCTGCCTCACCTACATTTGCAAACCAACGACGTAAGCTTCCCAGGGATCATTGTCCATATAAGGTGTGATATGCAGATGGAAGTTCATCTGCTGGTTCTCTCATCTCCAACTCTCTCCCTTAAATTGAGGAATGGGTTTGTCCTCAGTCTACGTTTGACCTTTGGTGAGAATTTATTCCCACAAGTTTTCATTTGTGCTCTTTCAGTCACTATTGACCAAATGGCTTATCTCTGACTTGCTATGGATTTTTTTGACGTCTCCCAATATTTCTGCCCGAAGATGTGGATACTAAGTCATGGTGACACAACTCCTCTCCCCACTGCCGGTATCCTTAGCCTTGGCAAAAGCAAAGTCAACATCGTCTCTCAATTAATTAGCGTTAGAGGGATATGCAATGTTCTAGGTCATTGTCTGAGTGCTGAAGATGGAGGCTTCCTCTTCTTGGGAGCTGATCTCGTCCCTTCTTCGAACGTTGCCTAGGTACCATTTTCATTGGGGTATGTGACTATTCCATCTATCTCGTTTTTTGGTCAGATTATATATCTTCCTGAAATCTTGAGTACTTGATTAAAATGAATTGTTTCAGTGAGGACCACTACACAGCGGGACCTACAGAACTCTTGCACAATGGTAAGCCTATCGGAGTGGATGGACTTCGGGTGATTTTTGACAGCAGGAGCACACACAATCACTTTATTCCTAAGGCTTATCAAGTTGTGCTTAATCAGGTTTGCAAAAAACTAGATATATTTATTTTTTGAAATTTAGGTTCCATTAACCTTGGCATAACTATAGCCCAAGTGACAAAACTTGACATGATGGAACACTTAAGTGCCAAAAGATATAAAAGGTACACTTAAGTACCAAGATCGGAAAAAAAAGAATAAATTAAATGCTAACGGCGAGAAAATCCGGCCAAAATGCTGATATAGCATTTTTTTAGCGAGTTGGAATCGAAACGACGTTGTTTTGGGTGTTGATATGGCCAAATAAGCCAAAAACGACATCGTTTTGGGCTTAGTGCGGTCGGCGTGCCAATGTGCGACTGGCGTGCGGTCGGCGTGTGATTGGCGTGTCATGCCATCAACATGCAGCTAGTGTGCCATCGGTGTGCTCTTAGTGAGCCATCGGTGGTGAATTCGATATGATTTGAGATTTTTTATAAAAAAATTAGCAAAAATCTTTTGTAACGTGTTTAATAGATCAAGAATATGATCTACTTTCGAAACAACAGCCCCTCTCCCTCCGGCTCCTCTATGTGCCTTCCCCTCACCGGAAAGCGTGTACCGTATTGAGTATGTACGCTTTCTTTGCTCTGATCATCTTTTGGACACTACTATTTACTGATTCAGATGTGTGATTCTAGCAATGTCAATAGCCAGAAAGAAAAGTTGACAGTGCTTTATTATGTACTTCCTTGACGTCATAACTTTCTGAGGTTGCCGATTATGTTGACGGTCATTGAATTTTTCTCATCGTGACATTCAGGTACTTTTCCGTGTCTCTCCAAATTGGTCGCCAACCGAAGGCTTTTAACATGGAAATCGACACTGGCAGTGTTAGAACATGGGTTCAGTGTGATCTTTTTTGTGCCGGGTGCACTAAGGTAAAGTTCTTTAACATGATCGAGAGTTTATCGTTGCTTGTGGTATGCTTGGATTATCTCAAAGGGCTAAGCTGATGGACTCCGTTTCTTGTGAATACTAACAGAATGCTGTTGAGTTTAATCGAGCAAGAAGAGCAAAATAGGATCTAAGGTCTGAACATGAGTTTGATAGATCTAGAACACGATCAACTTTAACCTGACAAATATCGACGTGTCCTATTATGCAAATCAATTGTCGCCCCATATACTTTAGCAAAGATAAAGAATAGCCTCGTAAAGAGGCGAGCATGACAAGACACTACAATTCATTCCTTGCCAGTTGCTTCTTATTTTGTTAGTGAGGTTTTTAGTGGCAGAGATTTTGTTATATTGGTGTTTGCTTATCTTATACGAACAGCCTCCCCACGATCTATACAAGCTGAATAACAACTTTGTGCACCGTTGAGACCCTCTTTGCTCTACCTCACCTACATCTGCAAACCAACGATGTAAGCTTCCCATGGGTCATTGTCCATATAAGGTGCGATATGCAGATGGAAGTTCATCTGCTAGTTCTCTCGTCACTAACTCTATCTCCCTTAAATTGAGGAACGGATCTATTCTTAGTCTACGTTTGACCTTTGGGTGAGAATTTATTCCCACAAGTTTTTTGTGCTCTTTCAGTCACTATTGACCAAATGGCTTATCTCTGACTTGCTATGGATTTTTTTGACGTCTCCCAATATTTCTGCCCGAAGATGTGGATACTGAGTGACACAACTCCTCTTCCCACCGCTGATATCCTTGGCCTTGGCAAAAGCAAAGTCAGCATCGTCTCTCAATTAATTAGCGTCAGCGGGATACACAATGTTCTAGGTCACTGTCTAAGTGTTGAAGATGGAGGCTTCCTCTTCTTGGGAGCTGATCTCGTCCCTTCTTCGAACGTTGCCTGGGTACCATTTTCATCGAGGCATGTGACTGTTCCATCTATCTCGTTTTTGGTCAAATTATATATCTTCCTGAAATCTTGAGGACTTGATTAAAATGAATTGTTTCAGTGAGGATCACTACGCAGCGGGATCTGCAGAACTCTTGCACAATAGTAAGCCTATCGGAGTGGACGGACTTCGGGTGATTTTTGATAGCAGGAGCACGCACAATCACTTTATAAGCTGTGCTTAATCAGGTTTGCAGAAAACTAGATATATTTATTTTTTGAAATTTAAGTTTCATTAACCTTGACATAAGTATAGCTCAAGTGTCAAAACTTGACACGATGGGACACTTAAGTGCCAAAAGTTACAAAGATACATTTAAGTATCAAGATCGGAAAAAAATGATCAGTTAAGTGCCAACGGTGAAAAAATCTGACCAAAATACTGACGTAGCACTTTTTCGGCGAGTTAGGATCAAAATGGCGTCGTTTTGGGTGCTGACATGGCCAAATAAGCCCAAAATGACATCGTTTTGAGTGCGATGATGTGGCTAGATCGCCCAAAATGATGTCGTTTTAGCCAATGTCTATTTTTTAATATAAATGTTAATTAAATAATATTAAAAAGCGAATTTTTTTCATGAAAAGATTCAAACATCTTTCAACAAGGATTTTGGCATGAATCTTATGTAATAAGGCCTTGCTACGCGAACATTTACATAGAACGGTCAAAACAAGTTCAAATTGAAGTTAGACTATCACCACAAAGTCACAAACAACAGGTAAGCATCCTGTTCCAACAAGTTCTAATTCGGTTATGAGCTTATGGCTCCATTTGTTTTGTAGAAAATAACTTCCTAAAAAAAAAAAAATTCCGGATTTTCCACTTGTAGTTTTGCTTTTTTTTTTTTTTTTTTTTTTAAATTAATCTAATTTAATTTAATTTTAAATTGTGTTTACATGAAAATATCTCCGATGGGCTAGAAGTTTTTGCCGGCTGGCGAGTCGGCGAGGCTAAGCCCTTATTTGAAAAATTTATAACCACTTTAGGCTATTCTTTGAAGCTAATATGACCACTTCAAACAATGTCCATTCCATACCATTATTTTAAAAGATAAGGGTATTTCAAGTCCTTATTTGGAATTTTTCCAAAAAATTATAAAAAATTAGGTTTTTTAAATCGTGAAAAAGTGTCAATGTCCATGTAAATCATCGTCCTACATATACACGTTAACGGTATCCGGTCAAAATTGGTTGGATAAGTTAAAATAAAAAATCATCAAAAGGTTTTGAACTAAGTTGACCAAATTAAAAGGTTTGTGATTGAATTTGTCACCATATAATAGATGTACGACTTTTTAGACAATTTTCTCACTTTTCTTAACACTTTTGTCATTGGCGAACTTCTCCATGACTTGAAGCCTTTTTCTTTTGTCCATTTGGAGATGTATTTTTGCATAAATGAATTGTGAATGCCGGGCCCTCTCTATGCAATTCCTTCTTGAAGCTTTTGGCTAAGCATTTGGAATCCAATTACGGAGATCTCTCTTTATGTAAAATCAACCTTCTTGTTTGATTATTTAAAAGAAATGTTAAGAAATGTGTCAATAATGCATTGATAGCATATCGAATCAATACTGCCTATATCATGTGTAAGTCGATCCTAACACTGAAATTATAGCATACTACCTAACACTCCCACAAGAGCAAATTGGCCCTTTAAATCTTAGGTTTTTTCCTGAAGGTGCAAATTGCAGATCTTCAAAGCTGAGGATACAAATAATATGGTTGTGTAAAAGTAAGGACGCGTTTTGAATATTTCCCCAACATTTTAATAATCAATTTGACATTTGTATCATTAGTAAAAAAATTGTTAATGAGTGCCTTGAGGGTTATTGAAAAAAAAAAAAAAAAAACAACTCCATTTAACGAAAAATTTGCAATGTACCGCCTCTCTCGAGTTATGTCTGATTAATGCATCGAAAAAAAATAGAATATTTTATTATAAAGTATATTGGACAAGAGTCCCGGACACTAGTTAAAAAAAACCGGTTATTAATACAAACCAACAATTTGATTTGTTTTTAAGCATATGGAAGCTAGAATTACACATTCGTTTGAAATGATTTGCTGAGCACACACAATGCAATCTCGGTCAACCTTTATTTGGAAAAATATCCATCTAAAATCCAATATATTTATCCCTTTTTAAAATTGTATTTCTTTATTTGGAAGTATATCCATCTAAAATCAAATAAATTGATCATTTTTTAAAAAAAATTTCACTATTTCGTCTTTATTTTTTTCCACTTTCAGGGTGTCCCATTCTGGCGTGTGTTGATACAGAGACCATCCTTACGCCCGAAGGCTTAATCACTGAGGATTTCAACGTCCATTGACACCCACCACCCACCCCCTCTCACTCTCTCGCGCGCTATATAAACACAACGAATCACGCTCTGAATCATCATCATCTCTCCAAAGCCGTCCCCTTTAATCCGTTTTAGCTACACCCATTGTCGGAGTTCTTGTAAGCTACACCCATTGCATGGAGTTCTTCTAATGGCGGTGACCAAAGCAAAGGGTCGGGACAGTCCAGACTTCTCTGCGCTGCCCGAAGGGTGCATCGCCCGCGTCATCTCCTTCACAAGCCCCCCAGACGCGTGCAGGCTCGCGTCCGTCTCGTCGATTTTCAAGTCAGCTTGTGATTCCGACGCTGTCTGGGCGTCGTTCTTGCCGCCTGACTGGCGCCCGATGGTTTCCCGGAGCGCTTCGTCGCTGAAGGAGCTCTACTTCAGCCTCTGCGACGACCCGGTTCTCGTCGGCGATGGCAAAATGGTAAGTCTTCCCCGTCTTGCCACCTCAAACCGCCTCTTCCTATTCTTTTTATTATCTTTGCGAATTGAGGGGGCGATATGCGATAAATTTTCTTCATGTTAGAATTAATAGAATATTCAAATGCAATTGATGTGATGTGCTATCGCCTGCACGTTTCGAAACACTGCGAATTTGGCTTTCTTCTTTCATTGTCTGAGTAGTTGAATTAAAAGGCGGTGTCATCAGCGCATGTTTCTTGGCCTCTTCCCGCCTGAACCGAGTGAGTGCCATTTTGTTTCTTCAAGGAGAAGCCACTGTCATATAATAATCATGCTGCGGCTTCCACTGGACATTTTTCTTTTGCACGCAGCCGCGATCTGAATGTGAAAGGTTGATTGAATTGTATGAACCCACTCATGATTTAAGTCCACAAGATAAATAATGAAGGGTGAAGAAGAAAGAAATGATCTTTCATCTGAAAATAACAAGATTCAAATGGTTGAAGCAAAGAATGGATAGATATATTGGATCACTCAATAAACAGTGCCAAGAGCATGAAGATTATCACCACTGTTGATATGGTACCTTGATGACCACTAATGCAATGCATCTTTTGGGGCGATCTGTATATGGCTTTAAGACTCTGGTTGATTCGGAGTTCGGAGTGAGTCTGCTTTTTATTTTCAGTTCATTGCTCAAAATCCTCCTGAATTTTGTCAGCATTGCTCATCAGCCCCAAACTTTATTTTGGCACTGTTGAATAGTGGCCGTGTAACTTTGAAAGGTTACAAATTAAATTATGATTCTTTATTGCTGTGTTTAGTTTTCCGTCTGCAATGCTTGTAAGTACTCCCAAAAAAATGGATTAACTCAATTCTTTTTATCAAAATAGCCTCTGCTGAATTTTCTTGACATCATCAATCATATATCTTCTCTATTTTGTTAACTTTAGTAATCATATGATGGAGATATTTTGGTATAGAAAAAATAATGATAATCAGGAAGTGTATTTTCATGTTATATTTGATGCCTCTATAGATAGAACAACTAGTGACTGCAACAAAGAATCAAAGTTCAAGGCGTAATTTGTAACTTCACAGAATTTTCAGGGGTCATTATGCAATGGTTTTGAAGTTGAGGTGGTTTTCAACAACAATTTCTTTCATTTTCTTTTGGCCAAATCTCAAGTTATTGCTTTTATTTAACGTGAAACGTGTTTCCCTACTTAAAAGTTTGGCGAAAAAGATGATAGACAACTTTTGCTTAAAAAGGCCAAGAGAAACACTCTCCCCCATTTTATTGGAAAGGGGACAACACAAATGGTGGAATAAATGGTTTTTTTATTTGGTGTTGTGCGTACTATATCTTTTGGAACAGTGAATCTCGTTTTCTTGAAACGACTTCGGCCTGGGTTCTTGTTGCTCATGTGAATCCAACATGCTTTGCAGAGCTTTTCATTGGAAAGGCATAGTGGGAAGAAATGTATCGTGTTATCTGCGAGGGCCCTATCTCTATCTGGGGATGATAAAAGTATCTTGCGATCTGAGACGGTCATGTCTGCAACAGGGGCTGATACTTCGAGTAGTTGGTCTTGGAATCACGTGCCCAACTCCAAGTAATACATTATTTCTTCCATTCTCCCACCTTCATGATGAAAATGGGCATGGCATTAATTTGTTTGTCCCAAAATAAACTTTCTTTTGTTTCTCCCCCGAGGTGATGATCGTATGGAATGTCCTTGCGAATTAACAGGTTTGCAGAAGTTGCTGAACTCATCGAAATAAGGTGCCTCGAAATCAGAGGCACGATTAGTTCTCGCATGCTATCGCCCAGAACCCTTTATGCAGCGCATTTGGTATACAAATTTACCCGACTGTTTAATGGATTTGAAATCCGAGGTTTTGAGGTTGGAGCTGGATTTGCCGGTGATGAAGTGGGCAAGCGTGAGCGCGAAGTTTTTTATCCAGATTCAAGCGTTCGAATGTATCGGCCCCACGTCGCCGTTGTGGCATAGTTCCACTAGCACCTGATGAGGGGATGAGAGTTATCCTAAAGAGAGACAAGACGGATGGCTAGAGATTGAGTTAGGCGAGTTCTTGACAAAGGATGGACAAGATGGGGAGGTTGAAATGAGTGTCGTGGATACGAGGAATAATAGACGGATGATTGGGCTGGTTGTGGAAGGGATCGAAATTAGGCCCAAGAGTGGGAAATAGAAGCGCCTTTGTGCACAGCATGTGTAGGTCCCATGCACCGTCTCTTCCTTTTTTTTGGGTCTGTTATGTACCAACCCTTGATTAATAGCTTTTCTTACAGTTTTGACATTGTTCTTTCGATGTTCTTTTATCGTTTTTTAGTAGCTTTCTACCAAATCAAAAAGGCATGAGCTTGTGATCTATATTGACTCTAATGTAAGTGGGGAAAGCAAATGTCATGGAGCAAATGGTGTTTTGATCTGGTTTCAAGTCTTTAATATGTTTGCTCATGGAGCAAATGATTTGTAATCTAGTTTGCGAACGTTTGATGCCTTTTGCGGATATAATGGAACTTAGATGTAGGCTTCCACAAGCTCACACAGACACGCTCAAATATTGTGATCGGTTTCTTTTTTAAACATCTGTAAAATGATTTTTCATCTTCCCAGTCCAACTACCCCTGTTGGTGCAGATAGCAATATATGACTCCATTGAACTTAGATGTCGCGATGATGCCGTGCAAATTATAGTAAAGTTCAGTCTTTTTTTTTTCAACGAGGAAGGATATTTTAAACAATTCCCAATAATCGATAGTGCTTTGTTTCAAACAAAAATGAGTTGTATATGGGCACAGAAAAAAATGTGAGAAATGAGAATACTTGAAACTTGACATCTACCGATGAACAAATACAAGCCAGTAATAAAAGAGCAATGAATCTTTGGAACTATTTGTCATTTTATAGTACACAAACAGAATGCCCATTCAAAACAGAAATATCTCCAAATCAGTATGGCAAATAGCAGCTACTAAACACAACTCAAAATCACAACAACAAAAAAAGCGAGTAGAGAGAGAGAGAGAATTGTTTGTTTGTTCGAAGCTCGTGACAGCTAGTGGTGACTAATGGACAGTAAATTAGGGCTAAGATGGAGCGATAACGGGGACCATTGCCTGTGAATAACGCAGGTGAAGAAGATTAAGAGGTATACACCTTTCGTGTGCGAGGGTGGATGGCAGAATAGAACAACATTGGAATAGAGGAAAGGATAAGAGAATAAATGAGAATGTGAGGATGAAGAAAGGAAAAAAAAATTAAAAAGAAAAAGACTACATTTTATAGAAAAGTGATGATTCGTATTGCGGCTGAATAATAAAATTGTAAATTTTTAAGTATAGAAAGTGCGCGTTTTCATTAAATTTTATGGGGGAAATTACAAAAAAGGGTATAAAGTGCATATTAATAAAGGTTTGAATTGCTCTCGTTAGTCATTTTCTTAAATAAAGACCTAAATGAATTTTCTTAATTTCACAACGTGCTTGTCGATTCGATTTCATGCTTGAGATATCATTCACGATTTCAAGAAAAATCGGCCAATCCGATCTTACACTTGAGATACGATTCGTCGGTTTTATTTGTTTTCAAATTTAAACAGATATGGATAATATCTTAATCTTACATGTGCTTTTATTTTCTATCCATTCTTATCTCAAAAAAATCTCAAAAAAAAAGATTAAATAAGATAGAGTAGATTTTAATCGATATAGACTACATATTAGGATAGGGTTTATCTAGTTAAAGATAATATCCAATTTAAATTAGGATTCGATCTATATTAATCCTAGATAATATCTAGAACTAGGTAATTTATTTGGTCATTTTTTGAATTTCGAATCTTCATTGGACAACACAAAAAAATATCAAGCATGTCATGTAAAATTCGGTCATCCCTTGCGCGTCATTTAGTCATTACATGTTTATGATCATTTAAATGTGAATTTTCAAGTCATTAGATTAAGTCATATAATCAATGTTGCATGACTTATAGTTTGTATGTTAAGGTTGCACATTGCATGTAATTTTAGTTAGATATTTTTATACGTTTTTACATTGCATGGCACGTGGACTAGGTTTCATTTAAATAAGTAAAATCCCCAAAAATTGAGTGATTGCGTGTTCATTAAAAGTCATAAATAAGATTGTTAATATGATTTTTAAGCTAATATTGTAGATGTATTCATTGCTTTGATTCCTCCTTGTGCTCATAATTTATTTATTGCTTTGCTTTATTAAGTATTAAACAATAATTACACACCCGCATGAGAGATGGGTTAAAATTAATCCAAACTATCTGCAAAATATATTTTTTTTAAAATAAAAGAGAAATTATACCAAAAAGGCATTAGACCTAACATAATCAAGTTGGTGGCACGTTAGCCACACGCGGCATGTTGTCCGCATGCTGGTGGCTGAAGCAAAGAAAGGGGTAATGTACCCAACAAGGTATACTTCTTCAAAAAGACGAAAGACGAGAGAGGAGCGAAAGCTAGAGTGACAGTTGTTCCGAAAATGAGGAACATCGGCGGAATAGTCTTGAAGAACTGGACACAGCAAGAGTCCGCAGAGCACTATGATCATAGCCTTTTTTGATTTGCCAAGACTATTAATCTTTCTCTCTCTGTGTTCGAACAGTGATTCTGCACGAACGGCAGTGAGAAAGAACAATTGTGATGGTGGGAGAGCAAGAAGGAGAGGAGAAAATGAGGGAAAGAAGGGAGTTTATAAAGTCAGAATCGATTAACGTGTGCAAATGAAAAAGCAACACGCATTACTCGACTGCATGCGAAAAAGGACAAGTTGATAGTAAGCAGGACCTGCGGAACTCTTATCAAGCCGTGCTCAATAAGGCTTGCTAAAAACTGGAACTTTTTTTCTTATGAAAGTTATATTTGACTAATTTCTTGGTTAGTAATTCCCCAATTTCAAGTGTTGTCTAAGGGCTGATTTGAAGCTATATGCTAGAAGGGAGAAACCTTACGTCGCCTAAGGCTCACCTCAACATCAATGTAAGCTTGTATTTCTTTTTTCATTTTATCGTGCGAGTATATAACTGATTCCTATAGTTTGTTCGAATGTATTTAGACTTATTTTCCTCCCCAAAAAATCAGTTGTGGTTGGGAATTTCGCAAGCCTCAGACAAGGGACCAACGACGGACAACTCACAACTCAATAGGAGGTAATGAGCAGTTTGGACTGATAGAGATATTGATGTAATTGTTTTCGCACATTTAACATGTTCATTGCTTGTTGTTCAGACATTTTCATACAAGATAGAATGATGATTTACAACAACGAGACGAAGCAAATTGGACAGGTTTCAGCAAATTGTGACAAGCTGAACCCTGACCTGTTCTGAATTAATTTTTCTTATTAAATAATAATGCATCGTGGACTTTCTCAGCGGGAGCTTTATTCCTGATTAATTAGCAGTGCCGATCGTGATCATAATGGTCAATTTTTCTGAGCCTTACGCAACTGATTTTGATATCTTAGGATAGTTGAGTCAGTGACTAGCTTCCTAGAAAGAGCAGTCTTTGGCTGATCGAGAATTTGTTAAGAGTGTGTGGGAGCGTGTGGGTGAGAGAGAGAGAGAGAGAGAGAGAGAGCTCCTTTGATCTCCTCGCTTATTTGCTTGCACAATGAACCTGTCGGAGACCCCTAGTGGATATCAGTATGTTAGCTCTTTCAACCTTCAAGCTACTGTACACAATACCACCCTACACCGAGACGAAACCTGCAAGAAATGGAGTGGAGAATCTCATCAGACAATGCTATGACCAGTTCCCCACATATTGGTAAGAAGAGCAGCACCAACCTCATAATTAGTCTCCATTTGCTCGAGATGGCAAAAAGTCAACCCTCAGTTTGCAAAGATACGATTCGCACACTGTACAAGGCACAAACAAAAGCTAGTGAAGTCAGAACCAATGCTATGGAACCATATATACACCATCTTTAAAAGAAGGAAACGAGATGCAAACCAATCTATTAGAATGAAGGCAGAGCATGCAATGACATTGAGCATCGTGAAGTCGTACACATCAACGAGAACCATAAAAGAAAATCATTTATATGGCAAAAGGGCACCTTTGCATGGCAAATCTTTGTTATGGCCTCCACATGAAGATTCTGCAGTTCCTCCAAGACAGCGACATCCAGACCAGAAAGATCCTCACCCTAGAATTAACAGAGTTAGGGTTTAGCTGTAATATCTGACACCAGAGCATGAACCCATGGACAGCACACAATGGTCTAGACTAATCCCTAAGACTGGTATAACAGATAGATAACATCTTTGGAAGATCTTTATATGGTTTTAGATATTTTACCTTCAATCTGGAAATTTTAATCTCCAATTCTCTGCATCGTTTGCTTTCTTTAAGGTAGCTAGCTTTTAATCGTTCCATGGTATTTGGCTCATCCATTTCTGCAGAGATTTCATCTGACTGTGGCATTCCTCGTGAGTGACCATTACATGGAAGAATCCTACTTCTAGCTCTTCCTTGCTTGTCTGAGATAGGGACCCTTGACTCATCTTGCTGTCGGCATCATGGCCAGACTTTCTCGTCTCTGCAACCAGAACCCACAAATTCGCTAGCTCATTTTCCAAATTCTCTTCACGTTGCTTTGCTTCATCCAGTTTTCTCCTCAGCTCAAATAACAGTTTATTTTTTTCTAAAACTGTGATTTCCTGTCTGCCTCTTTCTTACGCATCTCATCTAATTCCCTCTGCATGTCCTTGCTTGAAGCTCTATCTGGTTTTCCAGGATATTCATCAGATAGTGAGCAACAATTGCGCCCTGCATGAACCTCTTTGCAGCAGCCACAACCCCCTTAGCTTTGCATTGTCAAAGGAAAGTTTAGTAACTTCATCTGCCAAGTTACGGAGTTCAACTGCTGCTGCAGATGCCAACTCCTTCGCATAGGAAGCTTCCTCTGCGAGCTTTTGGATCTGAATTTCAAGTCCATCCTTGTGTTCTATGAGTCTTCGCTTCTCTTGTCTCAAATGGTCTAGCTCTGCAGCCTGTGTTTTTGTATGGAACAAAAATTTTAGGATACTACAAGTTGTGTATTGTATATGATGGAGCACAATTTAATCTGCACCATAAAACTAAGGTGGAAGGACACAGACTACATGAAGCAGATTGCACAAGAAACAAGAAAGGAAGATCAGTGTATTACTTGAGAAGGAAAGCCATAGGAAACAAGGGATAGAAGGAGAATGACCTGCATAAGGACCTGGGAATTTAGAAAAGCATCATTGCCACAATCTCTTGAATCCTCCTGGGAAAATACCCCTGTTTAGATTGATGACACTAGTGGGAGTGTTTTCATCAATGCAATTTTCATCACACAAGCCACTCCAGTTTACTTCTAGTAAATCACCAGATCCAGTTTTGCACGAGGTAGGCTCACTCAGCACTATGTTTTGCACCGGCAGACCTTTTATTCGATGATAGATTAAGCTGCTGCCTTAGCATAAGAATTGTCTCTTGCATCTCAGCATTCTCTGACATCTATTGCAAAGTACAGTTACCGAATAATTGGAAACACAATCTTTTAAGCAAAAATATGTCACACAAGGTTAGTTATTTACCTTTGTCTGCAACTGCTCCTGTAGGATTCTATTATCTGCAGTCTTAATCTGGAAAATATACCAGAAGCAGACTTTATTGACAAAGTAGAATGGCCATAACCATCTATATTATTTAAAACCATTCAGAAATTGAGCAACAAACCTCTAACTCAAAAGTCTTCTCATTTAGCTGTGTAGTGAGCTTTGACAGGGCCTGTACAACATGCAAATTGCCATTTATTGAAGAAACCAACATAATCAAGAAACCAACAAATAGAACAATTTTGGTTGCCATTCGATCATCAATTTTTTCACCAGTCCACAAGTAAAGTTGGAAGCAAGACCATCCAGTTATCCAAAAAACAAATTCTCATGAATCCAGGAAGGGTGAGGAATGAGCACTTGACAACTTAACAGAAGTAGCCAAGCTTTCAGTTCAGGATGAGATTGTGTGGATAAAGCATTGCTTTGCTTCAGGTAATCAAATAAAGAGCTTCACTTCAGGCAACCAAATATATATATTGAACAGAAATGAGAAAACAAAAGGCATTCTTATGGAAGCAGCTAGTCATTGAAAAGTAAGAGCAACATAATGTCAGTAGTTCCAATCATTGTGCCTGACCCTCCTTACCAGTCTGCCAATGCTGGCAATGTATAAATTTGAAAAGAGCATAAACAGGACCCTTTTAATTCACAAGTTTGATAGGGACACATCATTGTTGAGGACAATGGTGGACTGTAAGTTCTAGATTGGGACAAGATCATTTTCTTTGAAGTACTTAAGGGAGCAGGGTACTGCCCCTGTTCCCTCCCTCCCTGAGGTCCAATGCTGATTGAGGATTATATAGTGATTGCTCACTCTGTATGAAAAAATAAAACAACCAATTTCTATTACTCGTTATCCATCCATCACTTTTATGAATGTCCTGTTTAGTTTAGAGGAAAATTCTGATACCAAACCATCAACCCAACAAGTAATCCATTTCTTTTACTTTTAAAGGCTTTATACAGTAAACATGACGACCCCCCCCCCAAAAAAAAAGAAAAAAAAACTCCTTCACATATTTCCCATTGGTTGGTAACTTGGTAAATATTAAATGGCAGGTGATAACCTGAGACATCTCAATCATATTTGAAGTATGAGGAGCTGTTTCAAGTGATCCAATCATACGCTTTTGCAGGATGCTCATCTGGAGCTTCTTTTCATGAATTTCATCCTTCAACTTCTGCATGTGTTCCTGCATCAATCAAAGGTGGCCACAGAAAAAGTGATGAAGGAAAAAGTTATAAGATCCAAATCATTTTTTTTTTCAAGTGAAAGAAGTTCCCATTATTGTTGCATACCAAAAGTTGTAAATCATCCGGATTGTTAATTGCCTGCTCTGACAATCTTTTTTGAGGGAACAAGTGGATAATGCCACTTCACCAGCCAACATTTTGACCTGCTCCCGAAGGAGGTCCATTTGATCTGTGATGGTAGTACCGCTCTGAAGAAAGAACCACGGAGTAGGCTCATAAAAAAATTTCAGATCACTGACTGATTCAGTATTATGAGTTAGCAGCACATTGCAGAGAAGCACCACAATAACACTAAATGCAGAACATTGATACAACATTGCTGGAAAAATATGAAGCTGGAAAGGAACTATTCAGATCTATAAGACATATACTGGATTTCAATTCAGGCGATCATGTGCAAACCTCTTAAATGCATAATCGAGAGTTTTCAAGTAGCAGTAGGTGATTCATTTCCAAGAGTCAAAAAAGGGAATATCCAATCCTAGTTATTGTCCAATTTCATACTTCACATTCCTTTAGAATAAACACATACATTCTATGCACTTGTTTACAGGTTCAGCATTTGTAGATTGTACCTGTAGGAGCTCACAATTTAAATAGTTCATG